>CM023539.1:34189107-34789107 GCA_013350335.1 Chimonanthus salicifolius
GAAATTAAAGATAAACAACTACAAATATTTATAATGTCTTATTTTATGAAGGAAAACGAAACCCGGGTCTCGTGTGCGGGCGGGATGGTGTCTAGACCCAATCAATGGAGTTAATTGCTAGGATTGGATCCGGCCACTGGTGGATTTGCTATTGGTGGCACATGGTCCCTTGGATATGGAACTGAAAATTATTACAACAAAGATTATCCAAAATTCTCCCCGAATACCAAAGTTGATAAAACAATTAAATCTAAGATTAAAAAAAATGTCTTCGTCTCCTAGCAGATCCGAAAGCTTTTAAAACTGTGCAAACAGGTGCCTCTAAGTATGATTGTGATGGAGTTCTTTTAACAAATTGATGGAAATGATAAAATAGAAAAAATGTAAGCGTCAAATCAAGAGCTTGGAATTTAACTAAACAAAACTATTCAACATTAAAAGAGAAAATTTTAGCCATAGTAATTGTGTCAGATTTCAAATAGACCTCTTAAAAAGTATTATGGTGAGTTTTGTAATTCTGTCAGTTCCATTAAAAGAAGTTAAAAAGTTTAGCTACAAAGCAAATTTTTGCGAGATAGGCAAGCTATAATAGCAATTATTATCAATATGATTATTATACTTTTGGTGAATTAGTTCAAAAGGTCAATGATGTAAGATTACTATGTAAGCAGACGTTAAACTAACAAATGAAATAAGAAAAGAAAGATTATACAATAAAAAGAAGTTGGAAGAATTTTGTTATCAATACGTTTGTGATTCTTTTTATCTAATTCTAAATAAAGAAAAAGGTAAGAAACTTGAAAGTAAACACGGTCATAAAAATCTTTTTAAAAGAAAACATAAATACAAAATTTATAAAAATCTAAGCATCATCAAAGTTAAAAAATATTCATCAAAAAGGAAAATTATGTTCTACTTGTGTCACACGTGGAAGGCTAGGACATGTTACTACTTAATGTTTTAGAAAGAATTATAAAGAAAGTAAAATTGATTATTATATTTCTGAAGGTAATAAAGGCAGTTAGCCTAGGGGTAATTAGGGCTTTTATTTTCGTAGCCAAGAACAATTGGGGTTGGCCGTACAGGGGATCATTAAAAGGACCTTGAAATTTAAGACATAGTTGAAGTTCGAGAGACTGTCAAGTGCTCAAGACCTCTAGGATTCAAGTGCCTGACCTCTCAAAATACGATGGGGAAGTTGATCCCATGACTCACCCAATTCTTTCTATCCTAGGGTATTGAATTCGGCCGTATCGGCCACCTTAGTCGGAAAAAAAAATTGTGAATGTGGAAATAACGTGACCTAGCTTGATCCTGATTACTAGCTTCTATTAGACATGGGCCAGCCACACCAATATGGCAAATTTGGTTTAGGCCAACTACCCTAAAATGGAATTTTTTTATTGGGTCAGCTACCGAAATATGGTAAATTCAGACTTAGTCACAAAGCTCAAAATGTAAAAGTTTTTGCGGCCATTCTTGACATCCCAACATTCTCGATCTGGTGAAAGGTCTCAAGTTTAAAATTGTCAATGGCACTTCAATCGTGGTTTTGCCTTTTAGAGAAGGCTTGCTCATGATCTAAGAGTCTGGAAAGATATCTAAAGATTTTTTTTTTTTGAACATGGGTATATCCACCCTATATTAGAAGTGAGAGTAATTTCACGAGCATGTATAATTCTCTCAATCCACACACACTGATAAGTCAATGATGAGTAACCATGTAAGGAATGGCTTAGAGGAGTTTGAATGTGAATCCAACCCAAAACCTCCCCTCATTAATCCCCTCTAAGTTCATGAAGTTCAAAATCCAAACAAGTTTTCAGATTTTGAGTCTAGTCTAAGCTCAACTTCTTCCTCTCTTTTCCATCATTATCTTCACTTCTGTAATGAGTCATTTTTA
This sequence comes from Chimonanthus salicifolius, assembly GCA_013350335.1. NCBI lineage: Eukaryota > Viridiplantae > Streptophyta > Magnoliopsida > Laurales > Calycanthaceae > Chimonanthus > Chimonanthus salicifolius. The sequence goes on from CM023539.1 coordinate 34,191,011, forward strand.
GATATAGCAAAAAAGAAAGTTCTTATAGCGATTTGAGATCGATTAATGGCTAATCCCTCCATCTTTTTATTGGCTACTGATACCCTAACTTCTTTGATACTAAATTGGAAAAGATGACATTTTGATGTTTTTTTTGTAGTGTTTCTCTACTTTTTTTTCTTCTTTCTCTAGCTAGGGTTTAGAGGGACTATTTCTAGACGATTATTGCAACGAGTCTCTCTTCCTTTTTCTTCTTTTTTCTTTTTTCCCTTTCCTTCAAAAACACTTCAGTTTATATCTAATTTGTGGCTTATCTACGACTTAGCAACTACTAATCCTGATAACTTACGTATTAGAGTCTGTTCTAATCCTCCAACGTCGTTGGAGAAGGCATATTGCAAGAGGGAAGTAATTGCATTGCAGCAATTTTGTCTACTGTTCAATTTTAAAAAAATATTATTATATCTTAAAATTTTACATTTCGCTGATGAATATTGGAGATATATGACATCTCACACACCTAATTATTTCTCAAGAAGAAAAGGGAAATAAGGTAAAATGTATGTCGATGTGTAATCATCTTAGAGTGATGCAAAACTGGAGACAAAAACTTTGTAGCTCCTTTTGGGCCTTCTCTATTGTCGAAATTTAAATATGCCATTTAAATTCCAGAATTAAATTAGCCTGTTGATCCACTTTCGCTCATGTTCTTTGGTAGGAGTGATGAGTGCGTCGGATCGGGTCGGGTCAAGCTCTTGGTTTTGGACACATTTTGTAGTCACAAGATTTTTTTTCATAACATTGGTATTCTCATATGATGTTGGAGGTGAGACTAATTTCATAGATGTACGAAATCACCCACAAGCCTCATGTATTAGGTAAGCTTAGGGTTGCAACTAAGGTCGGGCCGAGTTGAGGATTTTACAAGTTAGTCCGACCCGACTCGGGTTGCTGGTCGGATCAAAATTCGGATTGATTCGAGTTAGAATTCGGGTCTAGTCGGGTTCTAAAATTCGGATCGAGTCGGGTTCCATATATATCAACTAAGGTCAGATTGGGTTTTAAGAAATCCGACCTGTTCGACCCGAGTTACAGCCTTAGGTAAGCTCAAGAGGAATCGAATTTTAGACTTTTAGTCTAATTATAAAAGCATAGAACAACAAAATTACCGGTACAAATTCCAAAAATAAAATAAAGTTCAAAACTCAAACAAGTTTTCAGATTTTGAGCCGAAGCCTAAGCTCAACTTCTTCGTCTCTTGTCCTTTAACACCATTATCTTCACTTCTGTAATGAGTTATTTTTAGATATAGCCAAAAAGAAAGTACTACTCGTGGATATATTTGAAGACCTCTGAATAATATATCATAGTATAACAATTCATATTGCTTATGATGGCTTCAGGCCTTCTAATTAAATCGAACTCTAATTAAATCTAGATTTCAGTTTGAGCCAGGCTTGTATGATCAGGAACTGGCTCAATTTTAAATAAAACCTTGATTTATTGGTCGGGCTTAGCTGCCTTGTTGGGTCTCAGCGAAGTTGCACCCTTATAGTTTTTTTTGAAGTTTTTTTTGAATTTCGTATGTTCTACATATTGGCCATCGAATTAGAGTGTCAGAATATTCAACGTGCATTCAAAATTCAATTAATTTTTTTAAATTTACGTGTGAAAAAATGTATATTAAAAGTAATGACATCAACCGTGAAGTCTATAAAATTAAGGAAATTGATATGAGAATCGATACTTATAGTAAGATGGAGCATTGTTTTCATTTTCTCTTTAATTTTATTATAATAAATTAATAATATTCTTATTTTACCTTTTTACTTTTTTTACAATTTGAGAGAGAGATGAAATGGGTTTAATTAGTGCAATGATATTTTCTCTAAAAGGAACATTAGATAGCATAATTTTGAATTCTTTTTCTTTTGTCCTTCACTTTTAATTTATAAAAATAAAATTAAAAGAAAAAATATCTCTAAATTACACATCGATATCTCTTTTAAAAGTACAGATGTGTAAATCAATTAAAAAAAAAACTTAAAGTGAAGCATCAAACTCCAGTACATGTGTTAAATGATTAAACATAGATACTTGTCAATGAATAGAGTGGTCCTGGTCCTGGTCCTGCCAATGTGGCCTATTGATCTCTGATTAGGGCAGGAAGAAAATTATTGTCCTTGGCTAACATCTAAAGCAACTCCACAAAGGATCGAAGGGGCCACCATCCACAAAAATTCAAAATGACAAACAGTGCATCTCTGCAAGACTTTTGACCTTTTCTCCCTTTAAAAATATCATCCAATGTAGCTAGGCACTATAGTTCAAAAATTAAAAAATCAAACCTTATTTAAAATTTAATAAAGCCATGTAATTTAGATTACTCTTTCAACTCAACTTGAAAAAATTTAGTAAAATTCGTGAATTCATTTGACCCAAAATTCTATTAAATTAATTCAACTTGATCTGACTCATCTGACAGGGTTAAGCTTACCCTAAGTTAAGAGTGTAATATAATTATATGATTTCTTGGAGGAGTTATTCATGGCCTTGAGTAAACCATGGTTTATTCAAACTAATGTTGATACAAAGAAATTGGAAAGAGGATACAACATGACTCCTCTCTCCTAGAAAGTGAGCAAAACCCTAAGCCAAATGAATTGAACTCTGAATTTTAGATATAGTTAATATCAAAATAAGGAATTTAAAAAATTCTAAATATATTTTAAATGTAGAGATTGGTATTTTCAGTCTTTATAGTGTTTGTATTTGACATGCTGATTTTTTTTAAAATAATCTAATAAACATCAACCAATAGATTAGATATTGGCTAATATTTGAATCTTTGTGAGGAACAATTAAAGCACATCTATTCATTGATATAACAATAAAAATGATTTTTCTTTATACTTTGTAAAATTAGGGGTGTTCATTTGTCCGAACTCAGTCTGAACCAAACTTAAACGGGTTTGAATAAGATTTTTGTGTAACGAGATAGACTAGAGCTTTTACTTAAAGCCCATTGAGGCCTGTCGGGCTTTTAGGCCCGTTTATTATATATATATCACAAGATCGTATCTCGCAATTATTTTTTTGCTTTATAGATTGAAAATATAGCCATACATATTGAAAAAAAAAAAACTAAAAGATTGACCATTTGTTTATCTCAAAAATCAAATTTTGTCACTCGATCTTAATAGTCAAAATTACTAGTTTCCTTCTTTTTTTTTAATATATTCCAATATTGATTATCAAGATCAAGTGGCTAAAAACTTATTTTTAGATTAAAATTTTAATTAATGGTAGATATTTAAGTATACCTTGAATCTATAATTATCTTTTTAAAATATAAAATAAAACTGTTAAAAAACATATAAAAACAGTGATAAGTGTAAAAATGAACATGGTTTAAATGGTGGGCTCAGACTTTCAAGCCTGTTGAGCTTTAGACAGGCTCAAACTTTTTTGAATATAGATGAGCTAAAAATCTTTTTTGACAAAGCCCAACTCAAACTTCGTTTTGCGAACATGGCCAGTGAAAACATACAAATATCTTTCGATGATATAAAGACAAAAAGTGCATAATAAAATATTTTTGCTATTATCTATAAACATGATTTACCACATCTACGTCCATCAAATCTGGCTTATTTTAGAATATGACTCATCACATTACAGTGGTGTCAATGATTGCTTACCATTTCCATGTACAAAATGTATACCTTGTATGTTGGAGGTGATGGAGTGAGGAGGAAAATTATCTACCAAAGAAAAGTTGGTATTTTTGGTAATAAGAGAGAATGTTGTAATTTTTATATTATTTTAGTAATGGCAAATAGATAAAAAGACAAATCTTATATCTATGATTATCAAAAATATCTCTTATTATAAAAAATATGGGTGTCGTTGTCCATTCCCTTATCTTAGATTATAAGTATTATTTGATAAAAATATAATATATATCGATTAATACATATCATATTAGTCGAAATCTAAATTCTTAATTTTTACATAAATATTCCTAGCAAAACAATTAACCCATTTATAATAAACTTCTTACTTCATTACATGTACTCACTTAATATTATCCTTTCACTGGTCACATCTTATACCATTGTATTGAAAATATCTTCAATGAATATTTGATCCATCAAAAAATCAACTTAATTAAATCAATCAAGTCGTACATTTTAAGTTTCACAAATTTTAATTATTATTAATCTTTAAATTTTATAACATTAAAAAAATGACTTCAATTAGCTTTTATATGAACTTAGTACTCAAATAACAACCTTCTTAAATAAATTGACTATCTTTCTGATTTATAAAGTCGCTATCTAAATTCTCGTGCAGGTAGTCATCCTTTATTAATAATACTACATTGGTTAGCAGCAGGTGAGAAACATGAAGTGTGGGATATAAACTTGTACCACATGAAGTGTGGGATATAAGCTTGAAGTGTGTGGTGGTAGTTAAGTGGAGCACTCCAAATATTATCAGCAAAATCACCTTTTTAAGAAGGACCACTATAAAATGTTTCCGGATTTCAAAACATACATCCCAAACTATGGACTAACCATAGCCCCATCCCACCGGTGACTCATGATCGATTTCAATCATGATCCATGACTCAATCAATGACCCATGATTTGGTCCATGATCCGTGACCCGATCCAATATGCAATTTATGACCCAACTAAGGATAAAAAGAATTGAGTTTATCGAAATATCGGCGTCTCGAATATCGGCCGATCTTGACTGATATCTCTCTCTTAATTTTTTTTTCTTTTTAAATCTCAGTGTATATCGGCAAGATCTCGGCCATATTGGCCGATATTCGCTAGTTCAGTCGATAAGCACTGTATTGACCGAGATTTATACATCTAGACTAAACCAATTCAACTCATGTCCTATAGTCAACCTTACCAAACTTATTAAATCAATCTACATATTAACACATGGCTCATAATCCAATCTAACCAAACATAGTATCTAGTGTCTGTTATTTGACTCCATAATCCAATCTAACATGACATAGCATCTATTATCTATTATTTGACCCATGACCAAATCCAACTCCTATACTATCCCTATTCACTATTCAACCAACAAAATCAATCTAATCTAATCCAATGAATTAATGAAGAAATCAATTTTTATAAAAAAAAAATTATACACAAACATATTTTTAAAGTCTGATAACATAACTCAAGTTTCAAATTTCAAAATTTCAACCAATATTTTAAACTTATAAAAGTTCAACTGAATCTTGGGCATACTCAATGTGATTTTGAAGTGACCTCTCTCTCTCTCTGTTGGAATGGAAAGGTGGTGGGCACTGATCAAATGAAAAATATGCTAATGATTCTAGTTAAAAGAAGGCCATTAAATGAAGCCGACCAACCGCATCAAAATCATTTTTAATTTGCTGTGATTATCAAAAAGAATAAGTGCAAAATACAATCCTTGACCGCACCTTTGAGTTGTGACACTTTGCCATATTCTAAGAAAAAAGTAATTGAAAAGTTAAATTTTCCTTCTTTTAGAATAAAGGTTCCATTCCACCTGTCATTTATGACTCGCGCCACAAACTTAATTATAGTTAAAACTTTTAAATATTTTTGATAAATTTCATACTTAATTTAAATTATCCAATACCAAGAGGAAAATGATTTATTTTCCATAAGTGATGAGAGCAAATGGTTTGACTCAAGGTCGAAAAAATAGTCTCGACCGATATATCGGCCAATACGATATATCGATCGATAGCTCGTTATCAACTGATATATTAGCTGATATTTTTCTCACTTATTATTTTTTTTTACAAAAAAATAACCGATATGATACGGCCGAGATTCAGCATATCGGTAGAATATCGACCGCTACGAAATATATCAGACCCTTGGTTTGAATTACATTAAAAAAAACTAGATGGAGATCTCTTAATCTTACCCACCCTAAAAGTAGGAAATAAAAGGTATCTAAAACATTTAGATCATTAGCTTCAAAAGAACAATTTATTTACTTAAAATAAGTTAACATCAGTATTACAAGAATGAGCACTGGTATCTACTGTTGCAATAAATACTTAACAATTACTCTTTTTGTCCCAATTTAATTATCTTATATAGATTTTGAAATTGTCTCAAAATAGTTATCTCATTTATATTGAAATAGTATAAAGTGTGTTGAAAATAAATAAGATCACACAAAGTGCTAGCCTTATATAAAGTTCTTTAAAAAATATAAATATTTCAAATGAGATAATTAAAATGGGATGGAGAGAGTATATCATAGGCTCTCGTCAATTTATTATGTGTATCAGCCTACAATTTATTACTAATTTAGAGACAATTTAGTTAGTTATATCTTTTACGATTAGTTTATATATAAACTTTTTCAACCAAAAATTCTATAAATAAAAGACCAGGCACCTTTCAGATGGGTCTCAGTCAAATTAGCAAGACTGCCAGAAAGTTCTGGACACAACTGGAAAACACATATATTTGGAAGTCCGGATTGTTCTAGCAGTGCCCACCACTGACCCACGTATGATAACAATGAATTCTAAATTCTAAATTCTAAATTTCAAAGCAGAAAGAAAATGATAGTTTCTTGTCCTCTCCTTGATTTTGTATTGCATATCTGGCATCATGGGCCAGTTCTGCTCTCAAACTCTCAATAGAGTCCAGCCCAATCACGCAAATGGTTAGAGCCCCACCTATAAACCATTTATTCATTTATTTATTATCATGCTTAAAATAGGGCCCAGTTTGTAATGGCCCGTAGAACTTTGTATCCATCTAACGAAAGGCCTGACCCAAGAAATTTAATTATGGAGAACGGATCACCTTGAACCCTACATCGTATGCAGGGGTCGAAAAATCAGTCTTGTCGAGATTTCAACTGATTTTTCATATCGGCCAAGATCTTGATTCGGCCAAGATTTTTTCTCTCTCTTCCAATTTTTTTTTTTTTGAAAATCTCGGTGGTTTTTTTTTAAAAAAATCATTTAAAAAAAATTAAAAAGGTTTTTTTTAAATAAAAAATATCGGCCGATATTTATCCAATATGGACAAATATCGGCCAAGATATCAGCCGGACCCACAACTGATATTCTTTTTTAAAAAGAAAAGAAAAAAGAAATCGACAGATTTCTTCTTTCTCTGGTCGATATTATGTGTATCAGCGATTTCGGTCAAATATCAGCCGATTTCTTTTTTCTCTAGTCAATACTATACGTATCGACTGAGATATCTCAGTCGTCGAAAATCCAAGATATCTCAGCCGATACGCACAGTATCGGCTGATATTTATACTCTTGATCATATGAATTGGCACCTCTTTGCTCATTTATTGGAAGAAATACCGAACCTGAAAAATAGGTATGGGACAACCTTGACCTGAGTGATTTCTAGGCCGCCCATTTATATAGCTGTAAGCAAGGCCAGCTACATACATATGTTGGTGGGCCTCACCGTAAAGGATTTGATTGTTCTACTAGAAACCCATTGTGCATTTTTTTTTTTTTTTGGCATAAAGTGCCCTACATTTTTAAAGGCCTTTTTTAAAATTTGTTATAAAATAAGAAGGGTAAATTAGAGAATTTATTCTATATTTCATAGAAAAAGTTATCGGCTGATACATATTATTTACAGGTTGTGGATATGTATAAGGTGTGAATAGCCGACACATGAAGTATTATTGGACGACACTGTAGTGTTTTTTATTTTTATTTTTCAAAAATTTGTTTTGTACTGATTTTTGAATTATTCTTATCAATATTTTTTAATTTTAAAAAATTTAAAAGTAAGTTATTCAATTTTAAAGTTATTTTAATTTACTTTCATCAATTTTAACAATTTTAATTTTAATTTTTTTTTTGAGTTTAAACTCTAACATAATTTCAATTTTCAATTTTTCTGTAAAAATAATTTTGTATAATAATATTCAGTGATTATAGAATTCAATGAATTGTAATAGGAGATAAATATCACCAAATGTAAAATATAAAACTCACACGGGTGACCTTACTACCTCTAGCGCACATCAAGGTTAGGTCATGAGGGCTTGAACCCACAACCTCCCGCTTCTTAAGGTGGGAGGCAACTATTTGAGCTACACTTATGTGGGTATCTCATGGGTAAAAATATCCGCCGATACATATCGTATCGGCCGATATATATCGGATTTTAAAAGTCGATAAATATCGGCCATACATATATAATATCGACGATATTGACCGATATATCGGCCAATATGTCGGTCACGATATCGCCGATATTATAATATGAGTAAAAAAATATAACAAATCGATGGAAAATTGACATTTATTTTTTTACAATTATTTTTTTTCTCATTCTTTGCTTAATCAAAACCAATAAAAATTTATGGTGACATTTCGGTTTTACTGAAAACTAATGGACTTTTCCTTTTTTTTTTAACAAAATTTAATTGTGATTTTCAATTTTTGATAAAAATTAATGGTAACTTTTTAAAAAATCATGGAGAATTAATGGTGCCTAATCAAAACCGATAAAAAAAGTTATGGTTATTTTTCGTTTTTATTAAAATTTAATGTTTAATTTTCGTTTTTTGATGAAAATTAATAATAGCTTAATCAAAACCGATGTAAATTTATGATGACTTTTTGTTTTTAAAAAAAATTAATCTATTAGAAAATGATGGAAAAATTAATGATGGCTTAATCAAAATCGATGGACATTTATTTTGAATTCTCCTTTTTGATAGAAATTTAATTGTCATTTTTCATTTTTTGATGAATTTAATTGTGTCTTTTCGTTTTTTATGAAAATTAGTGCTGACTTTTCAAAAAACAATGAAAAATTAATAATGGCTAAATCAAAATCGATGAACATTTATTGTCATTTTTAATTTTTTGATGAATTTAATTGTGTCTTTTCGTTTTTTATGAAAATTAATGGTGACTTTTCAAAAAACAATGAAAAATTAATAATGGACTTAATCAAAATCGATGAACATTTATTGTCAGTTTTCGTTTTTTGATGAATTTAATTGTGTCTTTCCATTTTTTGACGCAAATTTAATTGTCTTTTCGTTTTTTGATGGAAATTAATGATAATTTTTAAAAAAAATTATGAAAAATTAATGGTGGCTTAATCAAATTCGATGAAAATTTATGGTTGTGACTTTTCATTTTTTTATGAAAATTTAGTGGTGATTTTCGTTTTTTAATAGATATTAATGGTCATTCTTTTAAAATGATGAAAATAATATTTGAATATGTAAACGGCCGATATTTTATGAAAAAATTACATATTCAATAAGTCCATAATTATCTGCATTTACTGTAATTTTTTTGAATTTTTTTAAAAGAAAAATAGGCTGGAGAGGGAAAAAGTGCAGTCGATATCTCGGCTCGGCCGATTTTTCTATCCTTGATCTCACAATTTTCCACACGTAAATTCAAAAAATGTAGAACACATAAAGTTTATATTAGGTGTTTCCTCATAATGATTTTCTTCTTTATAAATTTTTTAAACTAGTTTTTCACATTTTTCAAAATTTTTAGTGCATAACGGAATTTTAATTTTTAAAAGTCTAAAAATCTATAAAAATGACATTTCTTTTTAAAAAATATATCCATTCTAGGTTTTTCATTTTTCTACTTTTCTCCTATTTTTCTGTATTTTTCTAAAATTAAAAAGAAAAGAAAAGAAAAAAAGAATGAGGACCTTATCAAGTTAACAATTTTTTAAACAAAATCAAATCTACATAAAAGATGAATGAATTTTAAATTTAAATTCACTTACCTCTAAAACGTTATTATAATATAAATTTCATATTCAAATCTATTCATTCTTGGATGCTTTTAAATGTTAAAGTTTTTGCCTTAATAACATCAGACCTCCATTGATAGTGGACCCTACCACTGTCATGTTGACCCCACTCACATCTATCCAATAATTGAAGAGGAAGACTAATGGTGCACTGCATTCAGAGCAATTTGAATTCGCACTTTTAAAAATCTATTGTGATTGAAATCGTTGATTTACTTCTCAGATATTTTATTCTATGGAGGGCAATATAGGGAGGGTCTGATCACAGTTTTTACATAAGATTAGGTCAAAAAAAAGGCTTGGGAAATTTGAGTAATTTATAAATATTCTAATTAATAAGTTTTAATTTTTAAATTTCTTAGCTCTTTTTAATTAAATATTTTAAATATTTTTTGAAAAAAATTATTATATTTCTCCATCTAAATCAACTTGATGTAATTCTATTGTCAGATAAATTATCAAGAGATTTTACAGGATATTACTCTGTTAAAAGACTACTTTTTGAAAAATTATTCATTGTCTAAATATAGAGGTTTTCACATGGCTACTATGATCTTAATTTTACTTAAAAATCATAAAATTTATTTTTTAATATATATTTTAAAATATTTATTGCTAGAATATTTATACAATATGTTGGAAATACTGAATTATTAAAAGTTAACTTTTAAAAGTATTAATTAACATTAATTTTGAAGGGTTAATTTGATGATTATTTCTCATTTGTTAATCTATACTTAATATGTGTGGATTTAGAAGTTTACACAAAAGTTAAGTGAGATGCTTAAATACCTTGATTTTTAAAAAAAATATTAATTAACATTTAAAATACTAGGCCTTTTTCTCAAAAAATAATATAAATTAGAAAATAGAAAAGAACCATTTAATTACACAAATTACTGTACCTGACGTGTGTTAGAAGAAATGTAATTAAAAATTAAAGAAAATATGTCCTTTTCATGGTGGTGCCTAAATCACCATTGACGTAAAATGGTAAAAAAAGAAATATATATAATATGTGTCATTTTCGTGCGGTAGTTGATGTGAATGGTGACGTGTGGATAGATAAGAGTTAAAGGCCGGAATGGATGGGTTGGACCGACATGCAAGGACTTTTCATGGCTATGATGATGACACGTGTACGGTCGATATTCCAGGTCTCCTCTCATACGTCTCTATAAATACCAAGTGAGGAGAAGCCGGAAAATCTTGTGTGTGGTAGTTGTGAAATCTGCTTGGATTTCTACGATTTGTTTCTCGTAGTGTTAGGAGAGAAGAAAAAAAATGTCTTGCTGCGGCGGAAACTGCGGGTGTGGAGCAGGCTGCAAGTGCGGCAGTGGCTGTGGGGGGTACAATTTTTGCTTTCTTGAAGATTTAAATCATTTCTTTTTTTAATTTGTTGGGCTGCAATTTTCGCTGGATGGGCGGATTTAGTTGCATGTAATCAGTTCGATGATTGATTTGATATTGTTTGCTTATTTATTTAATTATTTACGTTTTCTTTATGGAATCGATCGTCTGGTTCAGGAGGATCAGGAGGGTTTTTTTCTTCCTTTGAGTTTGATAAATTTGATTGAAATGGAATTATTTGTAAATTCTTGTAAGAAACTTTAGATGAACGATTCTGGACAAGTTTTATCAGGAGCGTGATTGAGTTTATCCCTTTTTACTGATTTTGATTTATTTATTATACTAGCGAGAGGCATGCCGTTACTTTCTTTGTTTTTAAATTTTGAATAGATTTTATATAAATTTTCTTATTTGAAACAATAATATCATAAAAATCAGATTAAATTCTTCTCAACTGATTAAATTTTCTATTATTTTTAGCTTTTTTAGAAAATCATCTCGTCAAATGAACAGAATTTCTACTCTGTGTGTGTGTTTTTTTCTTTAATTCTTAAATTAAGTGCAGCAGATCTTAAGCTGGTTCTTCTCTTATTTATTACTGTAAATAAATGATTTACCTTCTAAAGGCTTGTCTATCTGTGAATGGATTGTTGCAGATGCAAGATGTATCCTGATCTTTCCTTCTCCGGCGAAAGCGGCAGCACCACCGAAACACTCATCATTGGAGTTGCCCCTGAGATGAAGATGTACGATTCATATTTTTTCCCAAAAAGAAAAGAAAAGAAATCTTGAATTTGTTGAAAAGTGGGACTGATTTTATTTGTTGAAATTGATTGGCACAGGTACTCAGAAATGAGTGGCGGATCTGAGAATGGAGGCTGCAAGTGTGGAGCCAACTGCACCTGTGACCCCTGCACCTGTAAATGATGGAAGAAGGGGGGAAAATGAAATAATGAGTGGAGTTGTAGCTACTACTTATATAAGAATGAAAAGGAAGAAGAAGCAAAGTGGGTGCAAATAAAGTGGTCATCTATCTATCTATCCTGTTTCTGTTTCTGCCATGGCCAAAGTGGTGGAGTTTCTGCTACTTTCTACCTTAGGTTGGCTGGCTGGCTTGTAGTGTTTTTTGTTATTCTATTGTGTTGTTGAAGGGTTGATAATGAAAATATGAAATGAAAATGACTTTCTGCTACCGTCTTGCCTTACTTTCTTCACTCACCAACTCGACTTCATTTGGTTGTTTTGATTTTGTGTTGGCCAATTTCATGTCAGTCATCCGTGGTTAAATGGCAGAGTTCGAGTAAGTTCCGTACGATCTGACTCGGCTGACTCAGTTGAGTTGGATTTGAACTTGGACAAAATTACTCAAATAGGTTTCTCTCAAACCTTGTTGCTACTTTTTATCATTATCACAACGGTAGATAATAGCATAATATTTTCAAATTTCTTGATTTTTTATCAATTAATCTTTTTTTTTTACAGAAAATATAAGTATTTGAATATAATAAATAAAAAATATTAATAACTAGAATTCAGATGAGTTTGTCTTGGACAGTCAAGAAGTTCGTATGGAGAACTTCCTTACATTCTGAGGGTGAAGTGAATTTATAAAACTAATAGTTGTGATATGATGGATCTAGCACTGTAAACATAAATACTGACTTTGTAACGTAATTATTAAAAATTAACTAAACTAATGAAATAAAGAATAAGTGGGAACATACTTCAAAGATATTTTAAATACATAATTTGAAAGTAGAATTGATATTAAAGGAAAGTAAAAGAAGTGATGGTTAATAAAATATTAGAATTAAAATTAAATATAGCCTTAAAAAATAAAAAAAGTATGTAGCACCAAGACTAAATGGTATCTATAGTTAACTCATTTTACAACAAAAATTTAATCTCTTAAAAGAATGCTCTGATTACTGCTGGCCAAAATATTGGCGTTCCTTTTTTATAAGAACAGATGAGATATTCAAGTTCTACAAATTATCCTACTATTGGACAATCTCTCTGGGAAGTGATTTGTGCACCTTCTATTTTACTTATGGTGCACTCTTTCAATTTTTTTTTCAATTTTGCCTTCCATTCACCTTTTCTTCATATCTATCATTTTTTAGGTGGGACAAAATTAGAAAAAATAATTGAAAGAGTGCACCATAGGTAAAATGGGGGGTGCACAAATCATTTTCTATCTCAAAAGTCATTTTGGATTTATATCAGGTGGATCAATATTAGAAGGTATTTTTGTACTAAGATAACTCATAGAGAAATTCTTGGAGAATGGGAAGAACCAACACTAAGCATTTATCTCTAGCCCTATAATATAATTACTTAGAAAAGTTGTAAGAAAAGTATTGAAGAATAAATGTATTCATGATGAATATGAAGAAATTATTCAAGTGTGTGCAAATGTGTGACTACAAGTGTTGGAATCGACACAATTGAAATAGGACTTACCAAAGATTTACATTAACCTCACGTTAATCATAGATAACCAAATATTAGGAATCAAAATAAAGTATCATGGTGTATGCTTTTGCAAATGGTATAGTTTTATTTAGTGAGATGAGACGACTACCCAATATTAAGTGAGAATCTTGGAAGACAACTTTTCAGAAAAGTGGTCTAAAATTTAATAGAATAAAAATAAAATGTATAGAGTATTGTCTTTAGTGGAATAAAGAATAGTTTGGACAATCTGACTAAAATTTAAAATAATTTAGTATTACGTTCTAATAAATTTAGATATCTAAGCTATATGGTAGATCCTATAGATAATATAACTTAGATATAATTAATAGGATAAAAGTGGGGTGAGCAAATTATAAAATATTTATTAGACCCAAAACGTCTTATGGAGTGTAATATTGGACAATAAAAGCAAATACAAAAAGTTAGAATAACAAAGATGTTCACGTTACATTAGATCAATAGATTAATTCTGAAAGATAGAAATACCATATGAGGGATGGTTTAACAATAGCTTAAATACAAGATAAAATAAGAAAAACTTATTTGAAGTGCTTTGGTCATATAAGTAGAATAAGAGAAATCACTCAGTTATGTACGTAGAGTTAGGCATAAGGATGAGACGTAGACTAATGAAAATATGAGAATATGATAAGAAAAGACATGATAGATACTATACTAAGTAACTTTATTTATGATAGGTTCATATGAACAAGTAAAATTTAAAAACCGACTTTAGATAAATAGAATTTTGACTAATGATGATGAAGAATTAATACTAATAGATTGTTGTGAGATATTATGGGACAAATTTGTGTCCCACATAGAATGCAAATGTTTAGTAAATAAACACTAATTTTCCTCAAGATGACTTTGTTTGGTAAATATAGAGAGCTTAAAAATGGCTTATATAATTATATCAAGATGACTTTGTTTAGTTTTAATACTCATTCAAGATCTTTACAGTGAATCCATTATTCTGCATAAAAGTGGGCTATTTATTTAATTAATGGTCAATATTACTTTAATGAGCACTTAAGGTATCATATGGGAAGTGGCAGGAGAAATTTAATCTTCCAAACTATTCTTCATTTACAATTATATTAAGAGATATGTTAATTGGGTACACCCAAACGTAGTAAAAAAAACTACACCACATTTCTTGGGCCAATGTTGGATGTTAATGCCATCACATAGAATCTAATATCTTTTCTAAGGTATATTTTCAACTATTTTATCCTTTTGTTGAAAGTGGAATAGCACGTTTACTACACTTCGGTTATTATTAGACCTATAAGCGGACCTAGTCCGGCACGAATCCTATAGTCTGGAGTCCGATAAGGACTTACAGACAGATCAGAAGAGTCCGCTGAGTACTCGGGAGGGCTGCGGACGGTCCACGGACAGTCCACGAGTCCAATAAATTTAAACGGAAGTTTTAGGGTTTCTTCCGCAGCTTCTCGCGATTATAGGGTTTCTTCCGCATGCTTCTCGTGATTACATTTCTTTAGGTTTCTTCTGTATTGCTTCATCTCCCTCGCCGCTCTCTCGATCTCGCTCTCACTGGATCTCTCTTGATTTCATCTCTCTCGCTGCTCTCGATCTCACTTTCACGTTCTCGGAACTCGCCGCTTGGTTTCTCTCAGTGCTGTCTCTGGGTCTCTCTTTTTGGTTATTTGGGTCTCTCTGTCTTTGAGTCTATCAGGATCTTTCTCTCGTTCTTTTTGGTTCTTTGTTGTTCCAAGGCAAGTAATGTATCTCACCTTAACATATGATCACAGATTGATAGATGGGAGAGAAGCAGTTCTCTTCCTTGGAGAGATCAAGGATGCTTCAAGGATGCTTCAAGGATGCTGTGAAGACCCTTGCAACCTTTTTCCTATATTTTTGTAAATGTTAGTGACTTGTGCGCCATTTCCTTTATGAGTTAATGTTTATCAATAAATGCAGTAGAGTGGTTATCATTTCCACAAAAATAGTATTATAGACATATGAAAAGTTTAGCAATTTTAGTCAAAGCACTACGAAAATTGAAAACATTTCATAGTGAAGAGTAATATGAGAGATGTCAAAATTGACATGTTTAATGAGGAAAAAAATCAATTGAAAAGGTTCATATTTAATTAATTTTTTTTAACTTTCTTTTAAATTTAATTAATTTCTCAGCTTGATAGAATTTTAAATGAAATTTGAATTTCAAATTTTCAAACTCCGATTTAGGTTTAGAATAAAATTTGATTTATCGGGCCCAATGGCCTAAAAATTAAGGTTAAAAAGTTCTAATTTTGGCTCTGGTAGCATTGAAGTAGCAATTAGGGCCATATGATAGGCCAAATAGATAAATGAGCCTTTATCGGGCCGCAGACAGTCTGATAGCCCGATTGGACAGGGCCGGATCCAAGGCTAATTGGATCCTTGATTATCGGCCCGGGGCCACGGACTGTCTGATTATCCTATGGGGCCGGGCCGGATCTGATCCCTTTTACAAGCCTAGTTATTATTATTATTATTATTATTATTATTATTATTTTATATATATATATATATATATATATATAGAGAGAGAGAGAGAGAGGAGTTGATCACATGCATCAGATTTAACTATAATAAACTTAAGTCTTGCATCGTTACTATCTATTTAAAAAAAATGTTTAAAATTTTCAAATTTCAATCATGGATGGTCATGTAGCACTCCACCCAAGTCCCACATCGGTTGTGGAGTTGGGTGGAGGGAGTTATATATGAGGAGGCAAAGTCCCTCTTCATCACAAGTCTTTGGACCTGGCCATGTGGGCTAGGATCCAGAACAAAGCCGTGAGGGCCCACGTGGGGTCCAAAGCAGACAATATTGTGATAGGTAGGGTCGGGTCGTTACAAGTAGTATCAGAGCACGGTTCAACACTCGGACTGTGTGAGCTCTACTTGTGTGACATTGTCTACCACTGTGTGTGGACCCCCGTCAGTGTGACATGACAGAGCCGAGGACGGCTCTGGTATTAAGGGGGGTAGATTGTAGCACCCCACCCAAGTCCCACATCAGTTGTGGAGTTGGGTGGAGGGGGCTATATATGAGGAGGCAAAGCCCCTTTTCATCACAAGGCCTTTGGGCCTGGCCATGTGGACCATAGCCCAGAACAAAGCCGAGCGGACAATATTGTGATGGGTAGAGTCGGGCCTTTACAGGTCAAGTCGAAGGACTTGGCCACATTACGTTTAGGTCTCCAAGGGGCATTCCTCATTGGGGACAATTTTTTTTTTTTCCCCAAATGAGATCCTTATATGCTACATGAATAACCTTTCTCCCTTTTACACTCATTTATCTCTCAGGGATTGGATCCCCACCAAATTTGAAACCATTGGATGTTAAAAATCATGATTTTCAAAGGTCTACAGTGAAATTGGTCTCAATTTTGGGTGAATTGCAATCCAATGGTGAGGTTAACTCAAAATGGATACATATTGTGAAGGTGGGCCTGTGGAGCCCACCTAAGTGGGGTAGGGTCTATTCAAAAGGTATATTTTAGGATGATGCCTTTGATAAAATTAGGTCCATTGTATTCCAAAAATCATTATTTTCAAAGGTCTAAAAATTAGCAGTTAAAATAGGTGAGCTTTTGTATGGATTTCAATAAATGGTGAGATCAACTTACAATGGATTCAAATAGGGTAGGGGTCCAATTCAAAGGGTAAGGTAAGGTAGGGTGGGGTGGGGGGTTAGATAAGGGGGAGGTGGAGGGGGAGGGGAGGGAGAGAAAGGGGTAGGGCTGCAACTCGGGTCGGGCTGGTCAGGTTCTTTAGAACCCAACTCGACCTGACGCGAATTCTTAACCTAAACTTTACAACCCGACTCGACCCGAATTCTCAACCTAAACTTTACAACCCGACCCAATCCGAATTCTAACCCAAATCAACCTGAATTCTGATCCGACCCACATTTTGAACCCATTTTAGCCTAATTTTAGTCGGGTCGAATCGGGTTAACGTGCAAAATCTTCAAGCTAACTCGACCTGAATTGATGTGAGTTTTTATCTCCTCAACACGACACGATCTGCTGACCCAAAATTCTCGACCCGACCCTCATGGTTTCTCAAGTCAGGTCATGTGGGTCAGGCCAAAACCTGACGTGAGTTGCAGCCCTAGAAAGGGGTATGGGATATAAGTGAGGCTTAATGGGGCCCCATTTAAGTGTTGTCGCCCATGGGAACTTGAGCGTACACAAAAAAAAAAAAAAAATATATATATATATATATATATATATAATACTTGGGTTTTAAAAAAATTATTACAGTATTTATTTATTTTAGTTTTCCTTTTTTTCTTTCATTGAATATATTATTTTGTTCATTGCTTTCTATCATAGTCTTATGATCGCAATATAATTTTCAATTAATTTAGTCCAATGGTTGAATCTAATTAAATTAAATTGTGATAAGAAATGATTCAAGTTACTGTGTGAGTTTTAAAATATTGATTGATATTACTTGATGGACTCTCATCATCATATAAAGTGGAAATATAGTCTTAAAAGTGAAAACCATATCTCCATTTATCTGATCAAAATGAAATTTTATATACATTACAAACAATCGATTGAATTGAGACAATTTGTTTTTTTCTAACTAAAGTTTGACATAGTTTTGTCTCTTATGAACTGCATGGGTCCTTAGGCAAAATATCAAAATTCCATTTCATATAAAAAATTTAGGCATCTCATCATCAAAAGCCAAACAATTAGTAATTAAATTGAAAATCAAATAACTAAAACATTAAATTCTCATTTTTTATATTGTTAATCCAGTATACTACTTTAATTTTGCAAAGTATAATTACATATCCCATCATTTTACGAACGTAGACGAAACAAACATACATTTTATTCGATTAAACAGCCTTCCATTTTACGTTTTTAGAAGGTTAAACGGAGAAGCGAACGTGGTCGATCCGGATTCCGGACGGTATCATCGCGTTTCACCCTCTCTGCTATCCGGGTAGTCTCTCTCTCTCTCTCTCTCTCTCTCTCTCTCTCTCAACCCCTGATCAAATTCTACGAAGAAAAGTAGTAAAAATGGCCTAATGAAAACCCTGTATCTGTTAAAAGTTTGAAACCCATGAAACTAGATGCATGGAAATTGCATAGCATAGCAGTCGAAATTTAGATCTTGGCAGAATTCGACACTCGAGAATTGAGATAGAAGAGAAATGGCATGCTTGGCGCTGTCTCTGCAGCCAACCAACGGTCCAGATATTCTCCTCCAAACCCGGGAATGGTTCCCCCCAGCCCGAGCCCTCGTCGCGCTTTCTGCTTTCCGCCAGACCCGCTTCTCCTTTTACTATTCCAATAAAGGAGGCCCAACCAGCAATTCCAACTCCATTCCCTTCTCTGAGGAGAATTTGGACTCTTCCCTCGGTGATGACCCCCTTCCTGCCTCTAGTGGCCAGGTTATTGTTGGCGTTGAGTTCAAGTACCGTGTCATCTACCGCCTTGTCAACTCTATTTATGTTCTTGCCATCACCACTGTCGATCTCCATGACTCGCTCGTCATCAACAATGTCTTTGAATGCATCACTGTAGTCAATCAGGCTGTGTCTGTTGTTGTCACCGCTTGCCGTGGTGTTGATGTCACCCCAGAAAAACTTCATAAAAAATATGCCGAGATATACATGGCGCTTGATATTGGATATTGTGCTCAGAGGTGTTAGTCGCATCCGTCTCGCTGCCATTCTTTCATCTTTGCATGGTGAGAGCATTGCCAAGATGGTTCATACCGCAATCGATGAGGAGAACTGGGCTCGTGGTGCTGATAGCTGGACTTCTATGGAAGGGCTTGCTATTGAGCACCAGGCAAATCTTGAGATGTTCTCAAATTCGATTTTTGAGTTGCCTCCAGAGACACTGGCAGCTGGGGATGAGGTTGCTGTCACACTTGCACCTGCAGCTGTGCCATCTGAGGCACAGGAGCAGCAGCAGCAGAAGGGGGAGGAATTGGTTGCTGCAGCAGAGAAAGATCCATTTGCTGCTAGTGATGCGATCAATAACCCAGAGGAGCTTGTTGGTGGGTTCAAGAAGAGTAAGGAGGCGTCGGTTCCATCTGATGTGGCTGTGGCTCTTGCAGGGCTTGAAGTCACTACACTTCCACCTGCTGCAGCCACCCAGTCAACGTTCATCGGTGTTGGATGGGATTGAGGGGGACTATGGTGGAGTCGAATTTGGGAATGAGGAGGCAACGTTATCGGAGGCATTCGAAGGTTTCAATGAAGCTTTTGGTGGAGGTTTGGATGGATCAGAGTTTGTGGGGACCATGAAAACTGCCAAACTACAGGGGCTTGGTGGACTTGAGTTGCTCAATACATCGGATAAGCCAGCTGAATCAAAGCCAGCTGAGGCAAGTGCAGGTGGTGCTCTTGAAAACCTTCTGGTGAAGAAAACAGAAGAAATGAAAGGGCCCCAGATGTATCTTTCTGAAGAAATCAGTGCAGAATTCTGGGAATCATTGCTTGCTCGGGTTGAGCTACAAGGCATTGTCTACTTGAAAACAATGCCGCCAAAAGAATCTGGAGATAAGGACACTGAATTCTCATTCCGCATTGATGGCACAGCTGGCATCAAGAAGGTAGTCATGCAAGGCTCCCGAATAAGCAGCCTTGGCAATGGGTTGTTTCATGTACGGACACCACCTTCTGAGGAGCCTATTCCAATTTTGAAATACAGCGTGCAGCCTCGCTTCACTCCAATTCCATTGAGGGTCCGTCTGCTTGCACGTTACAGTGGAACTTTGCTATCTGTGATGATCCAGTATGCCTCCAATCCTGAGTTACCGACGCCATTGAATGATGTGACATTTATTGTGAAACTGCCACATCGATCCCACTCTGCTGAAGGTGTCACCGAAGGCAGTTTTGAATTGGGAGGAGAAAGAATTGAGATGGCATGTGGAGGAGGTTCCGTTGAAAGGCCCCCCTGGTCGTCTAAGAGCACGGATGCCAGTTGATTCTGCTGAGCAGGATGACATTGATGTTACTGGATTTGTGAAATTTTCTACACAAAGAGCTTCCATTCTGTCTGGGGTTTCTCTATGCCCTGTTTCAGATGAAAAGATGGATTTTTATTTAGTCAATCACAGGTATGCAAGTAGAGTTTACATGTGCTCTTGATGTGAAGAAACGGTTGTATGCTTGATGGTTCATTGTTTCTTCTATATTCTTTTCCTATTCTTTGTAGTTTGCACCCGACATTGTGATACAGTGTATTGTTTCCATGTTTGAATGAATAACTATGTTTTTTTTCTTTTGTTTTCTTCTTCTTCTTTAATTTCACTTTATGGAAACAGTTTCTTTGTTGCCTTATAGCTTTTATGTTGACAGTAAATAATACTCTGTTGCTTTACACTTGTTAATTTCGTTCTTATTTTATTAGCTGAGGCTGTGTAGCAGTTCTTGTAATTTTGGCAGAAAGGAAAGATTGCTGCTGATTTCAGGAACTGAACTGGAGAAATATCTCAAAACTAAGAGAGAATTTTATCTCATTTATGTAAATTAGATTAAAATCAAACACTGCAGACTTGCAGCAAATATGCATATGTCTAGAGAATGGTTTCTTTTGCAGAAGAAGGCAACAGTTTTATTGTCTTATTTTTTGACATGGCAAAGTGATTTGAATGCACAAACCTATGAGGTTGCACTTAAGAACCTATGATTTGTTCCACACACTCTTGCCAAAAGGAAACATATAAGTTGAATGAAAGCTTTACTTTTTTTATCACGAGATTCAGATGAAGTTCTAAAGAGAAGTTGTTCCACAATAATTTCTCTCTTAATATAGTAACTTAAGCCTTTGTTTTTTTTTGCTGGGTTGGAGTACTATTTCTCTGCCATAGAAATGTCAATAGCTGATACCATTATAAATGAAACAGCCCAGGACTCAGGTTTAAACAATTTTGGGAGTACAAAGTACTGTGACCATACCAGCATTATTGCACTAGATGCTTTCAAAATTCCGAAGTTAAAGATGCTTGGGCGAGAGTAGTATACTAGGATGGGTGACCTCCTAGGAAGTCCTCGTGTTGCCTTCCTTTTTTGCACTTTTTTTAAGTTTTTGCTTCCCTTTTTTGGGTGTGATCATACCAACATTAATTCACTGGTTTCCATCAAAAGTTTGAAGTTAAGGGTGTTTCGGTGAGAGCAGTAGTAAGATGGGTGACCTCTTAGAAAGCCCTGGTAGATCTTTCTTGCATGTTTTCAAGCCATGGAATTTAAACCAAATTATAATGTCTAATTCTTGGTTAATATATCTAGGCCTCTTGAATCCGTGGACAAATATATATTTTCTTTGTTTTTAATGGAAACATCTTTTGGTGGATTCATGGAGTTTTGGACATACCATCTCCAATGAGCCAATGCAAGGTATCTAGGGCCAGATCAATGAAAAACACTTGATGAATTTAATTTGTTTTCTGATGTTTTGAAGGCGCACTTGTTACCCTCAATGTTTGCTTGTGAAGAAGCTGCTGAGATGGGATGTGGAGTAGGAAGATGGGTGGAAGGGGTGAGGAGAAAGCTACTATAATGGGTCGATGGGTGGGTGGGTATGGTTTTTGAGATTATGTTTATGTTGCTTATGTAAAAGGGATGGGTTAGTTGTTTGATTATGTGGGTCTGGTATGGTTGGTCATATTCTATGTTATTAGTTTGGGTTAGTGGGTCTATTTGAGTTTTAGTTGGGTGATACTTTGTAATGAGGATAAACGCTTGGAGAAAAAATTCTCTCCCTATGGGAGGTAGGTTGACCTTAATTCAGTCCGCCTTGACTAATCTACCCACATATTTCATGTCTTTATTTGAGAATCCCAAGGGGGTCGCTAGGATCCTAGAGAAACTCCAAAGGGATTTTCTATGGGAAGGGAAGGGGTAGAGGAGGCGAATCCACTTGGTTAAATGGGATGAGGTCACCAATCTTAAGGAGGAGTGGGGCTTGGGGCTATATAGCATTAGAGATATGAATCATGCCTCCTTGTGAAAATGGGTATGGAGGTTCTCAATGGAGAACGATTCTCTTTGGAGGAAGGTGTTGGTGACTAGATATGGGGTATAGGACTTTGGGAGATGGCATTTAAGGAGTAGGGCAGCTAGATAGGGGTCAGTAGTGATTAATTCACATCATTCAAAGGGGGACTTAGAATTCTGGTGGGAAGAGGAGATAGGATGTTATTCTGGATGGATAGATTGGTGGGCGAGAGTGCTCTGTGTGAGGCTTTACCTCGGCTGTTAGAGCTGCATCGAACAAGGATGCATTAGTCATAGACTACTATGGCGAGCCTAATGGGAAACCTGAATGGCACATTGCTTTTAGAAGGGATCTAAGGAACTTCGAGGTGGGCACTTCACTCCTTGGAGGGACTATTAGGGGATTCACTTTTGTGCATGGAGGAGGATAAATGAATTTGGTCCATAGATCCTGGGTCAAAATCCTCTCCTGCCATGCAATTTGGCCTGGAACAACAAGGTTCCCCAAGAATACAAGTATTCTTGTGGGCTGTAGTTAGAGGTAGAATTTCAGTTAAAGTGTAGCATCAAGAATAGAGGCCTCTTACCAGAGGGGTCCTCAAAGTTGTGTTCCTTGTGGTGTGGAGGAGGAATGAGTGGACCATTTGATATGTGGATGTTCATTCTCTGTAGTTGTTTGGCGATTGTCCCTCAACTTAATGGAGTGTCCATGGGTCCTATTTGAAAGGCTACATGGAACCTTATTTGTTGGCTATCTTTCTCCAAGGACTTCATTGGCTGCATTCCTGAAGATTTTTATCTATCATGGGAGGATCCATAAAAGGGGGTAAAAAAGATAGGAAGACTATAGCGGAATGGGTGAAGCTTGGAGAAGGCTTCTATAAACTGAATGTCGATGGTGCAACCAGGGGTAAACCTGGTCCAACAAGGATTGGGGGTCCTTCATGATGACAAGGTTATGATGCTATTGATCTTCTTAGAATTAGTAGGGGTTATGGAATCCAACAAGGTAGAGATAAGGGCGATTAGGTGAGCGATCCATCTATCTTTGGGCTCTAGTGGAAAGAAGAATCCTCCTTGGAAATTGGTCAACATTGTTAGGAACATAAGGAGACCGTGTAGGAATGGAGTCATCTGTTACGTGTATGTTGCTCGCTCAACGAACAATGTTGCTGACTTCCTAGCCAGGGTTGGACTACAAAAATCACAGCCACGAGTGGAAATGTTTTCCTTTTAGGCTTCGCAGGAAGGAGGAGTTTGAGGGTCTCCTCATTCTGGAGAACCTCTTGAGGACCAAGGTTTAATTATTGTCATAATTATATCTTCTACTTCTACTCACACTGTTGTTGTATTTCTCTCTTATTGAGGGACCTTTATAACTCTCTTATACATGCCCCTCCATGCTTTTGTATCTCACTCATTAATTAATGACATATTCCCTGCCTCCGTTTTCCAAAAAAAAAATGGTAGTTGAGTAAGCATCTAGTGTATCTGTGTTTGGCCTGCATGATCTTGTAGCTGGTTCCTCATTTATTAAGGAAGTTCTATTCACCCCCACCCCCCCAAACACCCCAAAAAAGGGCTTACTTGCGCATTGCTTGAATCTTGCTAAAAAATTCAAGGTAGGATGAATTTGGAGGCAGGTGATATTGATAAGGGTTGGGTTTCATGATCTTGTTGCATGGCATTGCTTGAATCTTGCTAAAAAATTCAAGGTAGGATGAATTTGGAGGCAGGTGATATTGATAAGGGTTGGGTTTCATGATCTTGTTGCATACTGTCTCTCGCTTCAAGGAACTAGGGCTGGTTGTTGGCGGAGAAGAGAGGAAGAATGTTCTAAAAACTGATCCATGTGCGCCTCTTATGCTGTCCACTCTTATATATCTCTTGCCAAAGTTATGGTAGTTGGTGTGTTGAAAGGTATATGGTTGAATATGAAGTCTACCAAACATTATCTTAATTGGATCAATCAAACAATAACTTTTAAAGACCACTAAAGTTTAGGGATTGAAAAAGATAGAGTGATCAAAATTTTGTGGGCTTAAAAGACAAGGATGATTGATTCAATGAAGGTAATTTTTTGTGGGCCAGATGATCAAGCTTGGACATTTCCATTTTTTTTTTTTTTTTTTTGAAAAGTTTGGACATTTCCAATTTACCCACCACCATAGGCCAAAACAGTGCCCAACATAGTTCTGCATGTGGTATGTGAGGACGTTTCCTTGTCTTACAGAGAAGGGTGGCTAAGACAAGTAGTTGAAGTAGAAGAGTTTAGGTCTTCTAGGTTATGGCGATGGAACATTTGGAAATGGCAAGAGACTGAATTGGGCCAAGGTTTTTGGCATAAAATTGAGACTAAGAATAGAGGTTTGGAACTAGCCTAGTAGGTAATATCTTGGGTGGAATGTTACATATTCAGGGAAATATATTGAGAATTCTTTTTTTGAAAGGTAAATATTGGCAATTTTGATTGGTGGATAAGTAACAATTTCTAATATGTGATTAGAGTTGGCACTTGATATTGAGCATGAGAATGATTTTAGGGGCTTTGGATTGGGGTAACCAATGTGACATCTTTCAGTCTTTAGGTTCTCATGTCTGGATGGTAAGTTGTTTAGAATATCCAATTAAAGCATACATACACCTTTCCCCCAAAAAAGTCCAATTAAAGTATATGTTTGGGTTGGCAAATCAGAGAATATGGCATTTGATTGAGGGATCATGAAATGGTCTATAAGGTTATTGATGGCATGATTCACAGACCGGTGATAGTGATAGGATCTTGGTTCAAAGGCTCTGGATGCACACCTACATATGAACTTTAGTTTGCTAGGCATATTTATTCAAATACATTAATGTATATATTGACTAATTCATGTCTTTATCACATTAATATCTATTCTATTGAATGATACATATTACTATTAAATTATTAACATTTTTTTTTATATTCATTGAAAGAACAAGATATGTATGACGGTGCAACCACTAATGTTAGAACCGTTTGTGGTGGGACAACGGAGTTTTTTGTTGGATCAAGACTCCATCAAGGATCCGCTTTAAGCCCATGACTATTTCCGTTGATCATGGACGACTTAACATCAGGAATCTAAGATGAACTGCTATGGTGTATGCTTTTTACGGATAGTATAGTATGAGTTAGTGAGACGAAATAATTAGGTGACTCAACTAATGCTATCTCCTAGGACTGGTAATAGGAAATCCCCCCTGTGGAGGTTGATCTGTATTGCTAGGGACATTTGGAGCTTGTGCAATATGGGTAACATCATTTTCACTCATATACCGTCGTTCAGCAAATTGCATTATAGATTTCTTGGCAAAAGATGGTGTTCATCTACAAACACTGGCTTTGGAATTTTTTCCTATTGCCAACCTTGGGAATTAGGGGTTTTGTTGTTGGGGTGGTATACTTGTTGTATGTTTACTTGTTGTTTTTCTTTCTTTCTTGCTTTATTTTGTTTCTTATTTTCCTTGTTGTTCTTCATTGATTTGAGTATATACCTCCTATACTCATTTCCTTCCTTCTATACACTCCGTTTATTTTAGTGGACATTAGCAGTTAATGTTTAAATTAGTGAGACGAAACAATGACTCAATGCTAGGCTAGATTTATAGAGGAAAACTTTGGAGTAAAATGATTAGAGAATTAGTAGAACTAAAACAAAATACATGGAATATAACTTTAGTGGGGTAGACGATAGTGATGGTAACTTGGTAAAAATAGAAAACAACTTTGTACATTTTGATAAGTTTAGATACTTGGTCTGGTAGAATCTCAAAGAGATTTCGACTTAGAAATAACAAATAGGATAGGAGTGGGATGGTGCCGCAAGACAAGAGACAGGGTAACCTAAATGCCTAAATTTGGTTTCCTAAAAATTAAAAGGGATGAAAATAATTCACCCTAAAGTTAAAATGGGCTGAAATTAAACCAATAATTAATATATGCAACTAAATAATATAAATTTACCATAATAATCATGCAAATATTTAGAATCTAATGTGTGAATGGAAATAAAGAATTCAAAAATTAAACAAATTAAATAAATCAAATGGGTAAATGGTCGTGGGATGTATTGGGATGTAAGGGGGCTATGGTTTGAAATAATAAATATAAGTAAGGTGATAGCTGACTGTAGGCTTAAGTAAAAGGATTATGAAGGCTAAATGGGTTACCGATGGCAAGAGAAAAAGGAATGTGAATGGGGCTTTGGCGAAAAGGGTGAGATGCGAAGGGTTCTATTTGGATATTCAAGGGATGCGGCAGCAAGATGGGGCCTAAGAAGGGGACAGAAGCAAGGTCTGGGGCAGGTGGCGACAAACTAAGATGGAATTTGGTAAGTAACTGAAAATTAGGGAGGAGTATTTGGGGGAGGCGACAAGGCTAGAAGGGTCTAATAGGGTTGGCGATGACTGTATGGGATGGGAAAGGATGGGGCGAAGGCAGCAGAGGGGTTTTGGGTGAGGGATGAAACCCAGGGAAGGGTTTAGGGTCAATGGCGAGGGTCCCGGAAGGGTTACAGGAGGTGGGACAAAGGCTTGGGATGCAGTTATGAAGGAGACGGAAGTCTAGAACTGGGTATAGGGCTGGCGAAAGTTGGACAGTAAAGGGGATAGGTCACGGCAGCAAGAAAAACAAAGGAAAAAAGAGAAGGAAGAAAGAAAGAAAATAGAATTAGAAGACAGAGAGTACCTGAAGAGGAAGAAGGCTTCTTGCCTTGGCTTCTTGTCAAATCTTAGATTCGACCAAGGTTTCCGTCGCAACAAGGTAAGTAGCGAAAATCATCAAATCTTATTCCATAATCTATCGTTCGAATACAATGAGGCGCTTATATAGATGTTTACATCACATATGCTAGTTTTGCCCTTATTAAATTAAAAAAAACAACTAAAAATAACTGCATACTAACGAAGGAAAGCATGGAAATAGCATAACACAGAAACAACGTGGACTGGTATACTCAGTATAAGGTGGGTAAAATGTAGATAAATTAGCAGGGTCTTCTGCGATAAAAGAGTCCTCTTTCACTTAAAAAGGACGATTTTATAAAAAAATTATTAGATTTGCGATAATTTATAGAGCAACGTGTTGGGCAATGAAAAAAAACAAATAAACAAAGTCAGAACAACGGAGATGCTTATACTATGTTGGATTAGTGGTTTAACCCTAAATGATAGAGTTAGAAATGAACGCATTAGGGATAGTATAAAGATAGCTCTGATAGATGACAAATTGAGATAAACCCATTTGAGATGGTTTGGCCATGTTAGTAGAAGACTAAGCACGGCCTCAGTGCATAGAGTGGAGAGGCTATAAATCGAAGGCACTAAGAAGAGAGGACGACCTTTGAAAATATAAAGGAGAGGGATAAAAAAGGACATGTTAAACTGTAAAGTGACTGGTGGTATATTTTATGATAGGTTAATTGGAGAAAAAAGACTCATATATCCGACTCCATATAGATGAGATTATTGGTTGTTGTTACTGTTGATGATTATTCATCAAAAGTAACAAATTGTCTAGGCAACGGGTTTCCAATTATAATATGTATTACATACTAGGTGTAATATTTTAAGTAGATTTTGTTTAACTATTCCCAGCAAACACTCATCTATTGCCAGATAGTCAATTGTATGAACTAGAATGCCTAATCGTTATTATATAGACACTTAAAAAGTGGACTTTTATAGAAAAGGTTTCTTAAAAGAAACTAGGTAAGGAATGTAAGGAATTTTTTTTAATGATCAGTTAAGGAACTAGAATACCTAATCATTGTTGTAGAAATACTAAAAATTGGACACGTAGTGGATTTTTTTTAAAAAAAACTAGTTATCCAATTAGTTAATTGGAGGCTCTACGTTTGGCTTCTCTCGAGTACCGAGTTTAGCGGCCTTAGACTTACGGACCTCATTTCTTCTTGGGATGAATGTATGACTCGTTATAGAAGGAAGGTGAAGCCTAAAGATAAAAGGAATCCTCCAGATCAGAATGTATTGAAGTTTAATTTTGACGAGGTAGCAAGAGGGAAACTGGGGTCGGCTGGGATTGGTGGGGTGCTTAGAAATCATGAGGGAACCATATCCATTGTTTTCAACGAGTTGATAGGAGCTAAAGATTCCAATGAGGCAGAAAGTCGTATAATCAAGGAAAACTCATTATTGAAGGGGATTTGGCAAATGCAATTAAGTAGGGCAAAGGGTCAAAGAAGACATCCCTGAAAATTGGTCACTGCTGGTTAGGGAGATTAGGATGTTAGTTTTGGGAATGGGTGTATCCTTTGTCAAGATCGGCCGGGAAGCGAATGGAGTGGCATATTATTTTGCCAAGCTTACAGTTAGATCTTTTTTCTGGAGTTTTCCATCTCTCTGAGTAGTGAAGCTTCTTGTTCTGTATTTTTTTGTTTTTCCATTTTTTGTTTTTTTGGGTCTAATCCTGTTAGACCTTTTTGTTTTCTTTTGTTCCTTTTGTACTCTTCTTCTTTCTTTAATCTATTTTTTCTTGTTACTGCTCAAAAAATAAAAAAAAATAAAAAAAAAACTATTTAAGGTGAGCCCCCCTTAAAGACAAGGAATGTGCAAAATAGGGCTGAAGCTCAGCATGCCTTCGCTTACTGTGCAAGTTTCTATTTTTTATGGTTGAAACCCTATTTTATGTGTCTTTATCACTTAAGTCATCTTGATTTTGTTTAGTATTTATTACTTCTAATCTAACTGCTTAAGATAATACCCTTTGCTCTTTGTCATGGTTTAGCTTCTCCTACTAAGGGTGGGTCCTTTTTTTTTTTGTTTGATGGCCTTTCACAACAAAATCCTCATGCTCAAATCACCTTTACAACCATTTTGAGGGATTAGAAATGCTTCTTTTCCATTTTTTTTCTTTTTTATAAATTCTGTGCCTTTTTCCTTCATAGGTTGCAAGGCTTCCAACGAAGAATTGAGTAGGCAAAGGTGATTTCAGGCCTTAAGATTTTCTCCTTGGTGCTAATCTTTGATCCAAAAGACTATGGAACCTGGTGATTAAGAACTTGAGAAGAGACCATTAGGTTGGAAAATCAATTATTTGTCCCTGGGAGGGTGGTTGACTTTAATAAAAGCCACATTATCCAATTTTCTGGTTTATTTTATGTTCTTTCTTTGAACTCCTTAAAGTTGCTGCTAGGGAGCTAAAGAAAATCAGGAGGGAGTTTTGTTGTGAGGTTGGAGAGATAGGAAGAAAGTTCACTCGGTGAAATGGGGGAAGTTCTTAAACCTAAAAAGGAAGGAGGGCTGGGTTTTGTAAGCTTGATTGATAGGAAGTGAGCTTTTCTGTGTTAATGGCTCTGGAGATCTGGTAAGGAAACTAAACCTTTGTAGAGAAAAATATTGGTAGCTTTATATGGGGTAGAGGGGTTGGCTGTTGGATTCTGAACCAGAGGGTGGAAAAGGATGCAATGGGGGTGATTAAGGCGATCTATACGGAAGTTCTCAAGGAGTGGGAAGAGTTTATAAGGAAGGTCTTTTATTTTTGTTAGGTAATGGCAATAGGGTTTCTTTTTCAAACCAGTTATGGGTGGAGGATAAGAGTTTGAAGGAGGTGTGTCCAAGGCTATTTAGGATTGCAAGCCACAATTAGTTACTGTGAGTGTTTTGAGATTTTAGGGGTTTTGGTGGTGTGGTAAGCTTAATCTTCTTGAGAGGTGTTTATTCCCCAATTATCCTCTCGACAGGTAGCAACTCACAATCCATTCATTGTTTTAAGATTGTGAGAAGAAACGAAATTTGAAGGGAAAGAAGTTCACATTTGTGAGGGTGTTGGGAGAAGAGTCATTTTCGAGAGTAGTTCAGGGATCCAATGGCTGCTGGGTTGGTGACAGGAGGATCGTATCTCAAAGAGCTATGTATGGAAGAGAAGGGAGGCATACAAAAGGTTCATGGAATGGTCGGCTGCGTTTGGGTGGGGGTAACCCCCCATTACCCATGTTTGGTAACTAATGGGAGGGACAAAAAATTAACTTTTTACCCCTCCCCCTCAAATTTTGAAAACCCTTTTCAAGGGAGGGGTTTTCATATTACTTGAGGTTACCCCCTCGTCCAAACGCAGCTGTCATATCCAGAAAAGGATAGCCACTTCTCCTCCAGAATATGAAGGTAGGAACCCAAAGGCAACTCCAGCCATGAGTCGAACGGATGTAGAAGCATTTTGGAGCATATGATTCATCAATTTTATTTTTATTTCTTATTTGGTTTGATGTATTATTTATTTATTTATTTGAGGGTATTTTGTTTTATTTTACATTTAGGGGTATTTTCGTCATTTTGTTGGTGTGTTCATTATAAATACATTGTAAGCCTTTTTAGGGCAATCAGTTGATGAATGAAATTGAAGTTTTCTTCTGCTGTTTGTACGACAAAAATACATAAGAGCGATTTCTTTGGCGTGAGGCCCTTCTTTTGGCGTGAAGCCTAGTGTGAGGCTATCATCCTTCCATCTTCTTCAAGTACTTCTTCTTCCTTCTCTTTCTATTTTCTCTTCTTCTTCCCCATCCTCTTTGTTTTCCTTTTGATTTCACAAACCCAACAGTCCTTTCCAGTTGCCTCTACCCCTAAGGCCCCTTTGGGTCTCGCCACCCCTCTCCTAAGCCCCTATTGCTGCCATGAACCATTAACCCTCCTTCTGTAAGCCATTCTAAGCCCTCCTACACTGTTGTTCCTCATCTCTTTCGCCAAACAGCCATCGTCCTTGTGTAGCAGCCACTAAAACCCATTGTCTTTCTTTCGTCCCTCCCCTAGACACCCTCCTTCACTGCCGTCACTCCTAAACACATCCCCTTGGCTGCCGTAACCCACAACTAAGCCCTTTTCTTTGTTTCATGACTTCTTTTTCCCAATTGTGTTTTGTCTCTTGCACAACATTGGCCGGACCCACCTTTTGTCATTTATCCCACTCTATTTACTCATTTACCCCTTTCTTTTATATTTTATTTATCATATGCCACCCATCTAGCCTATCATTAGCCATTTAAATCCATTTAAGATATTCTATTCTTAGGATTTGCATGTTTATTTGTGGTAAAATTTATATTCATTCATTGCATATGTTAATTGGGATTTAATGTCAGTTTATTTTAGTTTTAGGGTGTATTATTTTCATCCCTTTTAATCTTTAGAGAACCACATTTAGGCATTTAGGGTCACCCTATTAGTTGTCCTGCCTCACGAACCTGGGCTGAGATCTTGGTAGGATTAGGAAGGAAGGAAGGAACAAATCGAAAATCGACTCCCACCGTTGGTATTACAATGAACAAATTGACATTAGATGAAGCATACAAATGACTCCTCAGATTAGTGGTGACATCGGCAGAGATGCAGGTCAGTCCTCAGGAGGTCTACGGTCTTTCTTTGACAAAATTACCAAGAGTGACCAAAAGAATTGGACCAATCTTTTGACTAGTCG
The DNA here is from genome assembly GCA_013350335.1 of Chimonanthus salicifolius. Taxonomy (NCBI): domain Eukaryota; kingdom Viridiplantae; phylum Streptophyta; class Magnoliopsida; order Laurales; family Calycanthaceae; genus Chimonanthus; species Chimonanthus salicifolius. The sequence goes on from CM023539.1 coordinate 34,223,094, forward strand.
TTCGGACACTCTTAATGATTGATTTACTTTAGGAAATTTAAGTCTTTATTTGGTTTTATTTTTCAGTTTTCCCTATTATTCTCCACTATTCTCACGTAGGCGGAGGTTAGTGGCCCATTTTGTTTTTTCAGAATCTTTCTTTGAATCTGGAAACAAGCCCATCCTTGTAGATAATCATTTGCGCCAGAACTACATGACACATTGTTGAGAAACCAGTTTTGTCATTTCTTACCCCCTTTGGCTGATGATTCGCCCCATCACCAAGGCTTTGTACCCTCCTGCACTAGGAGGTCACCGGTTGAACTTAAGTTTTAGGATGGGGGACTTCATTACCGACCAACTCACTGAATTCTCATCCGGTGGATCAGTGTCCATGCATGATTCTACCCTAATCCTTTCTTTGGGTTTTGAGTTTAGGTTTGGATTCTTTAAGATCCTCCTTATATTTAAGTATGGTGTCCTCTCTCTCTTATATAATTTTGAACCAGCTTAACAAGTTCCATTTTGGCGCCGTACTAGGGGCTTTCTTTGACTCCTTGATATCAAGTGTTGCCCACATTATAGACCCACCTGAGAGAGACTCCTCCTGAGCTTCTCATGGTTTAAATCCTTCGTCAGTTTTCTCTCCCTTTCAGTATGCATTACCAAGGACCGCTTCATAATTCTCAATTGGCAATCCTATGGTTTCCCAATGGTTTGATTCGAAGACTACACAATTCTTTTCTGTAAAGTATCTGATCCATCCCTTTACAAACACATTTATTGCATCTAGTCTTCGTGTCCCACCAACCAATTCACTGGAGTTCCTCCTAGCTCACCCCATGGAGTACTTCTTCGTACGAAGGTTTGTAGTTTGACCTCATAGTGGAATCTTCCTTTTTTTTTTTTGAGTGGTAATGAAGAAGAAATATTATTAAAGAAAACAAATAGTACAAGGAGGTGGTCTAAAAGGTATAGACCAAAGAAGAGAAACCAAATTGAAATCTTCCTTTGATTCCAGTGTCCTTGGATGCATGCATTTTTAGCCGACCTACATTTCACCCACCAGAGGGATGCGGGAATTATTCTGTGGACTGCATGGACTTTTCTTTGGTCTTCAATTAGGATCTTTTATAGGTTTTGCACAAACAAGAGCAGCATGCTGCTTTCACTTAGGTGGAAACTCTTGTTTGCCTCGGATTTCCCTACTTCTGTTGACCTCAGCATCCAGCTTTTCGGACACTTCGACTCGCGAAAGAACTCAAAATAGATAGAGCACACAGGAAGATTGTTCCACAAAGTAAAATCCTTATGCTTCCAGGCTATACTTCGCATGTCGGCTAATGTATTAATGGATAGTTGGCCAGTGTAGAGCTATGGAGAAGGTCGTCTATACCCTGACAGAGAGAGCACGGAACAAAGGTCAACATACACTCATGGATACAATCATCAGCTCACAAAAGCTACAAATGCCTGTCAAACCAAAAATGTTGTCATTGCTCTTTCTCCATGTCAGACGCAACTCATGCGAACGATCCCGCAGCCACTCAATCAATCCGAAGAGGAAGAGTTCATGGCACTATAAAAAGGAAAAAGTTTCTTGATCCAGACTCTAAAGATCACACAGGAAGGAGCAAGCTCGGAGGAGGATTCTAGACTTGCCGTCTTCTGCAACTGATGTTTCAACACTGTTGCAACATTCTATATAGACCGGTCAGAAAACAGAAGCGAGACATGGAGAGCTAGAAGCAGAGATACATCCACACACAGCGAGCTACAGAGAGACTGATAAAGAGGGGGGAGAGAAAGGGCCGAGAGACAGAAAGGAAAGAGTCACTGTAATTAGAGTGATAATTGTGCTTGAGAATTGCTGCTTGTATTTATTCAAATAGATCAATTTAAACATTAAAGGTTCTATATTCATGATCATCTAATTAGTAGTGTGTTCTTGGGTTTATTTTTATCAGTTCACCAGGGATTAACCTCAAATTTCCAAGATCTCGGCCGATATGGGCCATATTGGATATTGGCCCAGATCTCTCCTTTTTTTTTTTTGGAAAATATCGGTATTTTTTTATATTTTAATTTTTCTGAATTAAAAAAATAAAAAAATGATAGGATGCCCGATTTTGAAAGAAAAAAAAATTGAAATTGAAATATCGGCCGAGATATCGGCTTGGGCCCACGGCTGATACCTTGTTTTTTTTTTTTTTAAATCGATAAAATTGAATATCGGCGATAGTGTCGACCAAGATATCTCGTGCTAAAAAAATTGAGATATCTTGTATCGGCCGTGATTTTTTTCTTTGACGATGACCACCGATCAGTCTGAATTTTGTTTTTACTTTCAATAAGCAACATTAACCGTTGAGGATATTTACTCACTGCAAACATTTAATATATTCCATGAGTTTGTTTTTATAATATATATATATATATATATATATATATATATATATATATATATATATATATATATATATTTGTAAAAGACTCATTGAATTCCACAGTTTAACCAAATACCCAATGAGGTGCTCCATTTGATAACATATTCACATACTAATTTGAGTGACCTTTTACACTTCACTTAAAAGGAGCTATCAATGCAGGTTATGGTGGCTATAATTATGTATTTGATATACTCCCTTTTATATATCACATACAGTGCTGGCCCTCGCTATAGGCGAAATAGGTGGTCGCCTAAGGCCCTCAAATAAATAGGGCCCCTAAGTCTATAAGCTCCTTTACTATATATTAAATAGTTAATAATGTATAATTAAAGCACAACTTCACTCTTGTCCAGTCGGTTAGAATAGTCTCTTTACAAATATGAGACCCACAATAAAATCTGAGCTGCATTAATAATAATAATTATTTTATTTTTATCAAGTTATTTAATAATAAGAATAAAAAATAACAATAATTTGAATTAATACTACTTGAAATCATTTGACTATTTTTAACTATTTCAAATTTAGAACACTCAAAATTGAAAATTTATATATTGATAATTTTTCTACTCAATTTAAAGCGTAGTTTCTAAAAAAATTAAAATAATGATAGTAACAATCATAATAATTATTATTATAATCCTCATTTTATTGAGTTCAATAATAATAATAATAAAATAATTTTAATTATTAAAGAATCTTTTAAAATATATCTATCATCTAAATAAAGAGAAAGAGAAATCTATATTGAGTTGATAATTTTGAATAAAAAATAATTTAAAGCTTTTAAAATTTGAAGAGATGAAAAAACATAACTTTATTCATTTGATCAATGTAGATTTTATTAGAAGTAATATACATGTATAAATCATTATAATTAAGACAATTTTTAATTTTTTAAAAAATACAGAAAAATTGAAAAATTAAAATAATAATAATATCTTCGTTTCAAATGAGAATTTACATTAGTGTCACACTCGAATATGATAAAAGATGCAGTACCAAAAGAATGAATTGCCAAATTATATAAAAAAAATGAATTGTTGTTTTTTAAATGTATGAATTGCTTATAAAATAATGTTGATTATACCAATTACAGTTACCTATTTAAAAATAAGTTTATCAAAGTTAAAACTGATAAAATCTTATCTTCGGTCTAAAATGTCATAAGAAAGATTTAATGAATTAGCTATCTTATCTATTGAAAAATAAATGTTAAAAAAAACTTAAATATAGTAATTTAATTAATAATTTTGCATTTCAAAATTAGAATAAATTTTAAATAATACTTTGTTATAAATTTGATTATAATATTTTATTTAGTTTCACACATTGTAAAAAAAAAATTATATAATTTTATTTTTTGTGAGTATATAAAGGCCCCATCTTGAAAACTTGCCTAAGGCCCCTAAAATCTCAGGGCTGGCCCTGATCACACACTAATAGCTTCATCTAATTTAGTCTTTAATAAAGGATTTAATAATGTACTATTCTAGACTCTTATAGTTTTACAATGTAATGAATGCCTTTGCCATGGAGATTTCATTCCATCCCATGTCTCCTAACAGATTTTGTCCGTATTAAGATGGCTGGTCATATACAAATCTACAAATCTATATATATATATATATATATATATATATATATATATATATATATATATATATATATATATATATATATATATATATATTACATGTTTCAAATAGAAGAGACTCCAAGATAAGGTCTACAAGTTTAAGGATTAAGAATAATTTGAAGTCCTTAAAATTTGGATAAGATTAAAATATATAGTTTCACTTAAGGAAGTGATTCGGGCACCATCGCTTTTACGGTATGTGCATCAAAATTAAGTGGAATGCTGTCCAAACTTTCTTCAATTTCGTCTTTTCTTTTGTTTTCAATTAATTTTGTATAAAATGGGTATTCCATTTAATTTTAGTGCACTTAGGGTAAAAGTGATGGTGCACCGTGATGGTGCACCGATCACTTCCCTTCACTTATGTCCTTAAAATTTAGATAAGATTAAAATAATATAGTTTCATTTATCTAATTAAGATGACTATTTTGAGTCTTCCAATGTATCCATCACATTAGACTAAAATGAGCGGTAGATATGGTACAACTACAAGTTTGAAAATTAAAGCCTTCAAAGTTCGAAACTGAGAAAATATACCTTCAATAATCCAAAAGGTGAATTATTTTAAGTATCATGTTATGCTTGGACGTTTTCAATAAACCTATCAGATCTCAAGAAACTGGATACTAGAATGGGTACAAAAGTTTAGACATTTAAAATAATTTAAATTCTTAAAAATTTGTGGAGTTCAAAAAATATGCCTTCCACGATTCAAATCAAGGAAAAAAAATTTAGTTTCAAGTTCATGGTTAGAACTTTCCAATGGACTTATCATATTGGACTCAATAAGAAAAGTTCTCTCATAATGAAGAAGACAATAATTCACACCAACGGACACATTGAATATGTGATTTTGCTCTATAAAAATTGACACGTCACTTAATTAATTAAAACTTGAAAATTGACAAAAACGCAAGAAGAATTCCAAGAAATAAATTACCACAGGGGAGAGAAGAAAACACACCAAACCAAACTTGTATTCATGTGAGGGCCTAAAAGCCTTATTTATAATTTTTATAATGCAAAAGTAAAAGAAACTCATGCACAAAAATTCTTAAAAATAATAACATAGAAATATAGAAATTTACATACATTTTAGGGGCCTTAAAAGTATGATTCAAAATTTTATTTAGTGAAAAATGAAACCTATACATTTTGAACCTAACCTATTCTTTTAACAATCCTCCACTAAATACTCTCCAAATTGATGTGTTCTTTGAAAAAATTATTTTCTTATAACATTTCTATGTAACATTTGAAATATGGCCATTCAAATCTTTCACATCTTCTAAAACATCAAACTGTAAGGGGTGTATGGACAAGAGTTAAAGCTAAAAAAATTATTTCGACAAAATCTAATATTTCAAACTAGCCCGAAAATTCCACCATTAGGTTCGATTTTTCACTTACTAGGGCCTTTCTAAAATTTCACCTGAGAATTGAACTCAGAACTCTCATTTCCTGAGGCAAGTTCTTAGCCATCACTCCAACTCCTTTGAATTTTTACTCGAAAAACATTGACACTTAAATTTTAATTTTTACACCACAAATCACTGTGAATTGGATGAATTCCTCTTTGCAATTACATACTTTTTCCTTATGACCTACTAGACATGAGCTGCAGAGGACTATTCATTTTCTCAGAGATTATGTGACAAGTCATACTTAGTTAAGATATCAATTAAATGATTTAAACGGTACTAAAGGGTATACAGCAAGTGAGATGTTTGAATCTCCTAAAATTTATACCAACTGCATGAAGTAGGTTAAATGGGTGTCATTCTTCAAATGACTCCATATAGATGGGGAAATGACTAAGATAATTTGAAGTGTGCATTAAGTGCTAGCAGAGCTAAGTACCATCTCAGACAAAACTCTTTCATCCAATCTTAGTCTTCCTTTAGGGTGGTTTGTGGTGATTACTGGTAAATATGGATTGACTCTCTTCCCATGGTTTCTATTGGGAAGCATCATCATGAGAATGAGAAACTGGAAATTGAACTAAATGAGCGTCTCCTTCATTTTCTTCTTAATACAAGGCAACTTCATTGTTGCCTTACATATTCTGCTTGGTTAAGTAGAACGTAGTTGTAAGACACAAACACTAATACAAAGCAAAGAGAATGGAAAGGAAAAGTAGTACATAGCTGCAAAGCTGGACAAGTTCACCCATAAACAGAAGCTTGGAGCTGAAGTATCAGGTGAAGATTTCTCTAGCTGCTCTTCTAAACATGCCATGCACCTACACAAGAGTAGTCCCCCAGTTAAATTCATATGTAATAACTCTAGCCATGGTTTTCTTCCTATATAAACAAGTTGCCTCCGATACAGTAGGATACACACTAGCCCAGATGTATTGGCTGACTCAAAGAATCTGGGGATTCCTGTACCCACTCTGAGGAATGAAACAGAATAGGCTGGATGAACTTACACAGTGGCCGAGTCCAAATATTTTGGCTTCAGGGTTTTCATCATTCCGTAAGCTGCCTTCCCTTTTCCTTTTTATTTTTACAAGGAAAAATGGCAGAAACACTTCTAAGTGTGATGAGATGCCTTTCCATCAATGGTTGTGGGAATTTTCCTTCTTGTTTGTGAAATATATCTGCTGTTGCGGCCATACAACTGATATATAATTCCAGGAGCTTATCTATTTATTTATAATTCTCAGACTTTTTCTATCATTTTACTTTCTTCCACAAACTATTTTAATATCTGGTGCCCATGACATTATTTGTTCAGACACATTCATTCAACCTTTGTTGTAATGTGTGGGTTGAACCACCCAAGTTTTTTTTGCTGTATATAGTATGGTAATACTAATACCAGCTATGGGTTGTGGCAGGTTTACAACCAATATATGTAATCATCATTGTCAATAATCTATGGAGAAAATTATATAGAAAATGGTCTTGCCATATATTGAGTAGTATGGAAACAGAGCAAAAATAAAAATAAAACACTCTAATCAGGCATAACTGAGTCACAAAGTTCTCATGACTTCATATATATTTAAAAATATATTAGTATATGAAAAAAATAGTCTTATCAAAATCAATAAGTGATCATCAACAACTACGATAATGAAAAGAAATTAAAAAAATTATCTATTTAATTTAAGGAGCTCCATTTCAACTGTTTATTTATCTAGTTCAAAACTAGTAGTTGTAGATTTTTTATGAAACTAATTCCTTTCAATTTCTTATATCAACAACTATTTTTTTAAGTTACAGAGTCACTTGACCAAATCTCCTTGTCATAGCTCAGTTGGTATAATGTTATAGGATTAGACTAGAGGTCTTGGGTTCAACTCCTCGCGGGATTACCTGACACATGAGGCTTGCAGGTGGTTGTGTATCCGTGGGATTAGTCTCACCTCCAATGTGGGGTGGGGATACCCATGTTAAAAAAATGTCATGTAATGTGAATTGAGTCACGAGAGTCCCATGACTCAATTATGTCAGCTAGTGTTGTCCTATAAATCTAAGTGACCCTGATTGAGTAGGTGATGGACTGGTGGGAGATAAAGCTTACGTGGGGATAGTAGATCTTCCTCTTCTTTTCCCTTCTTAATTTTTTTAAAATGATAACACGGCACAAACCTACTATCATTAAGCACTTAACCGTTATGCTATGGGTTCTTTTTAAGTGCAGTGGATCTATACTATCTTTTTAAAAGTTTTACACAACACAAATCTACTATCTTTAAGCACTTATCCATTATGCTACGGGTTCTTTTTAAGTGATCCACCCATCTCAGTGGATCTATAGTAGATCTCATGTCTTGTCCCATTTGTGAAACTTATCCTGATGGGGCAATTTTACATGCCTTTGTTATCATTTTATGACTTTTTGAAAAATCATTTGGGCATTTTATAAAATGTGGCTGATACTGGGGATCACCCATACCCTTCTTGATCTAGCAAGCATGTATATCAGCCAGAATTTTCTATGCATGTACTAGTATACCAGACAAATTTGCTCATATTTTGGCTGATATATCAGTTATGCCAACGTGTTCATCAGCTGAAATTTCCAAAATGAGAGTTTTTACTCATATAATGTGAAGACAATGAAACTTTCAAAAAAATGTGCAGACAATAAGAGCAATTAGTACCTGTTTGGATGAGAGTCCTATCTTCTCCAAATCAGACAACTGCAAATCGAAAACAGCCCAATTTCTTATTGAGTACCAGGTTAATCAAAATATTATTTTATTATGAGCTAAAGCATCAATTAACATACTGATTTTAATGGCTGAGGTGATGTCTCTCTGAGCTGAAGTATGTAATCTGCTCTTTTCTGTCCAATCCCCTGATAATCAAATCAAGAGAAACATTATAAGAAAAAGGTATTGGAATAAGTTCTTGGGGACATACGATTGATCCTGTAAGCCAGAAATTACCTTTATGGCTACCAGTTCCTCTCTGCATTGGCAACAGAAAAATGAAAAAAAAAAGGTTCAGTCCCACAAAAAGTATAACTATAGTGCAAGATATTAAGTTCCAAATGGCATTTTCCACATCTCATCAGGGTATAACATTGGATTGGCAATTTGAATCAAATAAATTTGAACATTAGTAAAATCCAATAGTTAGCTAAATAGTTACACAATAGGGCATAGTAACCGTGAAGTTCTTTTCATTGACTATTTAACCATTTCTCTAACTTTTTCCCCATAGGATGGTCAATGGTGGAATCAATTTCATGGTTACTATTGTGGGATGATAGTTCACATCTACTACTTTTCCTGAAAATCAAAGAGTGGAGCAGGCCTGTGGGGGGACCTTTGGAAGAAAGAGATTATTACTCTTAGTTTGCTAGAGGAGTGGGAAGGTGTAGAGGAAGAAAGGGATTTGTTTGAGGTGGAACTGAGAGAGAAGAGTAGCATATGGCTAAACTTTGGGAGCTTCTCTAGAGGGAAGAGGTTGAGTGGAGATGGAAGTCACGGACTACATGGCTTAGGAAGAGGGACATAAATACTAATTTTTTTCATCATGATGGCCAATGCGAGAAGATTGGTTAACACTATCAATGTTTTGATGGTGAATGGGAAAAGGGTTGAGGGGAAGAGGGAAGTAAGATTGGCAGTGAAGAATCATTTCCTCACAATCTTTGCACCAATGGTGGAGGAGGGAAGGGTGCCTCCATTGCTTGAGCCACCTCGTTCACATAACACTCCCCCATTCTTCGGATGAGTCTAATTTGCACCTCCATGCTTGGGCACATACTTTGGATCCTCGCGCCAGGGTTGACTCTCCTGCTAATGCTATGCAATTCTTTACAGATTTGATTCCCTTAACCCATGTATGCACACAAACAAGGGCCTTTGCTTCTTCTGTTATGCACAGATTCGATCACTCTGTGAATCTGCAGGAGGAGGACTTTCCAACACTGGCAGCATAAAATGACCACCAGAGTCATGAGGTTGTTGCTAGGGTGCTGATTGAGGAAGCAACGTCGTCTGGTACACAAAACACAGGTGAGAACTATAATCCAGGGGATTTAACTATACCTAGTGTGGAGGTAGTACCAGCTTCACCTATCGTAGGAGGTGCCATTCCCACTCAATCTTTTGATGTCTCAGACCCTAGATGTAGGAAAGGGAGGTAAGCCCCTCTTGGAAGGGGTTAACTTTGACAAAATTTCAAAGGAAAAGAGTAGATGGCTAGTGTTTGAGGATGAAAAGATATTGGGGGTTTTAGGGAGCATCGATGGGGATACGGCTCTAGGGCTGGAGGGCTTCAACTTTAGATTCCCAAAAGTTTGTTACGGAATCGTACGTAAGGATTTCTTGAGGTTTTCAAGGAGTTCATGGTATGAAATCATCAATAAGGAGCTGAAAAATCCCATAATCTCCTTTATATCAAAGAAAGAGGAAAGTTCCAAAAGATTTTATTATTTAAGCGAGGTTATGAATTTATCGAACATTCATTTATTGAGGTTTTACTGTAATCGGTACAAAAAGTGATGTCCACAGTTGGAATTGTGTCATGTAGCATGATTTGGAGTCTACTAATATTGAAGGTAATAGTTCACAAATTTAATAATATTGAAGGTAAAATTTCACAATTCCATTTTGGCTCATGGAATTCACTGTTTGGATTTGCTAATTTTAATGAATAGACTAGTTTAATTCTAATGTAATTAGAATTAAGTTTGCATTGTTTGTATGTCCAGGTTTATCTAATTTAAAGGTAATTATCATTCTCTCCACCACTAATTTACTTATAACCCTAAATCACTTGGTCAAACATCATATATTGTGCGATGGTCAAAATAACTAGTTTCATGTATATACTGACATTTTGATAAGTTTTCTCGAAACCTATTGGGCATTTCTTTGCAAAATTTGGAGTCAAACAACTCAGACTCTGAGGTCTTCCTCTTTTGAACTTGGCGAGACTTGATCAATGACCTTGTATTATTTCTCTTTTGGAGGGGCATTGTCTTTGTTTTTTGTTGTTTTCCTTTAGTGGCTGGTCTAGCTCTTTTAGACCTCTCTTTTGTATTGTAATGCCTTTTTCTGTACTTGGTTTTCTTATTTAATGAAATCTTCGTTGTTACCACTCAAAAAAAAAAAACCTATTCACTTTTAGAACACCTTTTTGATACACAAGAAAAGCATTTCAGGAAACAGTATATAAAATGATGTGACAGTGTGACACATAATATGAATAATAATAGAGTAGAGAATAGTGAGAAGTTTGAAATAAAATGGAACTAGTTCAGTCAATTCAGAACTAGACCAATCAATATCGAATCAAAGTGTTAATTACTTATGATTTCAAAATATCTGTTTGGAAAGTAAACACTTCCCCGATTATACACCTTCTCTAAACGAATAATAAATAAGCCATTCATTTTAGCACTACAGGGCAGAACTACAATTCATCTCAGATTAGGGTTTTATTTAGAACATGAGCCATAATAATAATCTTGATCTTGGAAATGCAAATCTAACCACTCAAGGACTTGCTTCTTATGTTTACTAATAAATTTCAGATGATGCATGTGAAGAGCCATAAATGCCTCAATGAACTTCTACTAATGTCAAGCATTATAAGTAATTAATTTGGCCGGAAGAAAACTCACTTGCTGGCTGTATTCAAGAATGCAAGGTACTCTTGAACAAGTGAGTTCTGTATATTCATCACATAAGCATAACAAGAAGAAACCAATGTCATCATCTAGCTTGAATATGGTAGAGCATATGATACTGAAAAAAAAAAAAAAAACTAATTTTCAATGTTGTTTGCTACAGACCTTTACACCAGAACTTTGTGCATTGAATTTACCAAGTGGGGTGCCATCAGCCACTTGTACATTTTCATTATCACAATGAAACACATATGGTGTTTTTGGGCTTCGTGGATTTAATAGTACTAAACAAATTTGGTCATCTGACAAAAGCTCCTTGCGAGGTGGTATTTTTGTGTTTGAATGGATAGGGGAGAGGACTTTTCGAAGTGAATTTTGTAGTGCTTTAATCTTTTCACTGATTGGTGGTGAACCCATGAAATTGGGAGATGGGTTGATCATATTTTCCTTGTCCAGACAATCTTCTGCATGAAAAAATAAATATAATTCAACACCTTAACAATCATCTTCATTTCCTTCAAATGTCAAAAGCAAATTGTAAAAAAGGTTTATGAATTCTAGTGAGTTTAAATGATACCTGGCAGATATGGTGATGGTTTTACTGGATTTGCATCATTTCTTATGTTCTCCTTTCCATCATCCTCATCATCAGTGTTATTACGGGATGTGATCTATGGCAAAATACCCAATTATAATCCAACAATAAAAACAGAAAAATAAAATCGATGGCGAGCAGCTTTTTTTTGTCTGTATATCATCAAGTGATAGTGAAGAGAACTAACGCTGGATGATTCCAACTGATCAACATCATGAAGGGTAGTCATGCGTTCTTCATGGCTCTCATCTTTACAAAAGGTTGAAGCATCGTCTGAGATAACGTGACCTTTTTCCTCTACTTCATTGCAGGATTCTTCCTGTTAGAAAGAGCTAGAGTGACTAGAAGGGCATTCGATGGATTAAGATTTGTTGAACATAAAGTAATCAGAGATCAGATGAAGAACTCTTCAATACATCCGACTTCATTTGATATAAAGTAGTCTTTTCAGTTTTTGTATGCCTGAAATCATACAAGATCATGCAACGGAAGATAATTCAGTATCTTTTTTCCACTAATCAACCATTTCCACATTGGTAAATAGCCCATTTCTTGTTATATCTCAAGAATCAAATCTCTGGATGTTGTATTCCACTGTTGTACCCTGAATTACAAGTGGTCCAAAAGTTTCCGGAGGAATAGATAATTAGGAAATATAGAAATTGGCAATCACATTGGATCAAAACATGTTTCTTCTTTCTCCAAACCACATGAAATGCTGGAAAATGTTAGCACTATGTAAATTAATTTTTTATTTTAAACACTTCTGAAAAAATGTGTGTAAAATTGATAATCATCCTCTCTGTTAGTATGGAGTATTCAAAAAAATGCATTCATATATTATATATTCTATCTACAGTTTTCATCTTTGAAAGTAAGAATGAGAAGATGTTTTGACATATAGGTACAGTGTTCATCATTAAAAATAACAATGAGAAGATGTTTTGACATATGGGAGCTACCTCAACAGAAGCAGCAATGGGAGCCTCAGAACAAAATAGCTTTCTGTGAACATGAGATGAAATCAAATGAGGAATTGGGTAATTTTGCAGGTAGTATGAAGCAAGCAATAGCCTCAGCTAAGAGCCTCACCTCCCTTTCGCATTACATACTTCACTGTAAGCAGTTTCCTTCGCAGAAGACTGAATTGAATTTGGTCTCTTTAAGGTGACACCAGTAGTGTTGGGGGTTTTACCCAGAAATGGAGAACCGGGTATCCCTATTCTTTGTGAACTCTTTGTCTTACCTTTGGATTCAAGCCAAGCACGAAGTTTTGCCTCCATATCAACTTTTGGAGTCGTTTGTTTTTGTGCAGAGGAAACAAAATTTACTATCTGGCGGGATCGAGCAGCCAAGCTAACAGTGTGGACAGCTTCTTGGTATGAAACTGGGTTCTATACACAAAAAACAAAACTGAAATTTTAAGAACATTTGACTTTTTAACATTCTAAAATACCACAGAGTATCCCAAACTCTTACCAAACAAGCAATCATTAATGCACGACTTGTTCCGCCAAGAGAATCCTGCAATATCCGGGTCAGTTTGCTCTCCCGGTAAGGCACTCGACATTCATTGTTATTCAGAGCATAGATCACATTTGATAAGGCAAACAAGGACTGATTGATCTTTGCACTTTCTTGTAGACGGATGCCCTCATTACAGGTTCTTCTATTATCTTCATTACCTGAATGAATTGCAAACAGTTACATACAGGCATGCAATTTTAGGCATTCGTGTTCTATGGACATACCAAAAATAATAATTGAATCAGATTTCAATCATTTCATGGTAATTAGAATATGCATTCATTTGCACTTAATAAAGAAAAGGCAAAGCTCTCTCTACCCAAATTAAGCTAAATCTAATTATTGATTTTAGACTGGTAAATAGATCACAAGCACATAAAATCCTGCCAGCAAGATTAAAGATGGAGATATATATTTGGAGGAACAAAAGTGCAATTGTGATCCATTGCTTTGAGGTCATCCCAATAAGATAACCTTCTTAATCCAAATTGCATCCAGAGAAGGCAGGTTATACAAGAAGACAACCAAGTAACTAAAATATACAGAACTTTTTTTGCATAATGATTTAAACAAAGTAGTTTGAATGCACCCAAAAAAAAAAGGGTAAACATATAAACAAGTGATGAAGACACTTGAGAAGTAATAATAATTGAACCCATCACCATTTTATAGGACACAGTTATTTTAATTGATGGATAGAATAAAGTAACAGCCATAGTACAAAAAATTGACGGATTACAAACAAAAGGACTTAGATTGTTGTGATAAAAGAAAAAGAAAAGATAGTCAATTATGGAGTGGGAGAAAATGAATTTCTTATATGATAACATGGAAACCTAGAACTGAAAACATATATATATATATATATATATATATATATATCCACAAGTAGATGAGAAAATGGATTTATAACAATGATGTCATACAAAGTGGCCCAAGTTGCATCTTTTGATTAGAGAGTCCTTGTAAGCATAATTATTAAAATCTCACATTTTATGATTTAATTCTTCAGATTCTACATAATTTTTTTAATGACAAAGAACCCTAAGACCCTGCCCCTCCCTGAGTACGAGGATGTTGGGTAAACTCTAGATGTATGTAATCCCCGACAAGCGACGTGCATCAAATAACTATTGGACTTGAACCTAGGACCTCTGGTTCCTGAGCCAAATTGTCTACTAGTTGAGTTATCCCATGCAAGGTAATTCTATATGATTTTTTATGTAATAAATTTGATTCCTATGCTTCGACCCCAAAGAACTTTGCAATTCTTTTGTGAGTTTTTACAATTTATCTTAGTTATCCTAAAATTTGATTTCTTCTTTATGATTTGATTCAATTTTCAAAAATCAGATCTTATAAGCTATACATGATCACTTGTATTTACAATTCCACATGTGTCACCTTTTGTAATCTTGAATATCATTTCATATAAAAATTCAGTTTTACATAAGATACTATCATTGTTTTATTTGTCATTTGGTATTGATAGTTTGATGCAAAGTGATGGATTGTGAAAATCTTATTTTTTTACTAGTTAAATATTTTATTCTTTTCTTGATTAAATAAAATTGTTACAATTTACAATTTAATATAATTTGATGCCCAAAATGAATATGATACAAATTCATTTTTAAAGTGTTGCTTGTAAGACTTGCATATCCTATTCAAATATGACCAATATAGATAACCATCTGAGATGTAGGGGAGCCTTCTAAAAGTAGGTTTGGTGTTTTAGAAAACCATATATATTATATGTACATATAAAGCGGTATGTACAAGACTTGTGAAAGGATTTTTTATTTAGAGAACAATCACTAGAGAAAATATTAGAAAAAGAATCTAGTACTAAAAGAAGGTTGTGAGAACCTTGTAGAAGTGAGGCTATATAAGCAGGTTTTGCCTTTTGGGTTTGATTTTAGGCACACTATAATCCATATTTCCTTTTGGCTATGGATTCAGCCATCATCACCCAAACCATGTCCTCTTGTGTGGTATGTGATTTGGTCTCTCCCTATTATACTTGGAAAGACCCAACAAAGTAAGCATTTACCATGGATTGATGTACAATAGAAACATGTCCCTTGGAAAGACCTAACAAAGCAAGAATTTATTATGGATTGATTTGCAATAAAAAATGTCCAACCAGGCAAGTCCTACTTGATTCCTCTCATTCATTTCTAGTGTACACAGATAGAGGAGTAGGCTACTTTTTACTCTTTGTAGTTTTTCCGCATCACATGTCTAGAATCTTAGGGCTTCCCTCTTTGCCTTCTTAAAAATCGGTTGCATGAGAATCAAAATTAAGGTTCTCCTCTCTTCTATTTACAGCTCTCATGAATTCTTTTTTCTATTGAGATATTTGTATTTAAAACATTATACTGAGGTTTTAGAACATCGTTAATCTTCTCTCATTTATTCTCTTCAGATTTAGTAAAGCCATCTCTATCTTCCCTTTCTCTAAAGGATAGACATCACTCTTGAACCATGTCTATGAAAAGCTTTGGTTCAAGATAGATTCCCGCTCTTTCTTCACTATGCATGCATTTTTGGCTCATTTGTGGTTGGGTCATGTTTTGTACAACATAAAGGATGTTTTTATTTTTGAAACAGAGAATTGAAGGATTTCATTAAGTAAGAAATTTACAAAGACAATAGCCACCTCATATAAGAGCAATATACATGGCCAGGCACAACGTCAAATCAAACAAGAAAAACAAAACTAAAGAACCAATAGAATCTAAGTAAAGGATGTTTGAATCACAATTCTATGGACATTTGAATTCAATGATGGTCGCAAGGGTATGGTGGAAATTTCAATTGGGAGTTCAAGATATGCTTGTTCAAGCAGTCATAGCCGACCATGTTAAGGTTTTCTAGAAGTTCAAATACTTGTCTTGATCAATCTTCATAGAAGGTTGTGACACATCTCGAGTGTCATGGAGAAAGTCTTCGTGACTGTTTTCATGAAGGCTAGTAAACTCTGACCAAGGTGGGGATTCTTATGGAAAGTGGTTGGTTTGGTTTCCTCTATAGATTATAAAGATCTTATAGGACATGCCTTTTCAATGTCCTATTTTCCAGGTATTCACTTTTTACCAAATGGACCTACATAAAAGCATAGGAGAAGCCTTTTAAAAGTGCACTTTGGGTGTTTTAGGAAAACCCCATTCCATTTATGCATATAGATTGATTTCTACCAAACTTGCGAAATGATTCTGAGGGGAAAAATAGAAACTACTGGAGTGAAGGTCAAACATCCTTTTATGGGTCTTGTACTTGATAAATAGAGCCATGAGAACCTTGCATAAATAAGGCTACAATAGTGGTTTTGACCTTTTGGCTTTTGTTCTAAGTAGACTATAATTGTCTATCTTTCGTCTATGATAGATATAGAAACGTCATCTTCCCTTTGGCCCATGGACATAGGCAGCCATTATGTAACAATGTATATTTGGTGTTTTATTGTGTGGTATATGATTTGGTTTGATTTTACTTCTCCTTTCTTAACAACATAATAAATGATACACGATGATTTGAACATATGCTTCCATTGGACTACAAACCAATGTTTTAAAATCTACCCAGCCCAACGGTCAAACCACGATTTGATCATAACCGTGTGTTGCTACAGGCTTGATTCTTTGATAACCATTGCCTATCAATGAATTGGAAAAACCCATTGCAATCCATTCTTAAAATGGGGTTTGCTGATTGACCCATGACACAGTCCATGTTTTTGCAATGTTTTGCATTCCCAATTTCTTACACCCTAGGCAAGAGAGGGTCGAAAATCCCAGAGCCCCAGACTCTGATTTAAATCAGTAGTCATGCCCCCTTAAAATGGTATATATGACAACAATAATTTTTTCATGAGTGTTAAAGGTTTTTGTAATACATCAACATGTATATATAATTTTTATATTTAGTACACACTCTAGTCTTTGAATTATTAAGAAAATCTTTTGAAAAATCATTGTAAACAAATTTTACCGTTGGATTTAACATTTTTGTTATAAGCAATTGAAATTTTAAATCTTAAGATCAAAGGTTAGAATGATTAGATAGGTCCCAAATTTTGCAAGTAGAATATTCAAGTAATTAATGGGACCACAAAACAACATCAATAGATAGTCGGTCCAACCCTTAGACAAAAATAAAATAAAAAATATACTCTTGGTTGTACTTGAGAAGGTCTCATTATTAATTATACCTTTATTTTCTCTTTTTTTTATTTACTACATGTCTCCCCCATCTTCCATTTTCTTTCCTTTTTTCCTTTTACATATTTCTTGATCACAATCACATCCAGTGACACCACTCATGGCCAGCCTCTATAAACAACAAAATTTGAAATTTCCCATGGGAAATTAGGGTATTTTCAATTAATAATTGTGAACTACTTGAAAATTTTTAAGGTTATCTTTCTTGTTATAAATGAAAAAATACAAAATTATCTTAAAAATAATACTAACACCCAACCCAAAATGGTGAAAGGTCTAATTGTGACAAGAAACAAATAGAACTTTGGGAAAAAATGAGAAGAAAATTAAAGAAATCAAGCTACGGGGTTTTTAATCTTTTATATTTTTAATATTTTACATTTTTTTAACTTTTTTTTGAGCGGTAACATGAATTTTCATTAATAGAGGAAAAAGTACAAAGGAAGGAAAGAAACTTGTGGGTTTAGGAGTAATGAACCCAAGGAAGAGAAAAGGAAAATACAAAGTCGTCCAACCAATGATCTCGTATTCCAAAGAAAATACCAAAATAACAAAGGAAAAATCCCGTCCCAAAAGTGTTCTCTCTCTGTATCACAAAAAGTAAACGCCTTGGCTTGTTGAATCCACTCATTGTTTTGCGAAGAAGTCTGCAACACCATTAGCCGATCTGCTAGCCTTGATGAAAGAGATTTCTTGATCCTTAAGTAAAGCCTTATCTCCCTCACCACTGTTGCCAACTTCCACGGGAGTGTTTTCACTCCCGATTGCATTTGCCAAGTCACTTTCAATGATCAACTTGTCCAACCCTCATTTTTTTAAACTTTATTTATTATAGTTTAAATTTGTTTTATTCTCTAATAATTGATATTGTTTATGATAAGTTGGTCAAGCTGAAACTTGATTCAATCTCATTCAATGTTGTAAAGTCAAATCGTATCGTAAAAGCATTGTGCATCTTGGACCTGCAAATCGTGTATTGTAAACCGTAGAATCGTAAGATTCATAAGTATTTTCCTTCTAAAATATTTAATATATGAAATTATGTAACATATATCTAAGAGGTAATAATACAAGCAATTCTCCAACTTTCTTTTAATATTAAGTGAATATTATATAATTAGTTCATTGGAGCTCAAATTTCAATGCTCCAACTCCAATAAGTGTAAGACCAGTATACAATCCTAGTATACTGTGAAAAATCAATAATGAACTAAAAAACCCCCAAAAATTTGAAATGACTTAAATGGCCCAACAACTTAAGCCTTAAAAACCATCAAAACAAGTGGTTTCATGCTTTCACATCCCTAATAACCCTATACTTTTGTTACTTTTACGAATCGTAAGATTTGTTGATAGATATGAATCGTTCCTCTTATCATATCGTATAAATCGTAAGATATGAATTGTGTATCGTAAGATTTCAACAACAATGATCTCATTTGAGTTGTCCTTTTACTAATATGGTTTTGACTCATGGTTCAGTTCAAAAACAATAGTTCTTATGGAGATATACATGGACAGATGTAGATGTACATGTATAGTTGTAACTGACACATGAATAGACATGTATCCTTTTTGTAAGTATTGAGGTTTTCCAGTTTAGCATTGTCCTTCTCAAGATAGCATAACATCTAGTTGGACAAGATTTGTAAAACAAATTCTGTACCTGCTTTGACAGTATACCCCTCAATATGGCCAGGACATTCTTTCTTAATTTATTGACACTTGCACTCTTAATCAGTTCCATAAGCCATATCACATGAATCCTATTTATTAAATCTATTCAAACATATAAAACTTAAAACTATATTATATTTATCTGATATAAAATTTTAAAAAATAAGACAATTGAACCTAGACACAAATTCCAGTGTCCCTTTTAAATTTTAAAATATATCTTCAGACTGAAACATCCATTTCTATGACTACATCAAAAGAATAGATATGTTTCTAAAAGATATTTTAAAATTTAACTGGATATGATGAATTTGATTCAAATGATGTGATTTGTGAGAATCAAAAGAAGACACAGCTCAATATTTTAAAAGAAATGCCTGACCACACCGGTGTACGTAAGGCCAGGACTGAAACTTTTAGCAAAGTTTGTAGTCTTTAGTTTTCCAAATTACATTATACACAAGCAGAAACATCAAATGGTTTAGCTGAGTGAATTTAGAAAAAAAAAAAACAAACGCATGTTCCCAGAAGGCAGTTACCTGCTAAATCTATCAAATTCAGCTTCCCTGTAAAAGTAGCATCAGACCCATCATCACTCCTGGAAGAAACAGCAATCATCAAAACCCCATGGCTTCTACTGGAAACATCATTAAGACCTGTATGGGCAACTTTTCGCCTTTGGATCCCAGAAGAAAAGATCTCATGGAACTCAGACATTGAGTGAACAGGAATCTGAAGTTGAAAACCATAAATGAGAAATTTATGAAAAATTAAAGAGGGAACCACAAGACAAAATATCTACCTGAGCAAGTCCCTTGAGTTGGACATATCCATTCTTATCCTCCAACACTGAAATTTCCTTCTCTTTTGGCTCCAAGAGATCAAAACACCGGTCCATATAAACCTCATAATACGAAATCTTCACCGAACTTGCCGTGTTCATGCACATGGACAAGATGGACGACATTGCCAGTGGCATGAGACCTGGCTGCTCATCAGTACCCTACGAAACAAAACCACAGTCAAAATCACTAACTTAAGAAACCCAGAAACAGAACAAACGAAAAGCAAAAGAATACAGGTCTATATCAATCAAACCTGCATTGTGTACGTTTTTCCACTGCCAGTTGCCCCATATGCGAAAACCGTAGCATTGAAGCCATGAAAAATTCCAGGAATAACAGGGCTGACCTCTCTTTGGAAAATCAGGCCCAAATTTTCGCCTTGCCCAAAGAAGGAATCCAACTTGTAACACTCATTGCGGCTACAATAAAAAACATCAGCATCCCACCAAACCCCCTAAATTTATTTTTGAAATCAGAGAAGGAATGAAATGATCAAATTACCTGCTTTCTGGATCTTTGATTTGAACCGTTACTTCGTCGCAAGATCCACGATCTGGGTTGAGAACAGTGATGCATGGGACTGGTTTTTCTTCTTTTGACTTAATTTCATTTGCAAGAAAGGGACGAACTCTAACTACAACTCTGACTTTGGACACCGCATTCGATATATTATGCTTTGAAGGATTTGGAAATCCGGCAGTTTTTGGAGTTTTTGATGCTGATGGAGTTGCCATTATGTTGAAATAATAAAAGAGGGATCGGAGATTTGAATCTTTGAAAAATGAAGGGAAGTAGTTGGATGAGAGAGAACGGAAGATTTCAAGATTTCTTCTGAGAGAGACACAGGGAAGGGTTTCGAAGTCAGTTTTAGACCGTTAAAAAAGACAAGGCGCTTTTGATTTTGAATTTTGAACGAATGAATCAATTGGGAGTTGGGAATGGTAAATGTAATTCTGGGGTTGGGGACCTTGTTGTGTTTCTATCTTACGTGGCAAGATCTGAATCGTTCATCTAATGAGCCTCATCATGGATGAACATTATAAAATTTTGCGCCATTTAATAAACAGAATGGATAATGAATGAATGAGTGACTCTATTTCAAGAATAGCTTCAGTCGAGTTGGTATCTTATTTTATTCATATTTTTGAATAAAATGGATATCTGACATCTCATTTTATTTACTTTTTTTAATAAAAAGGGTTACCATATAAGCTGAAGCATATGGGATGATCTACTGAGCCTTACATGTATAGGGATTTTCCTTATTCTGTTCGGATGGAAGGACGTGATCTTCTTAATTCTTATGATCTATTGGCGATCGGAAAGCTACGTGATTGTTTTCAAAGATGACTCTTCTAATTAATCATTGAAGTATGTGCAAATCTCCTTATCCGTACACATGGGAATAAAATCACAGAGAAACACTCTTTGGAGTAGTGGAAATTGAACTCAAGACCTCCCACTTTCAAAGGTAAGATAACTACTCCTTTCTATTCATTGTAGGTTAGGGGCGAAATCTCAGCCGATACATCGATATGAATAAATATCAGTGATTTTTTTAAAAAAAAATTGAATATCGATGTGATCCCAGGGGATATCTCGATCAATATCGAGTTCATATAGGCCAAAATATCGGCCAATATTTGGACTTCTAGATTTTTTTTAAGAAGGGGTTTTTGTTTTAATTCAGAAAAAAATGAAATAAAATCGATATTTCAAAAAAAAAAAAAGAGAATAATATCAGGCGATATCCGATATCCAATCCCAAAATTTTCCCCCTGAATCCAATCAATGAACGCACCATATTTTGATCAAATTCCTATTTGAATGCATATTACTCGCGGTGTGGGTCACGTTGTGATCTTTGACATCTAGACCTCAGGTATAAATCTAAAATATAGGCTAAAAATTTTCAGTTTAATTTCAGATTGAAATCTAATTTTTTTAAATCATTTAATTGCTATTTTTTCTAAAACTTGCTGATATGTTCAAATTATGGCCAAAATTTATCAATAAGTAAAGATACAAAAAATGTCTCCCATCCAAAATTTGTAACTGGGAGTAACTCTCTAAGAGTTATCCACTTATGTATATGAACTTCATACGAACTATGAGAATAATAAATATAAATTGTTAAAAATATTATATTTTCTTGATACAAGTCTAACTTTGACCGCTCAAAAAAAAAGTCTAACTTTGATAAATGTCCGTTTGATGCACCTTTATTATTAGATTGAATATCACAATTAAAAATATGTATTTGATCAATTGTTTATCTACATAAATTAAGAGCCAAAACTATTTAATGAATTTTATTTTTTATAATTTTTATAATTTATATAATCATTCAGAGGGTGTGCAATTGGGAGATCTTTGGGGGTAAGAGAGGGGCACCTAGAGATGTGTTTGAGAGGGCGAAGTGGCAAGTGATTGGTTGGTTGTCTGTATGTAAGCAGTTTCGGGGTCTAGCACCTGAGGATTTCTATTTGTCTTGGGAAGGGTGTATGAAAGAGGTTAGTAGAGATAGAAAGTGGTCGGTCATGTAGGTTGCGCCTTCCCTAGGGTCATGTAAGTTCAATATTGATGGGGCAGCAAGGGGTAAACTCGAGCCGGCTGGAATAAGTCAAGTGTTATATGACAATATGGGTAGAATGTTGGTATTTTTTTTAAATCAGTAGGATCAATGGAGTCAAATGAGGTTGAATTGAGAATAATTAGGAAAGCACTTCAGGTTTGGTATAGGTTTCAGAGCGATAATTTCATTATCGAAGGTGACTCAACTAATGTCATATTCGGGACTAATAATATGAAATTCCTCTGCGGAGGCTGGTTTGTTTTGGTAGGGACATTTGAAGGTTGTGCAGGAAGGGTGGCATTACATTCACTCATACACTTCGATCAACAAACTGTGTAACAGACTTCTTTGTGAAAGTTGATATTCATTTACAAAGACCAGCTTTGGAAATTTTTCATCTCTCCAGCCTTGGAAGCTAGGGGAGTTGAGGTCTCCTTTTGGATCCTATGTTGGATAGATTCTTTACTGTATCTTTTCTTTTCTTTTTCATATGTTTTCTTGTTTCTTATATTTCTTTTTTCTTCTAATCATCTCTGACTATATATCTCCTAAACTCGAAACCCTCTCTTCTACTCTCTTCTTGTTTCAATGAAATTGAATCTTTAATGTTAAAAAAAAAAAAACGGTGTCATACTCAAACACACTAGGTAGAGAACTTGAATCGAGTGGTATGCCTAACTTAGGGTTGCCAAATGCAAGGCAAGTGGCCCTCATTTTGGTATCAATGAGAGTGGGAGTTGCTTGATTGAAAGTACGATAATTGAAATTTGATGATAGACCTGTATAACAGAATTTTTCAAATATTAAAAATTAATTTTAATAGTATTTTTAATTATTTTATCTAATGGATGGCAAAAGTAAGTTATGAATGGCTGAGAAGGGTTTTGCTTTGCTACCTTAGCTTAAAGTTACAAAGTCATAAGATTGATACTTGATATGTTATGAGTTATTACATCCTATCATATTATTTTTAACTTAATAAAATATTTTAGAATAAAAAATTGGGATTAAAAATGACAGTTAGTCACCTAATCTAAATGCATTAAAATATTCACAATATAATCATTAATTTCATTGGTGCAAATCTCTCTTGAAATCTTGGAGTTTGGAAAAATAAAGGAAGGACTTGAAGACTTGATTAGAGCTTGAACAAGTAGGTTCTCTAACCATCTTGCTTATTTGATTTAGATGTTAAAATGTTTCATCTCTTCATCTAAGTTCCTGCATCAAAGAAATAATGGAGCTAATCTAAGAAATAGAGTGTAATGAAGAGATAATGGAAAGTAGTAGGTATTTTCATAAAATAGACTTACATGAGAAGTTCTACTTAAAATGCCTTAATGTTTAGATATTTTCTTTTAGACTATTTTTATAACTCCATTAGAACATTTGAATGTCTTTTATTTACTGGTTTTTGTAAGAAAAGGGATTTAAAAAACTAATATCTTATGATGAACTTTGGAAAAATGATTCATAGTAAAACTATTTATGCAAATCAGTCCAAAAAATGGACCTTTAAACATCTCAAAATGATTTTATGAGAATTTGTAATTATTTTTCAGATCTTTAACTATGAAAGAGGTTTTAAAAAAGTATTTATTCGTAATTTTCGGACATCGGGAGATATCTGAAATAATTTTGTAAAAACTGGACAATTCTAAGATAAAAAATTGTTTTTACATATTAGTCCTGAAAATTGACCTGTAACTACTTCAAAATGATCTTTTGGATATTTTTGAATATTTTTTTCGTATATTTTACTATCAAATAGCTTTCCAAAGAGTATTTACTCGAGTTATTCCGATACCGAAAAGAAGCCGAAATGATTTTTACAAAAACAGTGCGTAGTTTGTATTTCAAAAAATAGAAAGGCTAGTTTTTGACATCTTCACTAGATCTAAAATTTTATTTTCTAGTAATGAATATTTTCTTCCTAAATTATGATTCGTTAAAGAATATATCAGTGACTTTAAATAATTTAGAGTTTTATGAATTATGTTTAAATGGACTATTATGGGTAAAATGATAATTTTACCCTTGGTTAGGACAAAAGACACATGTAGAGTCATCTAGACTCTAATGACTTTCACCAAATGACCCTTAAAGCTTAATTAAGACTCTCATAAATTGAATTAGAGAGTTTTTACACTATAATGATGTGAGAATTATATATTGACACATGTGCACGAACAAAACGGTGAGAGTAACTCTGAGATTGCCCGATCTACTTCATGAATCGTTTATCCTCGTTGATCACCTTAGAGCAGGTATGTTTTCCTACATCTTTGAAGCACAATGGTTGTGAATCTAGTATTTTACTTTGCCATTACTATGATAAGTTATGAATTGATTTTCTAATTTAAAATCATGTGATTATGTTTATATTTGAAATGATTTGAGATTCATGAGACATTGAGATGTTTTTGAAACACATGATATATTGTTTATGTATAGAAGAGATTTGAAATTATATGATAAGCATGTTTTGAACTCATAAGATGTAATAATATTTGTCATCATGGAACATTTATATACCTCATGCACAACTGCATGAGATGAGAAATGCATGAATTGGGCTATAAGCTCCTGAGTTAGAAAGAAGTCCTGGAATAAAATACTATTGGGCCATAGTGCTCATGGGTCAGAAAGAAGTCCCGAAATAAAATACTATTGGGCCATGGTGCTCCTGGGTTAGAGAAGTCCCAAAATCAATATTGAGTCATAGTGCTCCTGGGTTAGAGAAGTCTCGAAATCAATATTAGGCCATAGCGCTGTTAGATCAAAGAAGTCCCGAAATTAATATTGGGCCATAGAGCTCCTGGGTCAAATAAGTCCCAAAAACTTGCATGGGACATGATAAGGGCATACATTGATCATGACACCCATGACATGATAAATATTATGCTTGATTTTGAATATGTTATTTTTCATAATGAAATGGACATGATTGGAATATGAGATTTCCTAAAATGATATTGTTAGTCAAGCTAGCCAAATATCAAGAATAGTCCTAAAGAGGATAGAGGAGGGGAGGGGAGGGGACTATGTGGGAATTTTAAATTATTTTTTAACATTGGTCACTTAAGGGTTGGTCTTTGCAATTTAATACAATTAATCTTTCAAATCAAGTGTTTCAAATCCAATTAGATTTACATGCAAGATCAAATTCAACCAAACTTAATGTGCAATAAGATATGAAATAAAACAAGTGCACAAGTGTGGAGAGGAGATGAGAAGAAATGGAAAATAATGACACAAGTATTTTTACGTGGTTCATTAACCTTGCCTACATCAATGCCTCAAGTACACCACTTGAGGATACCACTAACCTTCTCCTTCAATGGTGGAGAAGAAACCTTTTACAACCATTAATCTCTTTCACGGGTAGAGATCAAACCTTTACAACCTATGATCTACTTCACAGGTGTAGATCAAACCGACACACCAAGAAAAACATTTCTTGGATTTTACTTAGAGTTACACCAACCCTTTACAATGTTCTCACTAATGATAGGAAGTAGTGGTTTTGTGAAATACCAAGAACATAAGCCTCTTGATGATCGATGTAGCTTATGGCGTGTTCTTTGATGATCTTCCTCTTTCTTGCTATTGGTGTTGATAAAATGCTTCAGTGAATGCCAAACCAAAGTGGGAAAGAGTTTGGATGAAATAAGGTTTGCCTATAAGGTCAACCTATCCCTATGAAGATCTTCTCTAATAACACAATCAATGTAGAGTTTAATATGCTCAAGATATGCCTATGAGTGCCTTGATTGTGTTAGAGAGGGATTATAAGAGCTTAATAAGATTTAACTATGGTGATTAGAAGCTCTTAGTATGGTTGGGAAACTTGAGAGTAGTATGAGAAAAATCAGCTTGGAGTGTCTAACATTGCCCATGAATAGAGCTTGGTTTATATAGGCAAGTTGTCCCAAAACAAATTTCGAGAAAGTGGGATCGTCCCACAAAAGTCGGATCGTCCCAGTTTCACAACGTTCGGATTTAAACGGTCATATGTCAATGGTCATATTGACATGTTCACAGTCATATTGACTTAAATACAAACTCGGATTGTCCTAAAGAAAAGACAGATCGGCCTAAAAAAGTAGGATCGTCCCAGTTTGTAAAGTATCAGAGTGGGATCGTCTGGGTAAAAGTGGGATCGCCCCATTTTCCAAATTCCAGAAATGACCTTTTGATAATATATTGTAGTTTAATGGTTTTTTGGATACAAAATGAAGAGCTCTTTGAGTTGTTAACTCACAATCATATAAATTTAACTATAAGCACATGATTGTGAGAACATTTAAGATAGAGACATTTGGTAAGCATGAGAGCTACTTCATTTGGCCAATGGTTATTTTAGATATCCAATTTAATATGTAATCATTTTTATCCGAGAATTCTAAGGTCAAGTCTATCCTATGGTCCAATATACCTGTGCATGGATGACATTTATGAAGTTCTTCCGATTTTGGTTCAATGTCTTCCAATCTTCGCATTTTCTAGAGTTTCAAGGTTGATTTGACTATGCAAGTCTTCTAGATGTGAGGTCTTGGACACACGGATACGGTCACAACTCAGTCAAATAAATTGACGACTCAGGACTTAGTCAGACACAATCACAAAATTGACAACTCAATCTGACTCAATGGAGACAAATTTAACTTTTAGCCCAACAAATATGATTTGAGAAAGCATGAGAAATTTACTGTGATATGATTTGAAACATGATTTTGCTATACCACTCCTATGTGCACCTTTTTATGATCGAAATTCCTAATGGGGCGCGTTGACTAAGCCCATAAATTCCCCCCTTTAGGTGTGTATGCAGGGTTTAAGTAATGTAGATGAGATCGAACCAAGAGATAACCGAATAGGAGCGATATGACGCAAGAAGGAAGCTCAGATAACTTAGTTGAATTATATTCATGTTGTAGAATATTCATTTTGGAAAATGTAATATTATGACCGTGAACATTTATTATCCTCGTTTTGTATTTGACTCATGTAATTGTTGGGAATTTCCTTACTTTTGCTTTGAGAAGTGGTTTGTTAGTCATGCAATGTTAAATGTTTAAATATTCTACAGGTTGTGTTAGCACATGCAAAATGCCATCGTGGGCTTGTACCACGAATATACTAGGTTGGGCAAGTCGAGGGTCGGGTTTTCGGACTCGAACTCGGCTCGCATTGTGGCACTCCGTCCATTTCCTTCTGATTTCTTTAAAAAAAAAAAAATACAAATACTCTGATTTAAAGCCTTGGAAAATGGCGGGGCGTCACAGCAAATACATCTCTGTTACTCAAACTTTGATTTATTTAGTTTTTCTATGTCACCTAAAACTTTGCACCATGAGATAGTTTAAACCTCCACATGTTATATAATAGGGCTATTGAATTATACAATATAATATATTTTAAAAAAATGTTTTGGTCAAGCTAGATTGTCCCGGGGGGGGGGGGGGGGGGGTATGACAATTGTGGAATTTTAAATTTCTTTAAAACTTGGTCAATTATAATTGAGTCTTTATTAATTAATCCAATTGATATTCCAAAATATTAATATTTAAAATAAATAGTGAAGTAGTGAAATCTCAACAAACACAATTTCACCAAACAAGTGTGCTAGAAACATAAGAAATAAATACATGCACAAAGTAAGGTGATGAGGTGATAAGAGGTGGAAAATCTTGACACAAGATTTTTACGTGGTTCGAGAACATTGCTTACATCCACGCCTCAAGTATACCACTTGAGAATTCCACTAATTTCTCCTTGGAGGGTGGAGAAAAAACTTATTACAACCTTGATCTCTTTCACGGGTAGAGATCCAATCTATACAACCCTTAATCTTCTTCACGGCTGAAGATCGGACCGATAACGCTCAAGAGAGAAGACACCCTTCTCTCCTTACAATAGTTACACCAACCCTGTAAAAATTACACAATGATAGAAAGAATTTGATTTTTAGAATAATACCAAGAACGCTTGCCTCTTCATGCTCGAAGTGGTTTTGGCACGTTCTTAAAAATCCTGCCCTTTTCTTGGTTTCTTTGATGAAGTGTGGATGCTCCAATGATGCCCAACCAAGATGTAGGAGAAGAGATTTAGGGATGGTAGAGGGTTTACCTTTAAATACAATATATCCCTAAAGGTTTTCTCAAATACACACCCAAGAGTAAGCCTAAGATGCTCAAGATTTGCCTGTGAGAATTTGAGTATGAGTAAGATTGAGTTCAAGAACTTTGGTAATCTAACTATGGAATTTTAGTGCTCTTAAAATGATTGGGCGCCTTAGAGAATGTCAGAGAGAGTTATTCTCATCAAGAATCAAATGCCCTAAGGTCATATATTTAAAGCCCTCTTGAAAATATGGCCATTGGATATCAAATCAAAGCAAAAGAGCCGTTAAAAACTTACCGTTGCGATTTCAGTCGACTGAACTTGAAGATTCAGTCGACTAAAATGTCCAGAAATGACCGTTGGAACATTTGCGCACAATTCAGTTGACTGAATCTCATCTGAAGATAAAAAGACCAATCTGCAGCACTTTCAGTCGACTGAAACATAAAGTTCAGTCGATTGAATCTCTGCAGTTTTGTATACCTCCACTAAACGACTATAACTTGAGTTCCCGAACTCGGTTTTGGGCGTTCTTGGACTCGTTGGAAAGATAATTGAGAGATATATCTAACCACCAAATTTGGTCCAATTTAAGGTTCATTTGATACCTCAAATAATCTTTCAAAGTGAAGGTATATCACAAAACTGTTTTGAACTATTTTGCACCGTATTCATTGAAATGCTCATAACTTGAGCTATAGACCAATCGGATCCTGACGTACCTGTAGGTACCAGAGAAGATCGCTATGATCGTTACTGTATCCGTATCGAAGAGATGCGACAAAGTGTTCGGATCATTGTGCAATGTCCTAATCAAATGCCTAGTGGCATGATCAAAATCGATGATTGTAAGCTATGTCCTCCATCACGATGTCGAATGAAACTATCCATAGAATTGTGCACCGTGTGAAACGTAGATCATCGTCGTTCTTAACCGAGACTCAAGTTAAGCTCTGTAATACCCTGACCCAAATTAAGTGCAATCTGCTTAGTAAATCCTTCTTAGACCAAGTAATCTTGAACATTAGGGTTGGGGCTTTGAGGAAATCCCAAGCTCGGCCTACTCGGAGTTCGAAAGCTCAGTGATCTAGCTAGTCCAGCTAGAAGGGCAAAATGGTAATTTACCATTCTTCGATATTATTTTATTATGTATGTCATTGTGTGATTATTATTGGATGATATTAATTTCCTTAATCAAAGATTGCTATTTCTGATTTTAGAATTATTTTATTTTCAGAAAATGGTATTTAAAACCGCCCGACAAGACCCCGAAAGGGAGAAATAAATATTTTAAATGATTTTAGGAATGAGAAATTTTTTGAGACAATCATATTATTTTAGACCATTTTATTTCGGTTTAGTTTATTCTTTCAAAACTTGAAAATGAGGATTTTAATTCATTTTATTTAACACAAGTTAAATTAAGTAAATAGTGTCAAATTATGGATTTTGTTTAAATCTATTGTTTTTAATGAGTTTTAAATCCCCAAATTTTTATGGTAATTAGAGTTTTTAAAACTCAACATTTTTGTTAAGCTGGATTAAATTTATTAAGCTTTTAAGAACATATTTTTAGTTAAATATGTATTTTTGACAAAACTGGACCAATCTACAATTTTCCCTTAAGGGACTTATCTGCAAAACAGTAATTCTTACTCTAGCCGTTACTGTGCCGGGCGATGGGTTGCCGCTGCATGCAGCGCTCGTCGTGGCCTTCACCCATTGCCCAACTAGTTCCATAAATTGCCTCTCCACCAGCTGGTTTTACGCTCCCTCTCCAGTGAATCCACCTGAGAACAACCAGACCAAACTCCCTCTCCCTCTCTATCTGTTTTCCAATTTTTCGGGTTGACCGTAGCTTAAAGACGAAGATTTTTCAAAGTCGGGATTTTCAAACCAGGAACTCAAGTGAAGGTACCCATTGTGTTCATCTTTAAATTTTAACTGGTTTAGAATCAAGAAAAAGCAAATTTAACTCAGTTTTGAGTGTGTAAAATCGATTTCAAGTTTAAGGAAAAACCATAGATTTTTAGTGTCAACTTGGTTTTGGTGTTAAAATCCAATGTTTTAATCACTGTTAAAGTTTTAATTTATTCCATATGTCAAGAGGACTCACTGAGGAGTCCATCTGACCAGTTGGATGTGAAAATCGAATCCAGAAAACCAACTGTTTCTGGATTCGTATTTCATGTGTCGCTACCCGTTACTGTCTATTGTTGCAGACAGAGGAAGAAGACGACTCTAGGAAGTTTCGAAAATTGTGATTCCGACGTTCTGAGCGTAACCCCCTTCGGACGTTTCGAGCTTCGGCTCGAAGTCCCGAAGCGTTAGAGGCTAACCGTTGCCTGCCTCTGCTACCGAAACGTTCCGAGCCGTTCGGAAGGACCGAACCCCCTTCGGAAGTTCCGAGCTACCCTTGGCATGATCTGAGACACACAGACCCACCGAACCCTGTTTTCTGTCTTCTTGAGTTCGGAAGCACCTTCGGATGATCCGAGACTTGACCCTCGGATGATCCGAAGAGCATAATCATGTTCCGAGGTTCTGTGGACTAGTTTAGACTGTGGCTCGGACAGTTCGAAGCTACAGTACCTGGTTCCGAGGAACCCAGTTTTTGAATAATAAATCTTGGTTTGAATTAAGATGCATGTGTTAGACCCTAGGATTAATGTGATGTTATTACCCCTTGATAATTTAAAAATGTACTAACCTCTTCTTCTCTTATTACTATAGTGTATTACTATTGTATTCACTTCCAGGCTGACACTATCTGTCGGGTACTGAGTGACTTCACTTCCAGACCGACGCTATATCTGTCGGGCACTAAGTGACCTCTAGGCCTAACTCAATACGTCAATCTGGTCTTGTCCAGAAGACAATATGAGAAGTGGTCTGAGCCCCTTGTACATCTAGACCTAACTCAATACGTCAATCTGGTCTTATCTAGAAGACAATATGAGAATTGGTCTGAGCACCTATTTATTATTATATTGTAGATTATTGTAACTTAAAATGGTTAGGAGACTCAGTTCCATTTACCCTGGAGATTCTTGGAAAAACAGTATGGTTTTGAAATACTACAGTATGCATTTCTTTGAATGCTATGTATGTTGACCAATTTTTGACTGCACACTTGTTTGCATGTTGACAGAGACTTCGAGATCCCACAATTTCGGTGAGGGGACTTAACTTTGCAGTAGGTGTAAATCAGGTTTATTAAGATGGACCTTGAGTAATGAGTGGTTTCAAGTTTGGTGAACCCACCCATGTGCCTGAACGTGATGCACTGTTATAAGAAGTGCTAGTTAGCTCACACCACTCATATTTTAGGAGATGTGCCCGAGGAGGAGAACCCTCCTTATGAAGCTTAGGATGGATAAGTTGCTGCATTGCCTTGGGATTCCCACTGAGGGGAATTCCGCTATCTTTGTCTTTTGGTTTCTTGAACCATATGTTTTTGTAAAGTACCGTATGTGGTACTTAGTTTGTGTTGATGTGATGTATTAAATTGCTATCTATTCCGTAGCTACTCTGGTTGTGATTTAATAATAATTCATTTATGGAATTATGTGTTTGTGATTGTGGTTTTTTTTTTTGTAGACTTATAGTATGTGTTTGAGTCCCACATGTTGAGATCATGTGTGACCTTTGGGCCAACCTTTGATCCGGCCTAGAATTCTTGAGTTTAGTTTAAAAAAAAAAAAAAAAACAGTTATGTTTCAGGCCCACTTCCGGGTCGGGGAGTTACAAGCTCCCTCTCGGAACCGTCGTGGGCTAGGAGTAAAGCATCCTGAGGTTGGCGCATCTCGTTGGGTGTGGAGAAGCATTGGGAACCCCAATTTCTTTCTTCGAAGCAATTTCTTTTCCCGTCCCCCCGCCCCGGCATAGCACTTTACTTCCGGTTCTTAGGAAGAATCAACTGACTTCTCCCTTCTTTACACTTCCAAATTGGGTGTTCTTGGACTTTTTAGAAAGCACTTTGAGTGCTCTATCAAATCATAAAGATCTTACTAATACTTGAGCATATTTAATACGAGCAAAAGCTTCTCCAAAACAAGGTAAACATAACTAACTTAAAAAATCTAATTTAATTCTACCAAATTCTAAGTTATGGATTCTAAGGTTTGTCCTAATGATAAGTCTAGGTGTTCTAAGTCAGTCTTAAATCCAAATACATGTGTTGGTTGGCATGCATGAAGTTCTTCCTGTTTTGGTGCGATGTCTTCCAAATGACGCGTCTTCTGGAACTTCAAACTTGATATGACTATACAGGTCTTCCAGAGACACTGTCTTGACACGTAGATGGTCACGACTCAGTTAAATAAATTGGCAACTCAATACTCAGTTGGATACAGTCACGGAATTGACAACTCAATCTAACTTAGGGGAGACAGATTTAACTTTTAGGCCAACATGTTACAATATAAAAGTGAGAAATTTAAGTTACTTTAGCATTTTTGCTCTCAAGCATCATCATAGATTTTTTTTCTTTTTCATTGTTTTTTTTTTTTTTTTCATTTGGGATAATCCACTTTGCATTTGGTAGTTTCAATGAAACTCATCATATGTCATGGGATGGGATGAGTTTTGGAACTAAAGGGACTTGACACTCATTTAATATATTAACTTTAAAAATGGCTCATGTAGATTGTAGAATAACCCATGTAAACTATTCCAAAACATTTCATTTTACATAGGGTTTTTATGCAAATAATAATAAGTTTCAAGGATCAATGGCTTAAATAGCTTACAGTAAAATAATAATAAATACTTTTCATCATTAATTCTTATTCTTATACATGAAAGCATTTCTATTTTTGCACATTACAAATATATAAAGAAAAAATAAAAAATTAAACCACCAACTACTTGGTTCATCCAGAGCCTGGAGGATTAGTTAGAGGGGTGTGAATAGTGTCTTCTTGAAGGTGGTATTTATACAATTTGGTTAAAGGAAGGCTGTCCACAAACTCTATAAGTTAGATCCAGTAACGAGTTAAATTTAGTTGATTTTGATTTGGTAGTTCAGTTTGAGGTTTTCGATCTTTAATCTATATTTATTTATTAAATAGATTAGTCAGTTTAAATCTAATCTGAGTTTGACTCGAATCCAATAAGAGTTCAGATTATCCATTTATCTTAACCAAATCGATTTAAACTCATTTTGACATTAAGCTCATTTAAAAAAATCAACTCGATCTACTTAAATCTAGAGCGCCCATCCTAACATGGGCAAAATCTTTTAGGAGACGCGAGATGCCCATTTTACCCCTATCGATGCACCGCTCAACAAATACCAGTCCACCAATATTCAGAACATATATATGCTGAGCGACGTGTTATCGGTGCACCGATACTTGTTGAGAGGTGCACCGGTATGGATAAAATGGACATTTCACTCCATCCTATGTCTCCTAAAAGATTTTAGCGTGTTAGGATGGCCATCTAAATCTATTTACCTATTTAATTAAATGGATTTTCTTTTTAACCTATGAGAATTGGTTTGGCGATCAAGAACTCGTTTGAGATGTGAAAGGTCTTAAGTTCAACTCACTTTCAACACAAAAGGGTCACTCCCCATAGTGTTACCAAGTGTGTCACTCTCAACACAAAATGGTCATTCCCCATAATATTACTCAATGTGTGTGGATAGGGAGGTTCCTATAATGTTACTTGGTGTATGTGGATAGAGAGATTTGCACATACCTTAAAGATTAGGTTCTCTAAAAGTCCTGAACACCTTTTGGTTTTAAAAAAAAAATGGATTTGCCTTTTTACTCAATCCAAACCTATTTACTCATTTAGGCATTTATTTCATTTAAAAAAATTATAAATAAGATATCTCCAAATCTAAAAAGGAAAAATTCTAAAAACCCTCCTACAGTTTGTCAATAATTCTAGAGAACCCTCTGAGTTTTTCAAATTATTTAAAAACCCTCTCAATTTGTTTGAGAATTTTAAAACACCCCTGACTAACGATCAAATGAATGGCTGTTGTCTCCCTGCCATCTAACTTATATAATATCAAACTTGCCCTTCTGTTTAATGAAAACCGTCACCGTCCACTTTTCTCAAACCGAAAACTTTACATTGATATAACTGGTCACGAGGTTTTTGTGACTCAGTTTTACTAATTCATCAAAAAAATGAACTTTTTAAAAATAAATTAGAAATTTTTAATTTTATAATGTTGAAAATTAAGCTTTATTTAAACTTTTTATCCATTTATTTTAGAAAATAAAATTAATAATTGATAAGAAGCTTCATTTCAATTATTTATTTTACTTAATTTAAATCTAATAATCATACATATTTGATGAAATTAACTTCTTATAAATTTTCATATAAAAAGCAATCTCTTTAATTTTGGAGTGTCAATAAAGCATTGATTTTTTTTTCTAACAATGACACTGAAATTAAGTGAAATGTGTTAATTAAACTGCGATGGAAGTCTACAAAACATGGTTCTATTGATCAAAATAAAATGACTTTTCGCGACTCTACTGTTCAAGCACGAACCTTCCTAATAAGAAATAAGGCTTCATTAATCTAGTATTTGGTGTGCGCTAAATTTATGTTTGAAATTTTATAATTGGATAAGCAATTACGGCCTGGGCCCAGGCCCTACCCGACTCGAAAACCCGAGTTAAAACTTAAGGCCTTTGATATCTAATATATATATATATATATATATATATTAATTTTTTATTTGCTATTAAATAATATATGATTAATTAAAAATCTTAATTTTTATACTTATTGAATTCTATTTATTCATTCTAAACTTAAAGCTAGTCATCTATAAATTCTCTTATTACTCTCCACTTTTCAACCCTAAAGATGTACCCCTTTCAACAAACTAATTATCCAATTATGAGAAATTAATTATATTATTTTAAGGGGCAAAACTTGAAACCTATAGAGATGAAATCCAGAAAGATCCGGGTGAGATAGATGAAATCCAGAGAGATCTGGGCAATTTGTGTGAGAGGGAGATCAAGAGTGTGGTGTGAAAGAAATCGCGAGAGACAAAGAGAATGCGAACGAAAGAGGAATGCAGTGAGAATGTCTTGAGAGAGGAATGCGTTACAAAACCCTAAATTCATTTAAATTAGACGGACTCGCGGATGGTCCATGGCACGCCCGAATCCTTATCGGACCCTCAGGATCCGGTCCGCGAGTCCTTACGAACTCTAGGATCTGGCTCGCTATAAGACTCATTGGATCCAAGCCGGACGGTCCACGGGCAGGATCTGAGTCCGTTTACTGGCCTACTTCCAAGTGTAATTAATCCATCCAATAACTGAGTATGTCCAGACCTTGCCTCTAAAATCTCCATCGCTACATTTGATTCCATGCATTTCCTATAAAAGAGCAGCATACTTTCTGATTCAAGGAGAGAGGTGTTCTAGCCCAATAATGCAATCCTCGGGCCTATTTTGGATTGGAGAAGTGGATAAACTTCTCTTAGAGAAGCCCAACTTATCTTCTTTGCATCCATTCTGTAACAACCTGTCCCTCCAAGGCGTGCGTCGCTTCAACTCGACTCGACTCGACTTAATATGATATTGTCCGCTCTAGGCCCATCCATATAGGGGGCATCCGCACGAATTTGCATTTAGGCCTAGCTCAATAGGTAAGCCCAAAAACGCGTCATACTGTATTGAAAGGCTTGGCTTCTTATATGTCCTTCACAATTTCCTCCAACTAGTGATGTGGGACTCCAACTAGCCCCCCACCGCTCGACACATCTCCCTGGCCGATACATCGACGCTCGACACATCGCCTGGGCCGATGTATCACTCTGGGCTGGGCTAGGGTACTACAATCTACCCCTTTAAAGGAGAGTCACCCCGGCTCCACCCAACACACATACAGGGATAGGCCCACACAGTCTGAGTGTTGAACTTAGGCTCTGATACCATCTGCAATGACCCGTCCCTCCAAGGCGTGCACCGCTTCAACTCAACTCGAGTCAGTATGATATTGTCCGCTCTGGGTCCACCCACACAAGGGGGGTCCGCACGGATTTGCATTTGGGCCTGGCCCAACAGGTAGGCCCAAAAAAGTGTCATACTGTATTGAACGGCTTGGCTTCTTATAAGCCATTCACAATTTCCTCCATCTAGCGATGTGGGACTCGAACTAGACCCCCACCGCTCTAACACATCGCCCTGGCCAATACATTGACACTCAACACATCGCTTGGGCCGATGTTTCGCACTAGGGTTGAGTCAGGATACTACAATCTACTCCCTTAAAGGAGAGCCGCCCCGGCTCGACTCAAACACACGCACAGGGATAGGCCCACACAGTCCGAGTGTTGAACTTTGACTCTGATACCATCTGTAATAACCTGCGCGTCGAAGGCGTGTGCCGCTTTAACTCGACTCGACTCAGTATGATATTGTCCACTCTGAGCCCACCCACACAGGTGGTCCGCACGGATTTGCATTTGGGCGGGGCCCAACATGTAGGCCCAAAAATGCGACATATTGTATTGAAGGGCTTGGTTTCTTATAAGCCCTTCACAATTTCCTCCAACTAGCGAAGTGGGACTCCAACTAGCCCCCCACCTCTCGACACGTCATCCTGGCCGATACATCGATGCTCGGCACATCATGGACCGATCGCCCTGGGCTAGTTCAGGGTACTACACATTCTCCAGGAAAAAGTAGTCCACAAATAGTGAGTAATCCCCTCGTCCAGAAGATAATGTTCTCCACTTTTCCTAAAACACCACCTTGTCTAAGAGAAGCAAAGATGGACAGAAACTCACCTACCCCAAGAGAACCTCCTACTTTAAATTCTCATCCAAACACATCCTAGACGTTTTCCACCATTCTTCTAGATCACTTTCAAAATTCCTTTCCATTCATCTTCTCCATCATCCCCTCATGCAATCAAATGAAGTCATTCATAAAACTGTTCAGTTATTACTTGCTTATTTCCGACGTCTCATGAGCATTGTTGGGCAATATTGTCACATTGAGCTTTCCACATCTATGTCAAGTAATTCTCATTGAATCTCCTTGGCATAGCTAACAGAGTATACATGGAGCATCAAATATCTATTTAATTTAGGCATTTTTCAACTTTTCACTTGATCGCAAGTTCGTAACCACTCGACTCCACAATTTGGTTTTGATCATCTACAACTAGCATAACATAATATTACTTTGCATTATGTAAGAATTAGTTTAACAGCATAAATGCAAGGTCTGAACTCAGTCTACTAAGGTGTTAAATCTAGCATCAAGCAGGAATTGACTGCCAATACTTTTTCTACCATGTTACCATTTAATGATCCAAGTCCACTATCTAGTGCATTCATCATAACTGGACTGCGTCAAAACTCAAAACATTGACAACAACAAGGGATTAGCCTTAGTTATAAGAGATTTCCAATGGTTTTACCATCCATGCAAGTGTTAGAATCTGATTATTCATTTTCCAACCCGAAAGTATGACCATCCAAAAGTGAGATCCATCAGATCTGTTTCTCCAGCAGTGGAAATCTTGGAAAGCATTAGGTTTGTTTTTCCACCACAGTTGAATATCAGATGAGCCAATATTTTGGGAGTGGAAGGAACATCTTAGATAACTTGATTTCTGATTACCAACCTGAATACAGAAAATGGAATGAAAAGCCATCCATTCTGCCAAAACATTCAAACTGATTGCTATTTACGGTACATTCAGACCAACTTTCAGGTAGTCAACACTTGTCATAATTACTACTTCTCTATTAATAATAACCTGTCCTACAAAAAGTATGAGAAAGAACAAGATTACTAGAATACAAGAAGACGACTACCACTGGATACAGCAGATGATTATTTAACAGACCAAGGTTACTAGAAAGAGAAGTTCTTTATTACATTCATCAACCAGATGACTAGCTGTTTTGTGTCATTGTGGAACTGACTAGGTGAGGTAGCTGAGGAACTCAGCAGCAGTAGCTACTGCACCCCCTGTGATGGCATCCACCATTACTTTATCCTTGTTATTACTGCTGGCTACAGATACAAGAGCTCCAGTAATTACACCCCCAATCAATGCATTCTTCTGCATAAGCCGATTAGAAACAGTAACTGAATTAGTCTAGAGAAACACACAATTTTTTGGGAGAGAGAGAGACAAAAGTGTTTGGTATTAATATTTTCCCTTACCAAACAAATGAACCTGATGATCCAAATGACTCTTTAGGCCAATGAGAAAAACTAACCTAAGCAATCAAGAAAAAATATACAATGCCTGATATAACCATTTGCTCTCACCATACAAATGAATTTTGTTTATCCATAATGTTAATTTGATAGGCCAGTGTAGAGGGCTTATACAAAAGAATTTGGAAATCCAAGACACATATTTTGGGCCTTGGATGGATGAGGGATCATGTAACTCTCTCTTTGATCCAAACCATTTACATTGAGAGCCTTGGTTAAGATGGTAGACACCATAACACTATGACACATGCCTCTTGTTCTACATGGGATAAGACATCACAAAGAGAAAAATGAGAAAGAATAAGGGGAAAAGGTTGCTAACACTATTAACAGATCAACAACCAACTATTCCTAGTAGTCCTTCAAAACCCTTGCTCCTCTTAAAATGTGTGTGGATGGATGGGTTGGGGAGAGGAAGCACCAAGGCTTTTATGCACCTCCACAAAGGAATGTGAATCTCCATGGCTCACTTTCTGCATTGGAGAAAACCAACTAATCACTTTCTTCAAAACAATGTTGTGGTGCCCCAAATTTCGAAGGGGTTTGGAAGACTAGATAATGGAAGATCGGATGTCTCTTATGGATCTTCTAAATAAGGCTTTCATTGCAGGAAGTGGGATAGAAGGATCATGGACCCAGATATTCATCGGAAGTTCAGCATTAAATCCTTCTGCAGATTGCTGACGCTATCGAGTGATGTCCTTCAGTGTGTAGGCAACCCTCCTTAGAAAAAAAATGACTGCCTGGGCCTCCCTAGAGTTGCTCAAAGTTTCAATTAGGACCCAATCTTCCAAATCCAACTCCAACCCCTTCACGTCACAATAGTGAAGATGCAAGGCAAAGTCAAAGCCTCAAGGGGTCTTTGAACCTAAGTTGCAAGGCACAAACCAGGTGCAAGCCTAATTTTGCCAAGCATGTTTATCTAAATCCTCAAAATATATGGGGCATACCAATATCTTTGTATGGAGAGAGAGAAGGGTGGGTTTGGGGGGGGGGGGGGGGGGGGGGGAGGGGGGAAGAGAGGGAGGTTGATATTTTGGCTTAAAAAACCAACCCTAGCCCAAATTACTTAAAACGTGACTCAACAAAAATTCAAGTTGGGTCACTCATGTTCAAGTTGAACCATGTTGCACGCCGTATGTAACAAGGGTAGTCCCACATCGGAAATGCCCCAGGAAGATATTGGGTTTATAAGCGAGGGCGGAGAACTTTGGAAGCGGCTAGCCCTTTTGAGTGTGAAACCAACATGTGACAATTTGGTATCAGAGCAAACCAGGACTCTTTCGTATGGGACCGAGGCTCCCCCTGGGTCGTGTTGACATGTATTGGTTGAGGGCGATGTGGACCCGACCTTTGTGAGACAAAGGCAAGAATATACCGGGGGTACTTGAGTCGTGTGGGCCCTACACAAGAGGTGTGGGTCCCCATGGCGAGGGCGCCAGGGATTGGGTCGGGAGCCTATATAATAAGGGCAGTCCCACATCGAAATGCCCCGAGAAGATCTTGGGTTTATAAGCGACGGCGGGGAACCTTGGAAGCGACTAGCCCTTCTGAGTGTGAAACCGACCCGTGATACGTAGCTAGGAAGGGTAGAGCCATTTAGGAAACGCCGATGAGTTATATGGCAAAGAACTTCTTCTCCAGCCTTTTACACATTGCCCATCACACTATGAGAGCTAGCCATGCTCGAAATTGTTACCTTAATCACAAGGAGGGAGATGCCAAATGCAAGGCTAGTTATTGGAGTATAGTTTTAATGAAGTACATGTCCTATACAAAAGTAATTTTTACTATTTTCTTTTTAATGTATTAATTTTTATTTAGTTAATTATTTTATAATAAGAAGTCTTATTATATTCCACTCATAAATATTAAAATTAAATTTTTAGTATTTACAAAATTGATTTTCCCTTTTCTAATTATTTTTTGCCCGTGCACTTTATATGCTAGTATAATATATGAGAAAAGGTTCAGTTTCTTTTCAATGAGTGGTGGATTAATAAAAATATGATCACTTTTAAATAGAAAGAATAATTGATAAATGATGTAGAAAGTCCCTCCACACTAGAAAGAAGATGGCAATATGGGTCCTTAGCCAGACTACTTGGAGTGCAATCTCCTTGATACAGGCAAAACAGGAAAGATACTGACTTCAACAGCATCAGAGAAATTAGTAACTTTCTAGTACCTTTTATCTCCTGTTTTAATAATTAACAAATAATTCATGTTCAAACAACATATAATGATTCGAATAAAAAGATATCAAAATTTTTCATCAACCAAATCACAAAGGATTCATCTCTTATCCAAAACCTGGGCTATTCTAGCAAATTTGAGCAGATAGAAATGGTGTCTGCAGGAGTTCAAAGAGTTTGAGAAGCTACTTCTCAAGAGTTTTTTGACATATTTCTCAATGTAGGTAGTTCTTGGAACAATTATAAATTTTAATATTTTTATTGGATAACTTGTTAAAAAACTCAGAAAATAAAAGTATTTATCAATAAAAAGAATAATAAGAATTTGTTTTTTTAAGAAAATAACAGAAGGGTTAGGAAAGAAAGGATGTCCACAAAGTTTAGAGAAGCCCTTCTAAGAACAATAAGGTGAAAATATCATGATCACATAGAAAAAGTTCAATTTCAATAAAGTTGAAATCATCTCACAATTTCTATTTTATAATATCATGAAATTCTTCTTCTTTTTTGTGCAAGAAAAAAAAATAATATCATGAAATTCTAACAACACTGGAAAAAAATATATTGAATATTTTTCCAGTATGCGTGTTACTGAAATAGCATGACGACTTTTGCTACATTATAGTGGTCTATAAACAAAAGCTGTCACATGAGAAATGCCAACTAATACTGGGTCTGGCAGTATAGGCGGAGTGCTCCACGACTGCAACGGTAGAATGTCCATAGTTTTCTGTAAGTCAATAGGTCGAAAGGATTCAACAAGGTGGAACTTATTAGTATTAGGAAAGCCTTGTCTATATGGTCTTCATTGGGAAGGGGGACTCTACAAACGCGATTATGTGGGCAAAGGTGCTAAAAAGACCTCCCTGGAAGATGATCACAATAGTGAGGGAACTTAGGATGCTTTGTTCAGGTAGAGAGATTTCTTTGGCTTTGGTCCGGAGATTAGCAAATGGAGTAGCCGATTTCTTTGCTAGGAACGGGATAGACTTCACTACTACAAGTGTTTTCCACCTTTGAGAGTTCTTTACGAGGGAGAGATTCGTCAATTCACATGATGTTTTTTATATGAGGTTGATGTATTTTTTCTTTTTATTTCTTGGCATCCTTTGGGTTTAAGTCTTTTAGACTCATCGATGTCGTCTCATGTACATATTTCTTTTCATTAATATAATTTGTTTTATTTGTTACCACTCAAAAAAACTGCCAACTAATATAAAATATACACAAGTTCCTTCTACAAGAAAATCTTGCCTATCATGGTCCACAAATGACAGGAAAGTTGGAAGATATCGAATGAATAAAAGGGTCTTGGAGCCTTCTCAATTAGAGCCTTCTCAATCATGAATTTACAACATGAAACCCCAGTAGAGGTGGACTATTGCGTGTACAAACAAAATCCTGAATTCCTCATTTATCAGAGAACAACATAAAACAGTTCTAGTAATTAAAATAGGATAAATAACTTCATATGCAGCAAATAACTTCATTGTATATTACAAATAACTTCATTGCAATGTAAAAGTTACCCAGTCTCTGGTACCACGTATCCTTTCCACTCCATATTCCATTCCCACATATACTCCAGCTATAGTTCCTGCACATGCATAGAGTAGAGATCATGAAAATAACACAAGAAATACTGTGGCAGTTATGTATTCATAAAAGACATCCCTCATCATCATCATCATCATCATCATCAACATAGACCAGAATTCCATCTATCTGGGGTCGGCTATATGGAAGTTCTCCAATTGACCCTATCATAAGCCAAACCATATGTCACTCTACAATCCAACATGTTATATTGTAATGTTTTTTAAATGTCCTAATTCAAGGGTTGACTAAAATATGGGATTAATTGCAATTGATTATTCTATCCCTTTTTCACTTGGGAGTTGCTAGGGTTACAATCTTAGTGGGGCCCACTTCTGGTCCTTTTTCAGTTGCTGCAGTTTTGGATATTTGCTGGATTTCAATTTGTTGCATGTGGGGCTCTATTTTGTATAGTGTTGTGGGCTGATCTGCTAGAAATTTGTTCCTTGGGGCTATATTTTTGAGAACTGATTAGTGTGATCAATCCTAATGGCATCCTATAGCCCTCCTTCTCCTGGTGATGATATTATTCAAGTATCTTGGAAAGAAATTGATTCCTTACAGCAAACCAGGATGCATCTTAAAAGCCTTCAATCCTCTAGTTATGCCCAAACTTTTATTGCTCAATCAGGTACTATCTCATCCGGCAGTCCCT
The DNA here is from genome assembly GCA_013350335.1 of Chimonanthus salicifolius. Classification (NCBI taxonomy): domain Eukaryota; kingdom Viridiplantae; phylum Streptophyta; class Magnoliopsida; order Laurales; family Calycanthaceae; genus Chimonanthus; species Chimonanthus salicifolius. Next base: position 34,266,503 of record CM023539.1, read on the forward strand.
GGATTATTGATTGTAGGGCTACCGATCACATGTCAGGTATGTCTCATCTTTTTTCCTCTCTTAATTCTTTTTCTCTTGGACATGTTAAACTTGTTGATGTGACCTTTACCTCCATAAATGGAAAAGGGAATATTCCTCTCTCTTCTACTCTTGATGTATCTTCCGTTCTTCATGTTCTCCGCTTGTCTAGTAAACTTTTATCTGTTAGTTCTCTTACTAAGTCCTTAAATTGTTCTGTGACCTTTTTTCCTTCTCATTGTGTTTTTCAAGATTTGGTCAGCAAAAGGACGATTGGGGGTGGTCATGAAGAAAAGGGTTTGTACTTCTTTGATCTTCAAATTGGCTCCGAACATGTTGCTTGTTCCACTAGTCATAAAGATACTTAGCTTTGGCATTGTCGGCTTGGTCATCCGTCCAATATAGTGTTAAAGCATTTGCAACCTTCTTTGAATATTGATAATTTTGTCTGTAAAAGTTGCCAATATGGGAAGCAGACTCGACCCACCTTTTCTCTGTCTTCTAATTATTCCTCTTCCATTTTTCTCTCCTTAATACATTCGGATGTTTGGATGTCACCCGTTGTTTCTTCAATGGGCTTTTATTATTTTGTTACATTCATCGATGATTACTCTCACATACTTGGGTTTATTTGATGAAACATAAATTTGAGATCTTTGATCACTTTCGTATTTTTCATAAATGGGTCACTACTCAATTTGATTGTCACCCTAAAATCTTGCGAAGTGATAATGGGGGAGAATATATGTCTCACTCATTTTTGCATTATCTTCAGGAACATGGGTTTGAATCTCAAACTTCTTTCCCCCATACACCTCAGCAGAACGGAGTTGCTGAAAGGAAGAACCGTCATCTTCTTGAGGTAACCTGATCTTTGTTGTTTGCAATGAATGTCCCTAAGTCATATTGGTGTTCGTACTACTTGTTATTTAATAAACCGCATGCCCACTAGAGTATTAAATAACAAAGCACCTATTGATATTCTTTCTACCTATCGATCTGTTTCTATACTTCCATTGCGTGTTTTTGGATGTACTTATTTTGTTTATGATTTTTCTGCTGATAAGCTTTCAAAAAAATCTATGAAATATGTTTTCTTGGGCTACTCTTCCAATCAAAAGGGCTATAAATGTTTTGAACTGACATCTGGAAAAAGATTTATTTCTATAGATGTTACCTTTTTTTTAAATACTCCATATTTTCAACGTCCAATCATAGGTCATCTTTTTCTCTTCATATTCTTCTTATTCTTGCAGATAGAGTTGACACTTCTACGAATCCTATATTTTAGTCAACCCTTGAATTAGGACATGTGAAAAACATTACAACATGTTCTTCTTTGTTCCTTCCCTCATGTTTCACGAAAAACATCCCTGAAAGTAACAAAACAATCTAACTTGGATTTAGAAGTAAATCAGCTTACCCCAATAAGCACCTTCCTTGCACATCTTCTTTAACTGCAAAATAGAAGCTCCATTAGTTAATTATGAAAACAAGTTAGTTCTATCTAATATGTTCTGCCATCTAATTTCTTCAAGTTTCTACAATTATGGGAGCCATGCATAAAACCACACCAAAGAGATTATTCTGTACTTTGTCCAGCATATCACATAGCCCAATCAAGTCATGTATCAACAACATCCAGAAACACTGAAATAAAGTGATTGCACGTGCACATCCAAAAAACATAGCCTTTCAGCTTCATATATATATATATATATATAGCGTTGACAAAGAAATTGTACTAATATAAGAGAAAGTACAAATCTCAAGTACATATATATATATATATAACAAAGAAATTGTACTAATATAAGAGAAAGTACAAATCTCAAGTACAAGAGATAGTCCAAAAATTAGGTACAAGAAGATAATAAACAAAAAAAAAGCTTGAATGAAAATACAAATGTTGTCATCCTCCTTCACCAATTAACTTTTACAAAGTCAAATAAAGAAAACAGCCTCATTTTCCCCTTATACCCCACACTTAGCTAAAAAGTCCACAACACCATTCACCGACCTCCTAACCAATGCAAAAGATACTTTTCTGCCAAAACACATAACCCTGATCTCCCTAGTTATTGCAACAAGTTTCTAAGGAGGTCTTTTGCAACCCTCAACCCTTTAATTGCATTCGCCAAATCCCCTTCTATTATAAGCTTTCCTTTACCATATCTTTCCCACAAAGACAATGCTTTCCTAATAGCTAGGATTTTGGGCTCATTTGGCTCCCTCATTCTAACTGGCTCCGAAAACACAATGGATGAAACCCTGACCAAATCCCTTATAACCCCTCTTATTCCTGAAGGTCCTGTCATACCCCTCGCTTCCCGATCTACATTAAACTTAAAGACACTTGACATAGAAGGAGACCAAACCTCTTGGACGATTTCTTTGCTAGACTTGCCTCTCAGACACCCCTCCCAAGACCTATAGGAGTTCAACATATTGTAACCCTTAAACTTCTTGCCACAAACCAAGCACAAGTTCTGTAACACCCCTCCCTCCAGTGAGTGAGATCAGAGTGAAATAGATAAAGATTTTCATAGAGAGAGGCGAGTATCACGACTCGAGTCAAGTCCGAAAACTCAACCCTCGATTGGCCCAACTTAGCACGTGCATGGATTGAAATCCATAATGACATTCTCACATGCTAGAACAAATAGCAGAAGATTAAGAACATACATTTATAAGCATCAATAAACTGCATCTCCAAAGCAAAAATAAAGTATTCTCCATAAGTCAACCATAAATATCCAAACGCATAGTAACTGAAGTTATTACATCCCCAAATAAAACTTCCTTATAAATTGCATTGTCTCCAAACTAAATCCAAATGAAATAAACTAAACTATCTATGCTTTCTCCTAGCGTCTATACCTTGGTCAAACCATAGACTTACAAAATTGTCGGATATGTCACATCACCACAATGTAACCATTCCTAAGCTAATCATATCTTAACTTCTCATCCTAGACTTTTTTATTTCTGAAAATACATTCAATAACCCAATCTTACCAAAGAAGATATCCCGATACTACTGCACTCCACTCATTCAAGGGTAAGCTTATTAAATTTTAGTCATATTCCATATCAATCAAATAGTACTCCAGTGTGTCTCTTTAATTGTGATCCTCTCCATTCGCGTACAAGTCATAACACAACTAACACCTTTTTATTTATAATCTCTATAAATAAACCACTAATCAAATATTTCTCAAAGCTCAAATATTACGGGTCTCAAAATAAAACAAACCAATATTTTTAAACAATTCCTTTACTTTTCACGCTAAACTAATAGTCCCAATTATCACCATTCAACATTCCAAAGTCTAATCCTACTCGGACTAAAATTATTTCCAAGCCTACTAATAACAATTTATAATTACCAAATTGTTCTCAAGATTACTGTCGACTTTCTACAAAAGCACATTTATTTCATTTCGGTACTAAATATTATGGGGTCATCTAAACCCATTTATGATATCTTGCTACTCCATGTCTAAAGGTTTAGGGAAAATCAACCTCTTTTACTCAAGGCATTCTACCTCAACACTCAAAATTGCTCATTGTCTAATCATCTACGGTGCATCAACTTCGTGTCTAATTCGTATAACACATCCTTTCAGGTAACCCAAAAGTTACTCTTTTAAGGTAACAATCAATGCAAATTTGATGTGTGTTACCAACGGGTGACACTGTATTGAGGGGTAAATGACAGTGATTTTACAAATAAATACGTGGCAGGAACCATAGAAGTGGACAAGAAGAAATGCAATGTCCCAAAATCAATTTATGCTACTGCATACGAACTACCAATGATCGCCATACCTTGGATCACTAAGCGTTCAGTTATCTCCAATGTTGGGACGAGAAAATCAAATCGTCCGGAGGTCATGGGGGTAGATGGTTGTTTTGGGGAAGGAGAGAAGGAAAGGGGAAAGAAGGGGAATTCGCATGGAATGATAGAATGAGGCTTGTTTTGCCGTGAATGGGAGTCACAAAGGGTGTGGGTCTCCAAAGGGCCCACACGGATTGGGTTTTCCTATTTTTTATATATATATCCCTAAATAAATCTCAATGGGAATGAATTTTAGAAAAACTAATTTCTATGCTCAATTCAACTAAGGAATGTGGGTCCCATGGGCCCACACTAAAATTATTAATTTTAAATTTTTAAATAGAGTACTTTTAATTGAAATGCTAACCTTGGGAAATAAAAATCTAATTTGATACTAAATCTTCCATCCGCTTAATTTCAATAAAATAAAGTAACAAGTTATCAAAAACAACATTAATCTCTATATTAGTTCTACCCACCGCTACTGACACGCTACTCTGGGTCGGGTCACTACAATATTAACACCTTTTTGGAATTTTCGTCCCAAAAATTAGATGAAGCTTGGTTCTAAACAAAATTACACAAACAATTCTGGATGGTACGTTCTCAATTCCGATTCCAATTCTCAAGTAGGCTCTTCACTTCCATGTCGTCGCCAAAAAGATTGGGTATCGGAGGCAACACTCCACCGGAGGGTCCGGTTAAATTGTTGGATGAGCGTAGACTCACACACTGGTAGGCTACCTCACTGGCAGGCTACTAGTGAGAGGTAAAGTTATCTCTAATCTCACATCAAAAGCAGATGAGTGAACGCATTGAATAAATATATATCGAGAATGTCATTGTATCAAGTGAAATGAAATCTATCGATTTGTTATGGATCATGGTAGCATGTTGAATTGCACTTTTGGTTGCTGACCTGATGACAAGTGCCTAATATTAATGAGTGGTGTTATGAGTATGATATTGAGATAGTTACGTTAGATGAGTTACATTATGGATTCACAACAAAAGGTGCTGCGAAACAGGACAATCCCATTTGTCAAAGTGGCTAGAGTGAGTTAGAAATTGATATCGTCTGTGTTAGTATATTGTTTTTATTTTATTGAAATTAAGTAAATAAAAAAATTATTTATTAAATTAAAATTCAATCCCCAAAGTTAGAATTTCAATTAGAACTAAATCAATAATTTAGTGTGGGCCCATGGGACCCACATTCCTTGGTTGAATTTATTGTAGAAATTAGTTTTACCAAAATTTACCCCCATTGAGATTTTTTTAGTCGATTTTCAAGTGAATCAAGTTTTTCAAACTGATTTATATGGTTATAATATATTTATAGAACACTAAGTCACAATCTCAATAAAAACCAGCCCATACCTTAGAGACATTCCATGAGTACAGGTAGATTAGATCAATTGGAAATAAATAGTGAATAATCATGATGTTAATATTATTAGAAATTATAACTTAGTGATATGCGAATTATGTTTTTGACATATGTATACGAACGAAAAACCGAGAGTAACCCCGACACCGTTCGTGCTATCCCACGATTCATCTCTCTTCGATGATCATCTTCGGTCAGGTAGGTTTTCCTACATCGTTGAAGCACTAGGGTGTGTTCCCACTTATGTTGTTATGATTATGACAAATATGATTTGATTTCTTAAAAGGTTATACAAGTTTATTTTCGAAAATGATGCTTATTTCATTTATAAGGTACGGAAGCATTTAGAAATATATGATAAGAAATTATGCTTATGATTGAGAATAAATGGGAATTCTTGAGAGCATCATTTTGCATTCATGTACCTCACGCATGTTGCATGAGATGCGAATTGTATTGACGACCAAAGTCGGATTGTACGATTACGCTTTGGCATCATGAATAAAGATAATGAGTTGAGCCGTAGTGCTCCTAGGTCATAGAAGTCCCGAAATGATAATTGGGCCATAGAGCTCCTGGGTCAGAGAAGTCCCGAAAGGAAACAGAAATATGATTGGGATGAAGTGCCCCTGGGTAACCAGTCCCGAAACCCAGCGCAGAGGGAGGAGACCACACTCCACCGATAGTCTTGGTTGTAAAAATTATGGATAGGGAACAGTCCCCGGCAGATGCCACTGCAAAGACTGGGTATTGGAGGCTACACTCCACCAGAGGGTCCGATTAAATTGTTGGATGCATATCATGAGGCATGGAAAAGACATGCATTGTTCATAACACTCATGGCATGTCATATTATGGAAACTATGGATTATAGTTTGAGCCAATGTTGTGAAAATCGAATCGCATCGTAAATCGTTAATACATCTTGGATCGCAACTCGTGTATCGTAAATCGTAGAATCGTAAGATTCATAAGTGTCTTTTCTCAAAAATATTTAAAATTTGAAATAACGTAAAATATATCTAAAATGTAATAACATGAGCAATTCTCTAACTTTCTTTCAATATTAAGTGAATTCTATATAATTAGTTCATTGGAGCTCAAATTTCAATGCTCCAACTCCAAAAAGTATAAGACCAGTATATAATCCAACTATATTGTGAAAAATCAATAATGAACTAAAAACCCTCAAAAAATCGAAAGGTCTTAAATGCTCATTAACTCAAGCCTTAAAAACCATTAAAACGAAATGTTTCATGCTTTCACACTCCTAATAACCCTATAATTCTATTATTTATACGAATCGTAAGATTTGTTGATAGATACGAATCGTTCCTCTTATCATATCGTATGAATCGTAAGATACGAATCATGTATCGTAAGATTTTAACAACCATGGTTTGAGCATGAGATTTTCGAGCATGAAATGTTTATGAGATATTATATTATGTTATCATTTGAAAAAGTATGGAAACTTTATAATGATATGAATTGATTTTAAAAAAATGTACTATGATATGCTTTTGGAAAATGATTTACCATAACACTCCTTTGTGCACCACCTTATGATTGAGATTCCTACTGGACGAGTTGACTAAGCCCATAATTTCCCCCTTTAGATGTAGGTGCAGGTCAAGGAAACAGAGATGATGTTAGACTAAGCGGCAGTCAAGCAGAGGCAAGATTTCATGAGAAGAGATGCTTGTGACTTAGTTCATATTGATATTTGAGAACAATGTAATTCGTGAGAGAGAATGACCATGGGATGTAATATTCTTCAATTCATAGATATTTGATGTAATGTGTTTGACTTATGTTGGGAATTTCCTTACTTTTACTTTGAGATGTGATATATTATTCATGCAATATATAAATGTTTTGAATTTCCACTGTTTATGCTAGCATGTGTAAGTTTTATAGTGGATTCCAATCCACGCATATGCTAGGTTGGGCCAGTCGGAGGGTTGCGTCTTCGGACTCGGACTCGGACTTGGCTCGCATCGTGGCGTCTCCTCCCTCTCCACAGAAATGTCCATTTATTATCACTCTGATCTAGGTGGGAGAGGTCAGGGCGTTACAAGTTCAACATACTATAACCCTTAAAACTCCTTACTTGCCACTAACCAAGCACCAAGCCTCCATTAGCATAATATGTGTAGTGAATGTGCTCATGTAATTTTGCAGCCTTTCAAAATATAGTATCATTTAGAGTTGACTTTCCTTGTATAGTTTTTCTTTTCTTCTTTTTTTAGTGTAAGGAGACCTATATTTATAGAGGATGTGTGTACTTTTTTTAATAAATGAATGAAATTACAATTCTTCTTCTCAAATCACTTTTTTTCAATCATCACCAATATACATGCATGATTACAATGCAAAATCAAATGGAATACAATTGAATTCTTTTGAGATTTGTCTATTCTCCACAAGTTCCAAGAACCTTAATGGTATTCCACTATTTCTCAAGATGACAATGCTTTGTCAAGAGCACCAAGCAACTAATGTAAAAGGCTTTTTCTTTATTTTATTGCTTTCAAGTTGTGACACAATTGTCATTATTTTTGCCAGCCATATTTTATTAGCCTGTATATGGATTCGTCGTCTTAAGATCCCACTTTTAAGTCAATAAGATCTTGATTTGATTTAATCATATATTCAGATCAACATTAATTCCATTTATCAATTTAGATCGCCATCAAATTGGTAATCAGAGCCCGATTTTCCTTGTGCCTTTGAAATTGATAAAATGATGAATTAGGAACATGAACATGGAAGTGGCAATAACATTGCAAGAGAGAGTGATTATCGTGGTATTGAAATTGAAGAATTAAGAAGATAAGCCGCACAGTTAACGAAGTGGCTTTCCTAGGTTAAGTGTTGAGATCATGATGATGATAGAAATGAAGTAAAAATTATCCCTTTACATGATCGTGCTTCACGTGAGATAGTCAATGCATGGATCAATCTCAAGATAAGAATATCCAAGTTGATATCCTAGAGTTTGATGATAAGATTTTCATAAATTATAAACCAATCAAAGAAATTGTAAATTGGGATGAACCAATTGTCAGTGAGTGATAATAAAGGAGATGTCGAAATGATGAGGTAATGACTAGATTTCGATATTCATGTCTTGAGAGACGACCAAAAGAATTGATTTTTAATCAAAGCCTTCAAATGCTAAGGGTTTTAAGAAAGAATCAATTGGTGTTAAAATATCATTAAAAACATTTATGGAACCTTTTTGAGAGGGAATTCTCCACAAATCATTGTGTTGGAATAAATTTTTAAATAACATGAAATCCATGGATGGATTGCAAATCCCAAGACAAAATATCATTTTATTTGTTCATCACCGATTTGTTTCTATCCATAATCATGATTACTTGTATGTGAAATTTAAACGAAAAGAAAAAAATTATCGTGGCACTAAACTTTAAGACAAGTTTTGCCCCAGAAAGAAATCTTGGTGCGGGCACCATATGCAAAGATCACATTGAAATCGAGGTCATATCAATTGTAGATCATCTTATAGAGGAAAAGTATTTAAATTCAAAGACTTCAATGGATAGATGCCATTTTACTATGGTCAATGGATTTTGGTCGACTCGTCTTGTGTGGAGCCAATGCTCAAGACGATAGCATAGTCAAGATTCAACATGTTGTGATTATCAAGTTGATCACCTCAATGAAGACTCAATGGCAAATATTTCCCAAGCAAAGAAGAATGATGTGATAAACATGACGATCAAGCTTGGACCCTGTGACTTGGGATTTAGTAGATGAAGAAACATAGTGACCCAAGCATCAAATTGGAAGGCTAACTAAATATGTTGAAACATATGATTTCTATATGAAGTGTTAACTAGATTTGGGGGGGAGAGAGAGAGAGAGAGAGAGAGAGAGAGAGAGATGAAGTAGATAAGTATGTTCCTAATTGTATCAAGAGTCCTAATCAGAAGGTCAATAGTGGGTGGATTTGCATGAGCAAATCCAATTCATGTCCGGTTTGTAATGGGCATGCTTGTACCAGGGTGGGTTACAGTATTATCATACATGGATGTTATGTAAAAAGGAATGGTATACAATTGAATTCTTTTGAGATTTGTCTTTTCTCCGCAAAGTCCTGACACCTTAATATTATTCCTCAAGGTGATCATACTTTGTCAAAAGCACTAGTACCTGTTCAACACTAATGTGTAAGCCTCTTTTTTTAATTCTTATTTCAATGCTTGAAGTTGTGACATGCTATTGTCGTTATTTTCACCAACCATGTTTTATTAATATGTATATCAAGTTGTCAGCTCAAGATCCCATTTTCCAATCAATTAGATCTTGATTTGATTTATCATCGATTAGGATAGGCATTAATTCAGTTTTCCAATATAGATCACCATCAATGAGGCAGCTTGTCCATCTGTGGGTTTCCCAATGACTTTCTTTTGAAAGATTGGGAAGTAGTTAAAGACTGTAGAATTTCATCATAGAGGCATGTCATCCAAAGAAATTCGTGCCTCTTCATCACTCATGTTCTGAAGATCGGTGACCTCTCCTTATGGGACAATTAGTTGAGATAATATGAGAAAAGTTGTTGCAAATGGATGATTGATATTTTACTTGAGGTTTTGTTCGATGGGAAGTAATATAAAGAGCCTAGTCTCATACATTCATTTTAAAAGCTTTATATTCTTCATTTTTTTCCTTCAATTTTTCTTCATCAACTACTATAAAACCTAATAAATTTCTGAATTATCTTTTTTTTTGGGTTTTGTGACATGGCTTAAACTGGAAACTTTTTGAGGGAGTTGGATGGGGAATCATATGGAAAAATAAATTCAAAAAACAGATAGATTCAATCAGAGAGAAATAATAATGTGGTTTAGAATATGGAATGAGTATATGGTCATTGATTACTTATGAAGGGAGGGAAAGAAAGGTCTTGCCATGTATTAATGAATCCTCAAAAATCAATATGATCCCATGATCATAGCTATAGACAGTTGGGCCTCTAAAGATCAATGGTTGATAAAAAATGGATTCCATCTAATAGTAGGGCAACTGCAATCAGTAAATGTCTTTAAATAATACCGTGTGAGGTCTCTGATGTAAAATAAAGAAGAGAATGTCACGTACATGACCCTCTTTTATGAGAGCTACTCAAGCCCGCATGTCTTTAGAGTACTAGTTTTTGTCAATATTTTTTTTTTTTTGAAAGATTTGGTCAATATTAATTTAAAAAGGATTATGAGATTTGGCACATTAAAATTAGGGAAAATCATCAAAAATGGATAAAATTTGTAAAATAGGTTGCAATGGTGGTTTCGGTCTGTTTGAAAGATCCAAGCTCTCCCACTAGATAAAGCCACTATGTCACCTCTTGAAGGAAAGAACACAACGCAAGTTCATTGCAGACTCTTCGAAGAGCTCGCTAACAACATCATATGGTTACCTTAGCAACATTGTTATAGACAAGCTAAGCACAGCATAAATGTAAATGCCCAAATAACTTAGACAATCTTTTAAATCTTTTTTAAGAGAATTACCGTGTGTTGCATTTTGTTGGTCGAAATGCTCCCTGCAATAAAGAAAAAATTAAAAAAGGATTAAAAAGATAAATATAGATTATTAAAAAGTGTGAGAACACATTAGTATACACCATAATGTATTTCATTATTTGCAATATAAAAGTTATCTAATGGAATTGCAAGAAGTCAGCTACATTTAACAAAAATGGACTTAGAGTTCACAGTGGTCTATTCCCTTTCCAGATTGAGTTGATAGGGGCCTATGGCTAACGTACATTCAAGGGTATGCCAGTCATTAGGTTTTCAGTACCACGAGCCAGCCGGTCGTTGTGTGGGTGGACTCAATTTCTTCCAGTTTGTTGCCATCCGTGTTTCTCATGTTTCACCATATGGATTACCTATCCTTCGTTTTCCTCCCGCAACTCCCTTCGGTCTCCTTTAGCTCTGGTGGGCATGGTTCTATAGTTCTTCTGGCCTTCTTTCATGTCGTAGACTTAGCTTATCGAGGGGTCTTGCATTAGATACTGCATTTTCTTTGACTCATGCCTTTTAGTTGTGACATTGTTTGTTTGAGTATGAAGTCGTTACCTTGCGGGAGCAACCTGAACGAGACCCTTCTCTTCTTTTTGATTTCCATATGGTTGAATCACTTGTGAAGTCGACTTCACTTGACTGTGTTTGCTACAACTTCACCCTAGACTCATGTCATGTAGTGTAGCAAGCTTGCCAGAGAGAGAGTGAATTGTTGAACGAGCAATTATGTTAAGCAATACTTGTAGCATATTATTGTATTCTTCCTCCACTCACCTCCACAGGCGGGATAACCGCCCGCAAGCGAGTCATGCATACAGATACACACAAACAATCCATTTAAACTCAATTTAGTTTGACTTTCTCACAAACAAGCACTTAATTTAGATACACACAAATACTCCATTTAAACAGAATTTAGTGCAACTTTTTCACAAATGAACATTCAAATTAGGAATTTTTATGGGGAACAATCCTACATGAAGCATCACAGAAAAGAGCTCATTATGGTTGATCATGTCAATATCAATCATGTAAAATGTCATAAAGAGTTCAATATGGTTGATCTTATTGGTAGGTGCATGAAATTTCTGCCTAAGTTGTCACTAACACTTCAAATCAGCAAAATATTTGAATTCCATACGGTCAATCTAATCAACATCAGACCTTATGTTTCAAGAAACCTCTCTCCAAGGTGCACTAATGTTTCTTCAATTGGCTTGTGGCAGCTAAGCGTTCATAGTCACGTTGCTTTTTGATCTTTCAAATGTCGGCTCTTCCTATCATTGTGAAGCAGAATTTACCAAATGTTGGATTGTTCACCCACCAATAGGGAACGTGAGCTAGGTTTAGGCCGTCGTGAGACAGGTTAATTTTACCCTACTAATGGTTGTGCCCCGATAGTAATTCAACCTAGTAAGAGAGGAACGGCTGATTCGCACAATTGGTCATCGCAAGAGTGACGACAAACTTATCTCCGGTGTCAACACGTATGCTACAATCTCTTGTGTTCTCTGTAGCCGATCAACCTCCACCACCATCTCCCAAGATGTGCCTCATCCAGAGTTCTAATATGTCTCACCCCCAAGTTCCCCCATGCACTTGCGTTTGAAGATGATGTAGAACAGATAACGGACAGATTCTTGAAGAAGTACAAGAGACGGGTTGACAAGAAGCATGGCTCGGCGTGCCTAATCACGAGCGGGGCCACTTTCTAATTTTGTTTAGTTGTTATTTTTATTTTATTTTGTTCGATTCTATTTGGATCTCTAGTCCTCGTCTGTTTTGTAATCCCAGCCCAACTGGGACGTTGAGTTCTGGTCATTTATAGTCTATTCAAGAGTTGTTAGGGTCCTTGTATTATTTGAATAAGACAGCCACAGTCGGTGGCTATCCCAGTAGGTTTTAGAGTCCTATTCTAATTTGGAGTTGTTAGTTTTTCTTATAAATAGCCACGGTTGTGAACATACCTCCTTCGAATTAATAGAATCTGAGAATTCGAGTATCTCTGTTATCCTCTTCTACTTGCTATCTCTGCTTTGCTGCAGGCTTCACCTTGCTGGTCAGTTCCAGCCCTCCAAATCGTCGGATCTTGGGCTTAACCCCAGGAGAAGTTACCGTCACAAGCAGCTGGACTTTATCCCAGGTATATCACAGTTGTTGCTCCCACCTGCCTCTCTGATTTCACGGCAAACAACCAACGATCGAGCCCTATAGATTTGCCTCTTCCTCAAATCCAATCCTTCCGTTTTTGCTGCCAGGTCTCTCTCTTCCATCGCTGCAACTCGGGTATTCTTCTACCTTCTCTCCTTTCCTCTGCTCCCGTCGCCCCACTCGCTGCAACTCTTTCACCCGGGTATAGCCTTACACCTGTCCTCTCTTCCTTCCCTTTTCTTATTTCACTTGAAACCCAAGCAGTCCCTTCCTTCATTCTTTCTGTTCGCTTCTTATTTCCTTCTTCTTTCCCTTTCCATCACATCTACCCACCTGTTGCAACCAGAACCATGTGTCCTCCATTGAAGACCGCCCATTACTTGATCCCTCACAGCCATTCATTCCCATTATTCTTTTATTTTTTTATTTTTTTATTTTTATTTTTTTATTTTTTAATTTTTTTTATCTTTCAAAAAAAAATAAAGACAAAAATCCCTTTAAGTCAAAGTCCCCTTTGACTCCCTCCTTACCCAGTAGCCAAAGACCCATTCAATTCTAAGCCAACCTGTACCCTACCAGTTGACTGTTTGACCCGATATTTGTCGGGATTGATTAGATGCTTTAATTCTCTCACCGCTTCCGCTACACTAGAAGACTTCCAAAAAAGCAAGTGGACACCCGCTCTACGCTTCCTCTTCCTTTGGTCGAGTGAGCTTTCAGCTTCCTCCCCATTCCCCCCACATTGGGACATGAAATTATAGTGTTTGGGTTTGAAGGCATCTGACAAACACAGTTTTGAAAACCCTTTATTGAGATTCCCTTTTTTCACTCTCTCTTCGTGTAATTTATGTTTAAAAAAATGCCCCACCGTCTACTAAACACCTGTTAAACAGAAAATATGCATAGCTCAATCATACCTGCCAAATTCATGTATGTTTGGATTTGGAGAATATAGGAAAAGGGGGAGCATACCATATTGTTTCCCTACAATATCTTGTTTGGTAACCCTTTTAATTGGGAACAATGACTAGTAGAAAACAATGCTCATCTAAGCTCATTGATTATTTATTTTATTCCATTTGAACAAAAAAATGTCATGTCATCATATTGACCTAATTCAACCCACTCCCCAAACCCCCCCTAAAAAAAATAAACAAACAAACAAACAAAGAAATATTCCACTAAAAGGTATTCTTCTGATCCATATAACCCCTATGAAGTTTATGCTCCAAACATAGAAAACTTATTAGATCTTCCTTTGTGTGTTTCCTTGGAGACTCATTTATGTACAAAACTTATTAGATCCGCATTTGCGTCTTCCCTTGGAGACTCATTTCTGTAGAAAAATAAGTGTGAATGCATGCTTCAACCAAAATTTCCTTCATTAGATTATGTGAGGAAGGAGTTCATGCTATTTTTCATGCAATTTTTTATTGAACTTGTAAAGAAATGTCAATTTTGATTCCTTTTCTTTTCTTACACTCAAAACATTTTCCCTTCAGTGAACAATTCAAACAATTTCCTATTGGTTGAATAGGAAAATGAAACTTCTACTTGCCAATCACATCAAAAGCATGCAAAGAAGACAACCATGAAATCACTTTAATATTTGCTCCAGCTTGAGGAAAACAAATTAGCAGTGCCTCAAAAAATTTAATAACCATGGTATGAAAACTAGTTTTTGAATCGGCGAGTCCACTCACTAGATGAAAAAAATGAGTAATTCGTTGAAAACATGCCAAACCATTGAGTTTTGTGTTTAAGTTGGATGACTCGCTGAGTCGAATAGAAACTCAGGTGAATCAACTCATTTTGGTCAAATGCTTCTAGGACGCAGAAGTCATCTGCAAATGTTTTAAGGGTAAAACTAGAAACTAAAAGGATAGTATATGTAGACACAAATTTTCAAATTTACATTGCAAATTTTTTATTTGATATTTGAACAATGTAAAATGAGTACAACTCTAAATGATAGATTTCCACTCTTTATGAAGAGACTGGTCCATCATCCCCTTTACAAATGAAATTTTTCGAGCACGCATACAAAGAATCATAAAATAAACACAAATTTAGAAAGCCCTAAGTGGGGTCTTCAAAGACTTGACCCACAAACAGCATAGGCAGAGATCAACAGAATTACGTGCACCAAGTATAGAGATTGTGAGAGAAGGTTAACAAAAGCCAAACTGATGAAGATTTGAGACCTTGAGCCAAAAAAGTGCCAACAGATTTGAAGAATCCAAAGAACATTATCAATTGAAGTGCAAATGAAACCAAGAGTCCCAAACTACACTATGGATGAGTTTATATGGGGTAAAGTCCAACTTCTCTTGTTTGGTCCATTCTACAAGAGAAAGTGGGCCCAAATATAATGAATCTTCCCCACATCTAGGAGAAAATGGGGTTCTCCACCTCTACCAGGATAGCACTATTTTCTCTAAGAGAAAAGAAGATGGCCAAAAGTTCTCCTTCCCCTAAGGAACCCCTTACTTTAAGTTCTCATCCAAACACAACCTATGGAGATGATACGTGAATGGAAGTGTACTTCCGAGCCACACTAAGTCAAAGTATGAAAGAGATTGAAAACCTCTAACCATGCTATCTCTGGTTGTAGGAGAAAAGTTGCTGAATGTTTTTCAATACATGTTTGAGAATTCCTAGGCCAAAGGATCCCCCATCTCTAGTCCAAGGGGGTATTTATAGTTTTGTGGTGGAAAGGACTACATTAGTTTTGCCCTGTAGAGTGCAGAGCGAAAGAGCGACGCCCCGTCAAGTGCATCCTTATCGAGTGCAACCCCTTCGAGTTTAGCCCCGTCAAGCGTCGTACCATCAATTTTCGCCCTGTTGAGTGTCACTCCGTCGAGTGCCGCCCCATCTAGTGCCGCAGCAGCATTGAGTACACCCCCGTCAAGTGTTGCCCCCATCGAGCGCAACCTCGTAAACTGCAAGCCCAAGTGCCACCCCATAGTGTGCAGCTGATGACATCTCCACAACACAATTCGCTTGATTCAATCCATTTGAATATGTCAAGCAAGGTTTTGATAATTTGATCTCACCGACATAGATGGTTTGATCCATCATCATATATGCCTCTAATGGGTATGGATTACTTGTTCCACTGTTGGATGTGTTCGACAAGATATTATTGACTTGATATGCCATTGGATATGTTGATAGAAGGCCTTAATCACTTGAATTCATCGTTGATTTTACCCTTGGTGGGTGTTAAGGGCCCAATCCACCATGAGATGTAGCTTGACAATGTTTTGATAACTAGATCTACTATAGGAAATGCCGATGAATGATCTTTATGATAATCTACTGTCAAATATGTTGATTGAAGATCTTAATGACTTAATCTGTCCTCAAATATGTTCAAGCGGGATGCTAATCACTTAATCCACCGTTAGGGTGTGTCCAAGATAATTCACAAATTGTGGCCATCCAATCATCATCTATTAATCACAATTAAATGATTAATTCCAAAATCCATGGGCATCCTTTGATCATTAGGACTATATCAGGTCCAAATTGATCTTCCATAAATGTCTTTGGAGGAATCCGAATTACAATGATCATATTAGATCATATACATTTCTTTTAGAAAGTTTCTCCACTTTTGTCAATTAAGGGACCATAAAAACTTAGTCATATGATCTTTCAAATAATAATAATAATAATAATAATTAGATCATATGAGTGATGACATTTGAACAATTTCTAAGTGCCAACAATATAAAAGGTAGAATGAAAACCCCAACTTTTTCCTTGTATGAGAAAGAGTCTCTAGGGAGTGAAATGGAGAGGCTCCCTTTTCCCAAGCTCTCTCTCTCTCTAGTTTTTTTCATTTGTATTTTTCTTCCATTCTACATCATTCATGCTTCGCCTTTGTTAACTTTTTAAGTAATAAAACAAATGATAGAAAAGATTATTTTTTCTTTTTTTTTTTGGCTGAAAACAGCATTATATTATATATCAGAGAACATATTTAAATGATACCACTTAGTGTTCCTAACATCATCACCCATAAAAACACCTACACAGAAACAGCTGAACATAGACCACCCTTGAGAGGAGATATATACATAGTACATAGACACCACCAACTGATCATAGACTTGACTACCAAGGGATTAAAATCGTTCATCCTTGTAAAACAGATGAAAAGGGTTAAAAGATTAATCCCAGATGTACAGACCCTATAAACATTGCAAGACCAAGCCACCAGCCTATATAACATAACACCTTCCCCAAATATTTTAACTTTTCGGTTTTTATTTCATTCTTTTGTTTTTCTCGGTTATTTACTTTCTTTTCCCATATCTTCTAAAATTTTCTTCTTATTTTCATTTTTATGTGTACCTTTTAGTATTTTATTTTGTAATATTGCATTTGCCTATTAGTTTTTTTATGATCTTTATTTTATATTTATTTACAATCTTTATCATATGTAAATATGGATATAAAAGTTATTCAATATTATTATTTTAATAGTTTGACCAAGTCTTAACTTTTTGAGTCTGTTAAAACTTGCAGGAATCTTTAAGTTGACTTGACTCAGTGAAAAATTGAGTCGAATCAATTTTCCAAACAATGGAAATGACCAAGTTAAAATAAAAAATAAAAAGTCTATAGGTAGGAACTAGATTTATTGATAAATAAATGGTCCAGAAGAGAACACCGAGCTTATGGATTCCCTTTTGAGCCATTAATCACATTTTAATATTTGGTAAAGTAATTTTCTGCAGTGAATCCAAATGGGTTGCATTGACATTTCTTAATACCTCTATGAATCTTACATAACTTACAACGCATATAAACTGTAAGTCATCGCATAAAAAGTCATGTATGACCACACTGACAAATTGAGCATGGTGGCATGTGAATTTGTTTTCAAGGACCCTGCTACAATGAAACACTTTTGGCATTTAAGTTGCAAAAAACTGGTTCTTTTGATGTGTAGCATGTAGGGGAAAGGACCCTCACCATTATTCAAGGCTGAATCTGGAGAATCTAAACACCAAAAATCAAGGCCCCCAACCATTGCTAGCTACACGATCCCAAGGCACTAAAATCAAAGGGGCATAGTGATGCGGAGCATTCATCAGCTTTAGTTAGTCTCGTTTCAGTTATTTGATTTATTTAGTTCAGTGTGACTGTAATTTTTTTGGGATTATTTTTCATTAGATTATTTGAGGGTATTCTAGTCATTGTGTAATTAGGGGTATTTTTATTTCATTGTAATTTTATTATAAAAAGCCATATAAGCCTCATTAGGGCTAATTAACGATGATACTGAGAAGAAAATTATTTGCCTTATGGGCATGAATTGGAGAGAATCCATGGCCCGTCGGTGAGAAGCCCGAGATTTGGCGAGACGCCCCGAAGGTTAGAAATCTTCAACCCTTTTCCAGTTATTTTTGTCTTCTTCTATTTCTCTCTTTCCTTTTCTTCTTCCTCTTCTTGTTTCCCTTACTATGAAGCCCGTTTATCCATTTGAACCTCTATCGCCCCATCACAACCCGTTCTCCTTCCTTCAGATTCGTCCAGACCCGACCCTCATCTGAACCCATCTTCCATCTCTCTCTTTTCTGCCCTTTCTCTCTCTGTCGCCCAGACCCTTCCATCACTCCTTCAGCCATAGCCACCACTTTTTGGACACTGCCCTTGTTGTCGCACCCTTCCTAACTATCGCCTATCATCTGCGACTCCTTTTTAGGCCCAAACAATGCTGTCGAACCCCTTTTTTAAGTCATGCTATTGCTTTTTGACCTTTTTTTATATATTTTCTTTAATATATACCATTAGATTCCAAGAGGTTGGTAATTATTTGTGATAAATTTATATTAATTAATTACATATATTAATTGAGTGATTAATTTCAATCTATTTTAGATTTAGGGTGTATTATTTTCATCCCCTTTTAATCTTAGCACATTAGCCATTCAGGTTACCAGGGGTGCAAATATCGGCCGATATGTATCGGTTTTTTAGTGGTGAATATCGGCCGATATATATCGTTATCGGCCGATATTCACAATATCGGCTGAAATATCGGCCGTATTATCGGCCGATATCGGCTGGAGAGAGAAAAATATCGGCCGATAACAATATATCGGTCGATATATCGTTTCGGCCGATATATCGGCCAAAAACGAATTTTCAATCCCCGCAGGTTACCATGTCCCCTGTCCTACATCACATTGTTGGTTCTTCCGGCTGACTACATGCCACCTATCAAAAAACCAGGTGTGTGTGACTTCTGTAAAATGACAGAAATTTTTTGGAATAGTAATTACATTTTTCAGTATTTCTCCTTTGTTTTTGATATGGTAAAAGGATTATATTAAAGAATAAAGCAAAGCAAAGACCTATTGATAACACTTCTAGAATGAGAATTGGTAGCGCAGAAGAGAAAGAACTATAAGGAAAAAAAAAAAGTACACATCATGAGAAAGCCAGCACCTGAGTGAAGTCATCAACTTTAGGGTTAGCTGATCTGTGAACTTTAATCAACAAGTGCTCTTGAAAAGAGAGGCTAATGGATTAAATTCGTCAAAATTTGATTAGAATACAAGGATATAGAACTTTTAGAAGCTCCTCCAGTACCACATTCAATAAAGGCATAGATTCCAATAATTTGCATAATTTATAGAGGTTTCCACCTTTATTTTATTAGCAATAAAACATTGACCTGAATCTGAGAAAAAATCGTTGGTGGTAACTGTATATTTGTGTTCATATTTCAATGAAAATGATCTTATGCACATCAACAAAGTTTTACAAAAGAGTAAGGTGGTTTTCAACCCCAATTTTTATTTTCCCATGTTTGCTATAAGATGAGATTTTCAATGAAAATGTAAATTGATACATGTGTAAATTAGAAAGACCCAATAAATTAACCTTCTAATTTACTTTTAAAAAAGGTAAATAATGAAAGAAAAAAAAAAAAGAGAGAAGGCGAGAAACCTCTTCGCGCACAGTGATAAGTTTCCTCTGCTACCACTCTCGAAGCTGCCACCTAATTGTTTTTTAGAGAAAAAAATATTCAGAAAAAATAAATCCCACTTCAAAAAATCCGTAAAGAGAGAGAGAGAGTTACGGTTCCGATTTTGAGGAATCCGTCGACGGTTCGATTGAGGAAGGGATTTCCCATGTCGATCATTACATCCACCCTGGGTGATGAGAGAGCACCCGAAAACCTGCTCCTCGGCATCTTCTTCTCTGATTAGAGTAGAATCTCTCTCTCTCTCTCACAATCTGTCAATCTCTGGATATGGAACGACGAAAGTATTATGTTATTTTATTTGCTGCTCCGACCTCGATGACAAATGAGTAAGCATCACACTCCCTCCACCTTCTCTATCTCTCAAACCGTTGCGAATTTACAAATAAAAAATAAAAATAAGAATTTAGTTCTTCGGCGTATCCCGACTCGCCATCTGGTTCGGACTCCATACTGCAACCACGAAACAAAGACTCGGGTTGATAAACGGGTTAAAATCCAACCAAACTGGCTTGACAGATGTGTTGGATCTGGATTAGAGTTTCCAAAATATAAATTACTCACTCAACTTGAACCGACATCTTTCTTATTTAGATGAGGAGAATTTAAAGCATTAATTTGAAATAGGAGAACTGACAAAAGATGGCTGTCTTGTCTTCTGCTAGAGGTCGTGACATCAACCTTCTCTTAAAAGAGTAAAACTGAGGAGAAATGTAGTCCACATAAAAAGAGTTCAAAAGTTTAACTCGTTTTCTATCTACTTTATAAATTAATAGATTCAAATCTGAATTTGAACTAGACTCATCACCGATCTTCTTCCATGGGACATAAATGGGTCATATACAAGTCGATTTTGAGTTAATCTACATCTAAAATTGCAAATCCAAATCTAACTTAGTCCTCGATTTCAAATTCATATTAACATCTTATATGTAGATATAAGAAACATCTATACAAGGTGTTTTGAATATCAACGAATATGGTATGCATGTCAATACGTACCATTTTTTTATTGTCCATGCATTATATCTGATTGGTCCCATATCGCCCATACTGTGATGAGATATCACCAAGATAGTCACATGTTATTAATATATCCTTAATATATCGTTGATAGTATATTTTTATTTTTGAATAGATAGAGATACAGTCACATATTGCTGATATATCACTAATATGATACATATCGCATTGACCACCTCAGATTTAGACTTATATTTGAATCCCTAATGTACATCTCATTCATATTTTATATTTAGATTTTTAAACTTTATTAACGTAATTTTTATACTACATATATGGCTTGATATATATTCTTTGAATCTTTTCACTTTTATTATTTTAATTAATTGAGTTTTTGAATTCAAAGTAATCTAAATCTAAACAATCAACAAAACCAATAAGATACTTATTTGGCTAATTTCATGCAAATTTGCAATTTCAATTCAGAGTCACTAAACTTGGTCAAATTATTTGATATTTTGAACTTTTTATATACATCCCTGTTGGGGATTCAAATTTCAGCCATATGCCTCTATATATATATCAGTCAATATAGTATATATTTTTTCTACATTTAATTCAATTTTTTATTTTTCTTTAAAAAGTTAGAAAAATATTGTAAAATAAGAAAAATAAAGGCCTCAGTCTCTAAATTCTGAATATAAATTTCAATGTTGCATAGCTTATTAGTGCTTTTAACTGAGTTTCGATACAATCCAAATTCTAAAGTATGCAAAAATTTTGTGAAAAAAATCAAAAACTCAAAAAATAATAATAATAATCTACGTGAGAAAACATCTAACATGTATTTGACCATGTTTAAATAATATTATTGTCCAACAAAATCCAAAAATTTAAATTAGATAAATTAGATAAATAAAAATAAAAGAATAAAAATAACAAAACAATTAAATCACACCTCTATTGAGTAAACTCTAAAAGTATCAAATGGACCTAACTCTAAAATTGGTAATGAGGTACTTACAATACCTCAAAATAGGCCCATCTGGCCAGCTCAATACATATTAACCTAATGAGACAAAATTCATTGAAATAATTTATGTTTGAATATGAATTCTAAGAAAAAATATTTTGATTAGATTAAAAAATAAAAAATCTAAAAAATACTTAAATAAGAATGCTAAAAAAAACCCTTCTATTTTTTAAAGATATTAAAAAAACTCTTGAACATTTTTTAAATTTTAAAAATCCCCGGCGACTAACAGCCAGAAGAAGACTAAACACATCCGTTGATTCTAAAGGAACTGAGCAATTTAAAGTGTACACTTTAATCTATATGATATGCTTGTATGGTAACTGGTAAGCCTATGTCATATGAAAATTGTTAAAAACAGGAAGAAAAAAAAAATTAAGACATTTCACTTTGGGAGTCCTTCTCTCCTACTCAACTTTAGTCCATTTCAACAAAAAAATTCAACCATTGTTTTCTAAACTTAGTTAAAAAAATTAAATCACCTAGCCACCAATTTTTTAAATCTCAATTAAAAATTAAAAATTAGCAAATTGTCGTATTATAGTAAGATTCTAGTAAAAAAAAAATCTTCCATGAGAGAATGAAATCGTCATTACCGTCAAATTTTTATTTTACGTCATGTCTCGCCTTGCTAACATATCCTTGGGACGTATGATAGATTTTTTATTTTTTTCTAATCTCATTCATGATTCATCTAACTACTAACCATTGCCACGTAGTCAGCTGGAATTACATTTAGACATCCAATACAGTGTAGCACAGTGGAAACATAGAGGTTTCAAAATATATGTTTACAATCGAGAGTACAAAAATTTGTAAATTTGTCACAATTCTCCATAGAGTTTCTCTGCTAATATTAAAAGTTCATGTCCAACCAGGAACGAAGGGGTTTCCATCTTTCTTGTTAGGGATTATACCCAACACCTACATACACAAATCACAAATCACAACACACACAAAGAGAAACAACACGAGCTATACGTGGTTCGGCCAACCTCTGGCCTACGTATACGGGAGAATATAGATTTCATTATAGAAAAAAATACATAGATACAATATTTGGAATCCAAGATCTCTGGAGTATCTTCCCTCTCTCTCTATCTTCCTCACTACACCTCTGCTGCAAGAGGGCCCCATCCTGGCCTCAGAAGGCACTCGGCCAAAGGCCAAAGACCCTTCACATTGTAGTAACCCTCTCGGCTACATCTTCCTAGCGTGTGTAGCACCCAAACACACTGTCGTGTGTTCCTCTTTGTAGATGCTTGCAGTCAGTGACTTTCCTCCTTTTCAGCCGATCTCCTCTAGTCCTGTATACTAGTTGTTATTCCTTGTATTAAGCAACTGCTAATTTGGGATAAGCCAGCTATGCCTATCCTTGCCAAAATCCAAATCGTTGTCACCTTAGGAAATCCATGCAATCCCATTGCATTAGAACTCTCCACCGTGACTTGTCCTTCTTAGCAACTCTCAAAGAGTGGGTCCCATGTGTGAATTTGAGTCACATCCTCAACAATCTCCACCTTGGCGAAAATCCCCTGATCCTCCTCCTGGAGATAACTGTGACATCGTCCTCCACTGCTCCTGCAACTATGCACCTCTATGAACACCGACCGCTCCTGGCCAAACTCCACCTGCAACTGCAGCGCATCTGCATCTCTGTGTGAGATGAGCATCCCATACCTTAGAATGATCCACGAGTCTTTAGTAAGACTGTTCAGCCCAACTCGGCTCTATCTCAAGCATTGCCACCCGATTCCCTGTGTTGCATCTGTAACTCCGCTTCCTATGTTCTACGAGCACATCTCGACGTGTTACACAAACGCGAGGCTACATTTCCTTCATAGTGTATTCCCACACACACCCAAGCTCCTTCCATCGCCATCGACCACTCCCTGACTCCTCCAAAAAAAAAAAAATCCTCTCCTTTTCCAAATCCACATCGGTCATCGCGTAGATCTCTTCGCTACGATCAGACAAGCGAAGACGGATCTCAATTTCTAGTCCCGATTACTCCAGAAATTGCAAAACAATTCTGACTGTTGATTTTTCCTACTGAAGGAGTACCTGAGTCCGTGGTCCTGCGGGATCACCCGAGACTTGTAAACCTGCGGATCACCAAACACACAGTATCTGTAGTCCCTCGGGTGATCACCCGATATAGTGGTTCTCGCGGGTGCACCTAGAAATTGTAATACCCTGACCCAGATTAAGCGTAGTTTAGCCTTAATAATCTTGTTTGACCTATTAATCTCGAAGATTACGGTTAGGGCTTTGAGGAAAGCCCAAGTGTGGCCCAATTTGAGCTCGGAAGCTCAGTGATCCAGCTCGTCCAGCTGGAGGGGCAATTTTGGTAATTTACCGCTTCTTGTTATTATTTTGTAGATTATGTTGTTATGTGATTATTATTGGATGATAGTGTTCTCCTTAATAAAGAATTTGTATTCTAAT
Organism: Chimonanthus salicifolius; assembly: GCA_013350335.1. NCBI lineage: Eukaryota > Viridiplantae > Streptophyta > Magnoliopsida > Laurales > Calycanthaceae > Chimonanthus > Chimonanthus salicifolius. Next base: position 34,290,911 of record CM023539.1, read on the forward strand.
TTTAAAATAATTTTATTTTCAGAAAAAGGTATTTTAAAATCGCCCGTCAAAACCCCGAAAGGGAGTAATAATTATTTTAATGATCTTAGAGATGAGATAAATTTCGAAACAAGTATTTTATGGTAGACCATTTTAAGTATAGTCTAGTTATTTTTTGACACCCCAAAATGAGGTTCTAAATTGTTTTATTTAACATTTGTTTAATTAAGTAAATAGTGTTAAATTATGATTTTTATTTAAATCAATGGTTTTTAGTGAGAGATAAATCTCAAAATTTTTATGGTGAGTAAGGTTTTCAAGACTCAACTTATCTGTAAGGTTAGATTAAGATTTTGAGTTCTTAAGATCATGCTTTCAGTTTAAAATTGGCTTTTTATTATAATTGGACTTATTTGCAAATTGGGAAATGGGAGGGACTGATTTGCAACCAGTCCAAACAGTGTGGTTACTGTTTGGAACGTCACTCGCAGCTGCATGCAACGGCTGGATGGCCACCTTTTCCGGCCAATTTTCTATAAATTGGACTTCAATCAACAGACCAAACTCCTAGCAAAAATCTCTTCTCTTATTACTATAGTGTATATACTATTGTATTCACTTCCAGGCCGACTCTATTAGTCGGGCACTGAGTGATCTCACTTCCAGGCCAACGCTATATTTGTCGGGCACTGAGTGACCTCGAGGCCTTAATCAAAATGTCAGATCTGGTCATATCCAGAAAACAACCGAGAAGTGACCTGAGAATCTAGACCTAACTCAATAAGTCAATCTGGTCAATGTCCAGAAGACAATATAAGTTTTGGACTGAGTACTCTTTTTATTTACTATCTTGTGGATTATTGTAATTTAAAAAGGATAGAAATCAAGTAGGAAACTCAATTCATGTACCTTGGATATTTTTGGGAAAACAAGTATGATTTCGAAATACTGCTTGTATGAATATGAATGCTATGTATATTGATTTTGCACTTGTTTGTTTGTTTGAACAGAGACCGTGATACCACACAAATACGGTGAGGGAATTTAACTTTACAGTAAGATGTGAACAGGTTTTTATGTGAAATGGATCTTGAGCAATGAGTGGTTTCATGTTGATGAACCCACCCATGTGCCTAGACATGATGCACTGCTGTAAGAAGTGCTTATGGTGACTTTAATGCTTATGGTGTTGATTATGAGTTATATTGCTTCCACATACCTTTTACTATTGAACCATCGCAAAGGGTGTCGGTTACGTCTACTGGACCAGGTGGGTCGACAGTGACTGGCAAGGTGTGTCAGTACCGGTTTTGAGGTGTATACTGGATATGTACTTGCAAGGATGTATTTTGACCTTGTCGGGACTTAATACTATTGGTGTCAGGATAGTATTTAGGGATTGCGGTGGATGACAGCAGTATTGGAAAAGAAATGATGAATTAAGAGACTGATGATGATATTATGCTTATTTGTTATCAAGCATGAGATGTTATTGCAACTGTTGATTATTGCTAACCTGTTATTTACTTTAAAACTGCACTGTTATATTTCCTTCACTGAGCTAGTTAGCTCACCCCACTCACCTTTCAGGAGATGAACCTGAGGAGGAGAACCCTCTATTTCAAGCTTAGGGTGGATAAGTTGCGGCGTTGCTTTGGGATTCCCACTGAGGGGAATACCCTTGTATTTGCTTTCTGGTTCTTGGAACCATTTTCTTTTGTAAAGTACCTGGTGTGGTACTTGTTTTGTTTAAATGTGATGTATTTAAAACTACTAGGCTTTTGTAGTTACTCTGATGATGATTATGTGGTCAGGCTATGTGTTACTTTGGTGTCTATTGTTGAGTAGACTTATGGTATATGTCTGACTCCACATGTGGGGATCATGTGTGACATTTGGGCCCAACTTTTGATCCGGCCCAGTTAGAATGTTTGTGTTAGTTTAGTTTCAAAAAAAAAAAAAATTAGTCGCGTTCCTGGCCCAACCTTCGGGTCGAGGACGTGACAGAAATGGTGGTCCCGCGGTTGTACCCAAAAGCGTGGTCCTTCGGATTACCAAAATCCTTTTTTTTTTTTTACTTTTCCACTCATTTATAGAAAAAAAAATGAGTGGGAACCTCAGTGGTGTTCCTGCTGTGTGTGTTCCACTCTGATCGGCCGCCACACCACCATTGCTGCTCGGCCTTCTCCACTCGCAACTCCGATGCCGCTCCACCTCTTCGCTTCACCTCCTAGATCTGGAGACATCAGATCTGGATGGATTCCCTGGAAGACCCCTTTCACTGCAGCAGTTCCTCCTCTGAGATGCCGGCCGCCGCTCTTGTGCTTGGCTGCATACAACGCTTGAGCTGGTTGCGCCTCTCCTCTCAGTCTCAGATCTGCGCCTGCCGCCTACGATGGCATCTTCTCCTTATTCAAGATCTGCCCTCAAATCTGACTGCCTCTTGATGCTCATCGCTGGCTGCCCAACCTCTGACTGTGCGTGCTCCCGTCGCTCAGATCTGGACCCTCTTTCCCCCTATGCAATCCTATTTGCGGAAACCAGGGTGAAGATGATTTGCTGCCTCTCTCAAGCGTTGCTACTGGTCGTAGCACCCTCAGATCTCAGATTTGAAGCGATATGCGGCCACACACTCTCAGTTCTCAGCTTCCTTCTGAGAAACCCATGAGAGAGAAACCCATACTGCCGTTCGGCCTTCCTGCTCTGAGATCTGGAGAGGTCAGATCTGCGGCTCCACCGCCACTATTTCTTGTGTTGTCGATCTCAAATCTGCAGATCAGATCTGCAGTAATCGCGACTTCCCCTGCCTCCGCTCACTGATGGCCGCTCCTCAGATCTACTCTAGTTGTCCTATGACTGCAGCTGCCTCCGGCCACACAGCTATCGATCTCAGATCTGGTGATTTTGCTACTCAAGCCTGCCAGCTTGCAGACCTCTGGTTGCTGTCTCAGATCTGATGCAACCAAGCCCAGATCTGTCTCTAGTTCTGTCGGCTGCTGCCATTCACCTGCCTTTCTGCCGGCTGCACCTGGATCTACTTCGACCTGCAAGTGTAGTTGGAATCCCTACAGCCTCCTTCCAATTTTGTTTTCTTCCAGCCTGATCTTTTTGTGATTCCTTGTTCTATGATTAATTTGGCCTGAATCTGAACCTTTGCTCTGAAACCACTGTTAGGGATTATACCCCACACCCACATACACAAATCACATATCACAACACACACAAAGAGAAACAACACGAGATATGTGTAGTTCGGCCAATCTTTGGCCTACGTCCACAGGAGAGTGTAGATTTTATTATAGAGAAAGAATATATAGATACAATATTTGGAAACCCAAGATCTCTCGGAGTAACTTCCCTCTCTCTTATCTTCCTCACTATACCTCGACTTGCAAGAGGCCTCCAATCGTGGCCTCAGAAGGAACTCGGCCAAAAGCCAAAGACCATTCACATTGCAGCAACCCTCTTGGCTACATCTTCCTTGCGTGTGTAGCACCCAAACACACCTGTCGTGTGTTCCTCTGTTAGATGCTTGCAGTCGATGGCTTTCCTCCTTTTCAGTCGATCTCCTCTATCATGTATAGTAGTTGTTATTCCTTGTATTAAGCAACTACTAATTTGGGATAAGCCAGCCATGCCTTTCCTTGCAAAAATCCAAACCGTTGTCACCTTAGGAAATCCATGCAATCCCATTGCATTAGAACTCTCCACCGTGACTTGTCATCTTAGCAACTCTCAAAGAGTGGGTCCCATGTGTGAATTTGAACCACATCCTCAACATTCCTAAGTTAGCAGTGGGTTTTCTTCCAACTTGTCCTCAGGCAATGTTCTTGAAAATCATGAGGAAGTGAGTTAACCAGCCCAGTAAAGAGAAATAACAATATTCATATAACATGTTGTCAATCAAACATACTTAATAATCTACCTCAAGATATCATTTAAGACATGCATCTCATATTATCACACAATACATAATATGGAGTTAATAACATCTAAATCATATAAACATAAAAGCATGTAACTCAACACACGCTAACCGAAATGTGAATCAACTTGTGTTTCTGACACAGGGTCCTACGCCATTTTCGGTTCCGACTGCAATGCAGGTCAGCGCGTGTTTGACAATGCAGGGCCCATTTCCTATTCCAATATGCAACACATGTCATTACGCAAGTCACAACACGGGGCCCGGTGCCTAAAACTGGGCCTTTACTGAACCTTCGGAACTTTCGAAGTTCAGGTCTCGGAACTTCCAAGCCTCAACCGAAAAAAAAAAAAAATAGGAAAAATCAGTTGGTCTATCAGTCTCGGAACATGTCGAGTATTGTTCAGAACTTTCAAACAGTTCGGGTCATCCGAGGGGAGGTCTCGGAATGACAAACAGAAATAGAGAGCTCAAAGGTTAGTCTTTGTTCCTTCGGAACTTCAAGCTAGGGGTTCAGAACTTCTGAGGTACAACCTTCGGAACTTCCGAAGACCGATTCTCGGATCTTTCGAGAGTCTTATTCTACTTCAGTCACCTGCAATAGAGCAGTAACGAATGGGACAATATGAAATACGAATCCAGAAACAGTGGGTTTCCTAGACTTATTTTTCATATCCTCTGGGTCAGATGGACTCCTCAGTAAGTCCTCTTTACTTTGAAAATCAAATGATCCACTTATACTGATTAAAACAACAGATTAAAACGGAAAATCAGTAAGACACAAGAAAATCCATGTTTTTCACTAAACTTCAAATTCGATTTTCGGATTCAAAACTTAACCAAAATGACTTCTATTTGATTCTAAACTTAGTAGAATTTAAGAATAATGACAATTGTTACATTCGCTTTTGATCCTGGGTTGAAAATCACTAACTGAAAAAAATTTCCACTTAAGCTAACGGTAAAAACTGACAGAGTAGAACATTGGTTTTCTAAGTGAGAATTCAGTAAAGGAATCCTCTGGGAATGGCCTGAATTTATAGGCAATGGAAGGGTAGGGTGGTAGGTACCATGCAAGGCTAGAGAATGACCACATCATCTCTGTAACCTATGATCATAGCTTGCATGAGTCGACACTCATGCAGCTGCTTCATCGCATCACCTGATTCGCAGGTGTTTGTAGAGTTTTGGATTTTTGTGTTTTAGTCCTTCAAAACTTATTTACAAATTAATCCAGTTTCTTTTATTTTTAATGCTTAGCTATTAAATTATATATTTAATTTAATCCATCACACCCAAAATGTTGGGTTTTAAAATCTAAAGGTACCATAAAAATTTGAAGATTTACATTTCATCATAATTACTTGATTTAGACAAAATTCATGTTTTTAACACTATTCACTTAACTTAATTTGTATTTATTTTAAGAGTTTAAAATCTCTATTTTCAAAATTTGGAAAAATAAAACAATGAATTAAAATACAATCTAATTATACATATTTTTCTCTAAATTTTCAAGCTTCTAAAATTATTAAAATAAGTGTTTCTTAGTTTTTCGGGACCTTTTTTCAGGGTAACTTTTAATAATAGTATTTTTTCTGAAATAATAAAATAAATATACTTATAAATTTCAGAATTTAAATTCCTAAGAAAGAGGATCAATATCATTCAAATAAAAAAATAAACAACAATTATTCAAACAATAAATACACTGTTAATGGTAAATTACCATTTTGCCCCTCTAACTTCAATGAGTTAGATCAATGAGCTATCGAGCTCTGATTAGGCCAAAACTAGTTTTTTCACTAATTCCTTACTGTAATCTATACAATTGACAGGTTAAATCATGATTTAATATGCATAATTCAGGTCAGGGTATTACATCCTACCCCCTTAAAGAAATTTTGTCTCAAAATTTAAAATAAACCTCGTACCTTTTTATTCTCTGAATAGACTAGGCTACAGCCTGCACATTGTCGATTCTAGTTCCCCCGTCACATGTTGTATATTACGATGATTGCCACAACACTTGTACTAGTGGTATGGACTTCCTTCTGAGTACTTGGGTTCGAGATCCTTGTATCTCAATTGGCACTTCTTCAAAAGTCAAATCTTCCGAAACTTCAATGTCCTCCAAACTCAACACATTAGGATGTGATACCCTGCCCCTGTAAGCACACCAGTAACTGATGTGGGGAGTCGCACATCGGTAGTGAAGGAAATATAGAGTGGGTTTATTTGAGGCCACCCACTTCAACTCTTGTGTGGACCTGTGCCCAAGAGCAAATCCGTAGTGGGCTCGCTTGTATGCGAAGTCCAGAGCGGACAATATCATACTTGAGTTGGACCCTAAGCCCTGTGTTCGGGTCAGGGTCGTTACAATTTGGTATCAGAGCTTCAGGTTCTACACTCGGACTGTGTGAGCTTTCCTCCTACTCTGGTGTTGTTGAGCTGGGTCCTAGTCGAGCCTGAGGAGGCTCGAGACCTTGGAGGGGTGATTAGTGATACCCTACCCCTGTAAGCACACAAGTAACCGATGTGGGGAGTCCCACATCGGTAGTGAAGGAAATATAGAGTTGGTTTGTAATACTATGACCTAAATTAGGCGAAATTAACTAAATAAATCCTTCTTAGACCGGTTAATCTCGAAGATTACGGTTAGGGCTTTGTGAAAAGCCCAGGTGTGGCCCAATCTGAGCTGAAAAACTCAGTGATTCAGCTCGTCCAGCTGGAGGGGCAAAACGGTAATTTACCACTTATCGTTGTTACTTTAATATTGCGTCATTATGTGATTATTATTTGATGATATTATTTTCCTTAATCAAGGATTCCTATTTCTAATTTAAAAATAATTTTATTTTCAGAAAATAGTATTTAAAACCTCTCGTCAAAACCCCGAATGGGAGAAAATAAATATTTTTAAATGGTTTTGGAAATGAGAAATTTTTTGAAACCAGTATAGTATGTTAGACCATTTTGTTATGGTCTAGTTTATTCTTTCAAACCCTAAAAATGAGGAATTTTAAATCATTTTATTTAACACAAATTAAATTAAGTAAATAATGTTAAATTATGATTTTTATTTAAATCTATGGTTTTTAATGAGTTTTAAATCTCCAAATTTTTATGGTGATTAGAGTTTTTAAAACCCAACTTATCTGTCAAGTTGGATTAAAAATTTTGAGCATTTTAAACCATGTTTTAAGTTAAAAACTGAAATTTTATCAAAGAGGGGCCTATTTGCAAAACCAGAAGTTTAGAAGGACTTATCGGCAACCAAGCAAATCGAATAGTACCGTTACTGTTTTGGACGTCCGCACCGCTGCATGTAGCACCCGAGTGGCCTCCACCGATCGATCGGTTACCTCTATAAGATCATCTCCTCCCCAACTGGTTTCACTCCCATATTTCCATCAGTCTCAGCTGCTCTCTGAACAACCTGCCGATCTCCCTTCCTTGCCTTTGTTCTTCCAAAATTTCTTACCGTAAGCTTAGAGGAGGAATTTTCAAAAGCTTGGGTTTTCAACCCAGGAACTCAAGTGAAGGTAACCACTATGTTTCTTTTCAAATTTTAACTGGTTTAGAATTAAGTAGAAGTAAACTTGGCTAAGTTTTGAGTAAGTAAAATGGATTTCAAGTCTAAGGAAAAACATGAAATTTCTTGTGTCAGTGTGGTTTTTGTATTAAAATCTGATGGTTTAATCAGTGTTAAAAGTTCAGACCACTCCCTATGGAAAGAGGACTCATTGAGGAGTCCATCTGACCGGTTGGATATGAAAATCGAATTCAGAAAACCCATTGTTTCTGGTTTCGTATTTCACTCCCTGTTCGGCGTCACTGTCTACTGTTGCAGATAGAGGAGGAAGACGACCCTTGGACGGTTTGAGAGTTGTGCTTCAGACGATCCGAGGGCAACCCCCTTCGGATGATCTGAAAGTGACCCTTCGGACGTTCCGAGCTTCGGCTCAAAGTACCTGAAGTGGCAAGAGGCTAACCATTCTTCGCCTCTGCTCCTGGAAGTTTCGAGTCCTGTTCTGAATGACCGAACCCCTCTTGGACGATCCGAGCTTCTCTCGGCATGTTCCGAGACACACCGAGACCCACCGAAGTCTGTTTTCTGTATTTTCGGTTCGGAAGGGACTTTCGGACGGTCCAAAGACAGACCCAAGTTCGAAGTCTGTGACTAGTTTTAGACAGTGGTTCTGATGATCTGAAGCCACAGTACCTGGTTCCGAGGCATGTTCCGAGGAACCCAGTTTTTAATGTAAAATCTTGGTTGATTGATGATGCATGTGTTAGACCTAAGTTTTAATGTGATGTTTATACCCCCTTGATAATTTAAAAGTTGTACTAACCCTTCTTCTCTTATTACTATAGTCTATATACTATTTGTATTCACTTCAGGCCTGACTCTATTTATCGGGCACTGAGTGACTTACTTACAGGCCGACGTTATAACTGTCGGGCACTGAGTGACCTCGATACCTTAGTCAACATGTCAATCTGGTCCTATTCAGAAGGCAATATGAGAAGTGACCTAAGTATCTAGACCTAAGTCAATACGTCAATCTGGTCATGCCTAGAAGACAATATGAGATTTGGACAAAGCACCTTATTATTATATATTGTGGATTATTCTAACTTAAAATAGTTATAAACCAAGTAGAAGACTCAGTTCCATTTACCTTAGAGATTTTTGGGAAAACAGTATGATTTTGAAATACTACTTGTATATATGCATTTGAATGCTATAAATTTTGACCAACTATTGATTGTGCACTTGTTTGCCTGTTGAACAGAGACCACGATATCACACAATTTCGGTTAGGGAACTTAACTTTGCAGTAGGTGTAAAGAGGTTTAATGAGATGGATCTTGAGCAATGAGTGGTTTTAAGTTGATGAACACACCCATGTGCCTAGACATGATGCACTGTTGTAAGAAGTCCTTATTACAAATTGCGAATGTTTATGACGTTGATCATATGAGATATGTAATATTGATTCCACGTGCCATTAACTATTGAACCAATATCGGTCATGTGTGTAAGCTGATTTACGTCTACTGGACCAGGGGTGTCGACAGTTGCTGAGTTGAGGAGTGTCAGTATCGGCCATGTGAGGGCCGGAGACGTACTTGTGAGGATGTATTTCGACTGTGTCGGGACTTAATACGATGATCTCAGCGTAGTATGTGGGTGTTACGTTAGATGACAACAGTAATGAAATGATGATGAGATTATATTTGATGTTGAGATTAGTTTGACAAGCATGAGCTATTATATTGCAAATGTTGATTATTTAACTAAAATGATGTTTTATTAGACTGCATTGTTATATTTCTTTCACTGGGCTAGTTAGCTCACACTACTCACATTTCAGGAGATGTGCCCGAGGATGAGAACCCTCTATATGAAACTTAGGATGGATAAGCTGCTGCGTTGCCTTAGGATTCCCATTGAGGGGAATTTCGCTATCTTTGCTTTTTGGTTCCTTGAATCATTTGTTTATGTAAAGTACCGTATGTAGTATTTGATTTGTATTGACGTGATGTACTGAACTACCATGGCTTCCGTAGTAACTCTGATTATAGTTGAAATAATAATTCATTGTTGGAATTATGTGTTTGTATTTGTGTTTCTTTTGGCTAGACTTATGGTATATGTTTGAGTCCACATGTTGAGATCATGTGTGACCTTTTGGCGTAACCGTTGATCGGGCCCAATTAGAATCCTTGAGTTTAGTTTCAAAAAAAAAAAAAATCGGTGATATTCTCGGCCCACTTTTCGGGTCGGGGCTTGATAGGGTTTATTTGAGGTCACCCACTTCAACACTTGTGTGACGCGTTTTGGGCCAGGCCATGTGGGCACGTGCCCAAGAGCAAATCCGTGCGGGCTCGCATTTGTGCGAGGCCCAGAGCGTACAATATCACACTGAGTTGGACCCTAAGCCCTGTGTTCGGGTCGGGTCGTTACATGAGATGGATCAGGCTCGTACTTTTCCAACATAGATACATGTAATGTACTATGTACTATTGCCATTATCTGAGGAAGATCCAGTTGATAGGCTACTTCCCCTATTTTTTTCAAGATTTCAAAGGGTCAAACATATTGAGGTGATAGTTTTCCCTTACGACGGAACCACTGAACTCTATTGCGTGGTGCTACACGTAAGTATACTCGGTCACCGACTGCAAACTCCAAAGGTCTCCGCCTTTTGTCAGCATAACTTTTCTGTCTGATTTGGGCTGTCTTGAGACGTTGTCTTATTATTTGGATTTGTTCAGATGTCTCACGTACCAAATCTGGGCCCAACAGTGCTTTGTTTCCTATCTCTGTCCAACATATAGGTGACCTACAGGGTCTACTGTACAAGGCTTCATAAGGTGTCATTTGTATACTCAAGTGATAACTATTGTTATATACAAATTCAATCAATGCTAAATGATCTTCCCAACTTCCCTTCATATCCATGACACATGCCCTTAGCATATCATTCAAAGTTTGGATAGTCCTTTCTGACTGACCATCAGTTTGGGGATGGAAAGCTGTGCTAAAACATAGCTTAGTTCCTATCTCCTCTTACAATCATTGCCAAAATCTAGATATAAATCTAGAGTCTCTATCAGATATAATAGAAACAGGTACCCCATGTAATCTAATTATGTCCTTTAGATACATTCTACTCAGGGTAGTCAAAGAATCATTCTTTTTAATGGGCAGTAGTCGATTAACAATTACCCAAATAGCGACGTTCTTCTTAGAAGACTTTGGGAAACCGATCACAAAGTCCATAGTGATATGTTCTCACTTCCATTTAGCCACTTAAAGAGGTTGTGTCTTTCTACCAGGTCGTTAATGTTTTGCTTTAACTTGTTGATAAGTTAGACATTTGGACACAAAATTTGCCACTTCTCGTTTCATACCTTTCCACCTGAATAGTCGTCGTAGATTATGATACATTTTTGTACCACCAGGGTGTATAGCAAATCGAGAATGGTGAAAGTGATTACTTTTTCTCTGCATTCACCTGATTTTGGTATAAACAATTTTTCTTTAAAAGTCAGACTTCCGTCAGTCCTGATCTTCCATTCTTCCAAAGTAGCTCCTCCTGTAAGCTGAGTCACTAATTCCTTTGCTTCTAGATCATTCTTTTGTTCTTCCATCACTAATCCGACTATTCTGGGCTGTAGAACTAAGTTTTGAATTCTTCCTGGCTTGTTCCATTCGATCAGCTCTAGATCATAGTCAGATAAGACTTCCAACATCTTCCACTGCAAAGATACCATACATGCAATATTGCTATGTGATTTCCTGCTTAAAGCGTCCACCACTACATTAGCCTTTCTCGGATGATAGGAGAGTCTGAAATCTTAATCTCCTAGTTATTCCATCCATCTTCATTCTCATATTTAGATCTTTCTGAGTAAACAAATATTTGAGACTATGGTGATCAGAAAATACAATAAATTTCTCACCATACAAGTAATGCCGCCAGACTATGGTGATCAACACTACTTTTCACCCTCAAACGGATGGTCAGTCAGAGAGAACTATTCAAACCTTATAGGATATGCTAAGAGCTTGTGTGATGGATATGCAGGGAAGTTGGGAAGATCACTTGCCTTTGATTGAGTTCGTCTACAACAACAGTTATCACTCCAGTGTGCAGATGACACCCTACGAGGCTTTGTATGGCAGACCTTGCAGGTCACCTCTTTGTTGGACAAAGGTAAGAGACAAAACGCTGTTAGGACCTGACCTAGTGCGTGAGACGTCAGAGCAAGTTGAAGTGATCAGACCACGTCTCAAGACAGCCCAGAGCAGACAAAAGAGTTATGCTGACAAAAGGCGGCGACCTTTGGAGTTTGCAGTTGACGACAGAGTTTTCTTACGTGTGGCACCACGTCATGGAGTGCAGCGGTTCGGGCGTAAGGGAAAACTATCACCTCGATATGTAGGACCCTTTGAGATCTTGAAGAGGATAGGTGAAGTGGCCTATCAGTTGGATCTTCCTCAGGCTTTGGAGAGAGTGCATAAGTACGTTCCACGTGTCTATGTTAAGGAAGTACGAGCCTGACCCGTCGCATGTAATCAGTTTTGAAGAGATCGAAGTGTCAGAGGACCTAACGTTTGAAGAAGTGCCTGTCAAGATTTTAGAGCGTCGGACTCAAGAGCTCAGGAGGAAGTCTATACCTCTAGTGCGAGTGCTGTGGCGACATCGTGACGTGCAACATGAGACGTGGGAACCAGAAGCGCCGATGTAGAAGCTGTACCCTGGCTTGTTCACAGGCCAAATTGGTAAGAGTTTGTTTTAAATTTCGGGACGAAATTTTCTTTTAGGGGGGTAGGATGTAATACCCTACCCCAGATTAGGTGTGTTTTAGCTTAATAAATCCTGTTTAACCGATTAGTCTCTAGGATTTCTAGTTAGGGCTTCGAGGGAAGCCCAGTTGTGGCCCAATTCGAGCTCGTGAGCTCAGTGATCCAGCTCGTTCGACTGGAGGGGACATTTTGGTAATTTATAGCTTGTTGTGTTTCTCTTATAAATTATGTTATTATGTGATTATATTTGGTTGATAATGTTCTCCTTAATAAAAGATTTACATTTCTGATTTTAAAATGAATTTATTTTCAGAAAATGGTATTTAAAATCCGCCCGTCAAAACCCCGAAAGGGAGTTTTAATTATTTTAAATAATTTTGGAAAAGAGATAAATTTTGAAAATGGTATCTTGTGCTAGACCATTTTAAGTATGGTCTAGTTATTCCATTTCACCTCAAAATGAGATTTATAAATTAGGTTATTTTTACATTTGTTTACTTAAGTAAATGTTGATAAATTATGGTTTTTATTTAAATCAAGGGTTTTTAGTAAGAGATAAATTCTAAAATTTTTATGATGTTTAAGGTTTTCTAAACCCAACCTATCGGTAAGGTTGGATTAAGTTTTGGGGTTTTAAAATCATACTTTCAGTTTAAAAATCAATTTTTATTAAAACTAGGGACTAATCTACAATATCAGAAATCCCAGAGGGCTTATCTGCAACCAGACCGTTAAACAGTATTTTCACTGTATCAACGTCCGCACCTCGCTGCATGCAGCGGCATGCACTGGCCAGTCGGCCCCTTTTCACGGCTGATTTCTTATAAAAACCGGCATGAGCCTTCAGTTGTCACTCCCACAAATCTTTTTCTCTTCTCCTTCTCTGCTCTCTGTGAAACCGGACCGCCGGACCCTCTCTGTCATTCTTAGTTCAGTCATCAGTGAGCCTTAGAAGTAAAGCTTCCCAAAGTACCAGATTTCTTAGCCCAGGAACCTCAGCAAAGGTATCCAATGCTTTCCTTTTCAAATTTCAATCTGTTTAGAATCAAAATGAAACCGAATTTGACCCTGTTTTCAGTGAGAAAAACCATTTCAAAAATCTAAGGAAAACCATGGGTTTCATGTACTCAGTGAGGATTTACTGTGAAAATCCGGTGGCCTAGTGAACTTCTGAGCTCCAAACCTTTCCTTATGGAAAGAGGACTCCCAGAGGAGTCCATCAGACCAGCTGGATGTGAAAACTGAGTCCGGGAAGCCCTCCATTTCCAGAGCCGCATTTCACTGTCCAACTGCCGTCACTGTCTGCTGGTGCAGACAGTGGAGAAGACGACTCTCGGAAGGTCCAAGAGCTGATCTTCGGACGGTCCGAACGTTCGGACAGTCCAAGCAGTAACCCTCGGACGTTCCGAGCTTCACCTGAAGCCCAGTTACGGCCGAGGCAAGCGAGACCCTTTCGGACGCACCGAGTCGAGCTCGGAAGGACCGAACCCACTCGGACGTTCCGAACCCAGACTTAGGACGTTCTAAGGCATACAGACCCACCGAGACTTGTTTTCTCTATTTTATCAGTTCGGATGGACTTCGGAAGGTCCGAGACCCAACCTTCGGACGATCAGAAGTCAAACCCATGTTCCGAGGTCAGTGACTTAGATATAGTGTGGTTCGGATGATCCGAAGCCACTGTACCCGATTCCGAGGTAGGTTCCGAGGGACCCATTTTTAAGTGATAAAATATTGTTTGATTGTTGTTTTTGTCTAAACTTGATTAATTATTGATGTGATTAATGATGTGCTATGATTAATGCCCCCTTGTTAATTAAAAATGTACTAACCCCTTTTCTCTTATTATTTATAGTGTAAATACTATTGTATTCGCTTCCAGGCCGACCTATTGGTCGGGCACTGAGTGATTCACTTTCAGGCCGACACTATATAGTCGGGCACTAGGTGACCTCGAGGCCTAACTCAAAATGTCAGATCTGGTCCTATCCAGAAGACAACAGAGAAGTGACCCAAAGATCTAGACCTAACGCAATAAGTCAATCTGGTCAATACCCAGAAGACAATATGAGTTTTGGACTGAACCCCTTTTTATTATTATATTGTGGATTATGATAATTTAAAAATGATAGAAACCAAGTAGGAGTCTCAATTCCATGAACCTTGGATATTTTGTGGGAAAACGTATGATTTTCAAATACTACGTATGTGTATATATTTGTTATGTATATTGATTGTGCACTTGTGTGTTGTTTGAACAGAGACCGCGTAAACTACAAATCACGGTGAGGGAACTTAACTCTGCAGGATATGTAAACAGATTTTATTATGAGATAAGTCTTGGGCAATGGGTGGTTTCAGATTTGATGAATCCACTCATGTGCCTAGACACGATGCACTATGGTAAGAGTGCTAATGATGGTTGTAAATATTACGATATTGATCGTATGAGTATGTAAGACTACTTCCATGTATCTGGGCTATTGAACCAATATCGGCCATATGGGAGATGGTTTATATCTACTGGACCATGGGTGGACCATGATGTCGTCAGTTGCTGAGTTGAGGATGTCAGTATCGGCTAAGTCAGAGCCGGAGATATACTTGCAAGGATATATTTTGACCGTGTCGGGACTTAATACTGGTCTCAGCGTAGTCGGCAGGCGTTACGTTGGATGATAGCAGTAATTGATGATGTTGATGCTTTACATGAGATTATGCTTATTGTTATCAAGCATGTGATATTATTGAACTGTTGCTAACCTGTTATTTTACTTAAACTGTATTGTTATATTACCTTCACTGAGCTAGTTAGCTCACCTCACTCACCTTTCAGGCGATGAACCCGAGGAGGAGGACCCTCTTTATCAAGCTTAGGGTGGATAAGCTGATGTAGTGTTTCAGGATTCCCCCGGAGGGGAATACCCTAATCCTTTCTTATTGGTTCTTGGAACCAATTGCTTTTGTTAAGTACCGAATGTGGTACTTGGTCTTTGTAAACATTATGTATTGAGACTACTATGTTGCTGTAGTCATTTTGTTGTGATTTTGAATGATGAATCAATGGATGGATTTTATTGGATCATGAGATGTGTTATTGTCTTTAATATGTTTATTTTTATGGGGTAGACTTATGGTATGTGTTTGACTCCACATGTTGGGATCATGTGTGACCTCTGGGCCTAACTGTTGATTTGTCCCAGTTAGAATGCTTGTGAGTTGGTTTAGTTTATCTTTAAAAAAATAAAAAAATTCAGTCGCGTTCCGGGCCCACCCTTCGGGTCGGGGCGTGACACGGAACTTCCGAACAGGTTCGGATCATCCAAGGGGGGGGGTCTCGGAATGACAAACAAAAACAGAGAACTCAACAGTTAGTCTCTGTTCCTTCGGAACTTCAAGCTGGGGTTCGGAACTTCCAAGGTACTACCTTCGAAACTTCCGAAAACCGATTCTCGGAACTTCCGAGAGTCGTCTTCTACTTCAATCACATGCAACAGAGTAGTAATGGGCGGGATAGTATGAAATACGAATCTAGAAACAATGAGTTTTTGTGTTTTAGTCCTTCAAAACTTATTTGCAAATTAATCCAGTTTTTTTATTTTTAATGCTTAGCTATTAAATTATTTATTTAATTTAATCCATCACACCCAAAATGTTGGGTTTTAAAATCTAAAGGTACCAGAAAAATTTGAAGATTTACATCTCATCATAATTACTTGGTTTAGACAAAATTCATATTTTTAACACTATTCACTTAACTTAATTTGTATTTATTTTAAGAGTTTAAAATCTCTATTTTCAAAATCTAGAAAATAAAACAATGAATTAAAATACAATCTACTATACATATTTTTCTCTAACTTTTCAAGCTTCTAAAATTATTAAAATAAGTGTTTCTTAGTTTTTTGGAACCTTTTTCGGATAATTTTTAATAATAGTTTTTTTTCTGAAATAATAAAATAAAGTTACTTATAAATTTCAGAATTTAAATTCCTAAGATCAATATCAATCAAATAAAAAAATAAACAAACAATAAATACACGGTTAATGATAAATTATCATTTTGCCCCTCTAACTTCAATGAGTTAGATCAATGAGATATCGAGCTTTGATTGGGCCAAAACTGGATTTTTCACTAATCCTTTACTGTAATATATGCAATTGACAGGTTAAATCATGATTTAATAAGCCTAATTCAGATCAGGATATACACAACCACTTCATCATAAAGACATATATACATTGTTGGGCAACGCCAACCGGTGCCTCGCAAAGACATATATATACACGGTTGGACAACGCCAACTCGTGCCTCACGAAGACATATCTACAGTGTCGGTCGGTCGACACTAATCAGTGCCTCACAAAAACATATGATTTAGGTTACCTTTCAAGAATATAATGAAATCTTTAAAGGATCTAGAATTTTAGATTTAAATAATCATTAAAAATTTATTATATAATTTTTAGTCACATTTTGACATTATCATAATAATTCATTAAACTACTCGTTGATAATAGTATTTCAGTCGTTTACTTATCTTGATCATGTATTTAATTCCTTAATTTATATTCATCAAGAACTTAAATCAATCCTATATTTTAATTAAATATCTGGGTTGTGTATCTATAATAATCATGTATTAAGGCCTATGGCATATCCTAATCTTGTTGTAGGACTGTCCATTTATTTTCATTGGACATTTGAATTATATTGAAATTTGTAAGATTATCCTACTACAAGTTGTACAAATAAAACTAATAATATTAATCTAAAAATTTCCTCATAGAATAATAAAGTTGTAATTTGATAAAATTAGAAAGAATTAGAACAAATTTATGATAATCTTTGTAAAAAAATGACATTTATGAATGAGAGTGTATCTCTAGTGCATACCCAAAGTCACCAAAACATTTTCATTTGATGTTAAGCCCATGGATGATAGCTTTCTATTGCCTCTACCACCCAAACTACTACTAGAAGATTTTAGGTAAGCGGAAGATATGCAATTTGATGAGCTTGTTTTTCTTTTTATTTCAAAATAGATTTTTTTTTTTAATTTATAATTTGGGTTCCTCTCAAATCCTTCAAAACTGGGTCTTTTTTTTTCTTCTTAGATTACATTCTCCAAATATGTGATTTGAGTTCCCATGAGAGAAGAAATGAAGGTGGAGAGGGTAAAGAAAGGGATCTGAGAGTGAGGAGCAGGATAGTAAAATGAGGAGGTTGGAGGAGGGAATTTTTGCAACAGTGTTTGTGCGATCAATACACTTCATGTAGTCGTTGGTACTATAGATGGACTATAAACACATAAATCTAAGTAGATAGATATTTCTTGTTTAGCAATGGAAGAAGATTAAATTAAATAAATTGCAAAACTAAGGCAAAAAGGTTATCGACTTGTGAAATAATGAATTTGTTTGATTTCACATAGAGTAGTTCAATTGGTAGACATTTTGGCTGAGGAGCTAGAGGTCCAAATTCGAATATCGTAATAACCTGGTCTCTATGGCTTCGAGGAGTTGACTGCATGTATCCAAGGTTTTACCCAATGCCTCAATCGAAAAGAGGTAGGGGTCTTGAGTTCTTTGTCATAAAAATGAAAAAAACAAAATTTGGTGAATTTGTTTGGTCAACTCTGCAAGTCTCATGTAACTTTGGATCCTAGATCATTTGTCCATATCAAGAGTTTAAAATTTGGCCCTCAGTACTGTAGTATCGCCGATATATATTGTTACGATGTTATAAAGTTATTTTTTATTTTTTTTAAATACAAAAAAATGTGAGAAAAATAAAGAAAAATGAAAAACTTAGTGTGAGTATATTTTTGTTAAAAAATAATTAGTTTTATAAATGATTAGACCATCGAGAGTCAAAATTTTGATACGAATAAAATATATCCTAAAATTTTGGAAAAAATGTCTAAAATTTTTAGAAAATAGGAGACCAATACTAGGTAACATGTAATATGAAATTTATGTTATCTATTCTTCCATAGTAACATATATCTTCTAATACCATTCATAATTTTTTTTCATAAAAAATTCTGTATTTTAGAATAATTAGAAAAAAAATCATCAAAATGACCTAACAACTATATCAGTCACATTAACCGCTCTTCACTTAATTCCACAAATATTTGTTTAAATTTCCTCATTTTTTCCACAATAAACTCCAAAACGGGAATTTTCTTAAAAATTGGCTTTCATTTCTTAAAAAAAAAGGTCACACATACACCCTACAAAATATATCAATTACATTAAGACATCTTCATTCAATTCCATAAACACTCAATATTATTTTATTAAATTATTTTCACAAAAACAGTAAAATTGGTATTACGTTAGAGCAAAAATTGATGACAATAACTCAAATAGTCAAATTTTAAGGGAAAAAAGTTTGAAATTGACAAATACATTTCACTTCTGAAGAATTTGTTTTTAAACTTTTTTAAAATCATACATAATGCAAGATTCAATTCAAAAAAAGCATTCAAAATTATTCAGTATTGGCCAATACTACTCGTGAAAACTGCAACGAACATTATACAGATAAAACGCATTGTATCGACTGATATTTTAAGTCCTTATGCTGAAGTGTGTTCATGGCTTCATGCAATCATGCACTCTGGGACTCAAGTGAGCTCTCCATGGGTGTATGTGAATATAGTTGTGCATTAGGGATGTAACTTAGGCTAGGTCTAACCTGTGCGCGCATGAAACAAACTCAAAAAAAAAAATATTACGTTTCCTTGTGAAGATACGGCAATGAGAAGGTAAGGTGAGGGGAAAAGGTCTCTAGAAATGTGGAATCTGATGATTAAAGTGCTATAGAGCAGTAGTTTCACTTGTGAAATCTTTTATGGTAATTTGACACTTCAAAAGTTGGTTCTTTTTTCTATCCAAACACAAACAGATTGACCACCACCTGCTAGGGAATCCATGTTTACAGTTTCACTCTCTTATTTTTATTGGACAAAATTACATGACTGAAGGAGGATTGAAGGAGGATTAAGTTTCTGTTCAAAGCTTGAAATGGTATACTTATGTATTTCATTGGTGGCTTGGCAAGAAATTGCTCCATCTGCATACAATTAAATTTTTCAATAGAGGATTAAGTTTCTCTTCTGCAGTGGTCTGAGTATAACTATGGTGTGTACCAATGAAAGGTAGATTTCAATTTTTCAAAAAAAAAAAAAAATTCAATGGAACATCTTCTTGTAAGCAAATTCAAGAACATCAAGCAGTAGCTCATGTGCAAAACTGTGGAGCCAATTAAAGATGATTTCATTGCTTTAATTCAATGGAACAAATTAACAAATGGACTACTAAGAAACAGGCGTTGAGGAACACCCAGTTCAGATCTAATACAACACAACACAGAAATTGACTAAAATTTGCTCCACTTATCAGGTGGTTGAAAGGCAAGACAAAAAAAAAAATTTACAACATGACAACTGCTGCATACACATATTACACAGAGAACAACAAAAGTGTTGTTTGGAATAACTTCTGTTAAGAGGTGGTGGGAAGGTAGACCCTGTGTATGCTGTTAATCGTTAGATCGTGTCTGCAGGTGGGGCATTTTCTCTGTACTCTGATAGCAGTGACGATGCATTCTTTACAAAATATGTGGCCACATAGTGTTGATGTTTCCTCCAGCAAAGGGCCCAGGCAAATGGCACAAGTGAATATTGGCTCCTTTGCATTAATCTGTGGTTCCAAAGTGATCGAAAGTGGTTAGACATTGACAAAGAAAAAATATATTAAAACATTTGCATGGATCCAATGTTCAGAATGATGCATGCAGTCATGAAGAAAGAAAGAGCAATATAAAGGTTAGAGCTATCAAGATAAGTGGGAGATCACCCATTCTCCTCTATTTAGTAGTCCATTTCAACTTATATTTTTTAAGGTAAGAACATTTCAACACTTTATACTAGTGATTTTAGGGTAGTTGGCTAGAAATTGAAAAACTCTACCGAGACACGAGGCATCCAGTGAAAATGAATTTTAGGACCCACTTTGTTGGAGTTTGATGTAAAGAGGACCACCATATGAATAGTTTTTATATAAAGTTTTACCGAATCTTATTAGAATACCTACGTAATATTGAATAATTGAGATACAATAGCTGTTTGGTGTAGAATTATGACCAGAATATAGAACACATATGCATGGATCCAATGTTCACAAATGATGCATGCAGCCATGAAAAAGAAAAGCATATATAAATATCAAGATAAGAGGGAGGTGACATCAACACTAGCGTAAATTGTAAGAACATTTCACCACTCTATACTAATGTTT
Organism: Chimonanthus salicifolius; assembly: GCA_013350335.1. Lineage (NCBI taxonomy): Eukaryota > Viridiplantae > Streptophyta > Magnoliopsida > Laurales > Calycanthaceae > Chimonanthus > Chimonanthus salicifolius. The sequence continues at coordinate 34,311,448 of CM023539.1, forward strand.
TTAGGGGCATTTCCTTTATACTACACCCAAAAAATCGTAGTCCAAAACTTGGAAACTCCAATTTGTTTGAGTGCCAAATTATTGTTCATATATAATACGAAAAAGAAAAAAAAAGAAAAAAAAATTGGAAGTAACTTAAGATTCGAAATTAGGTCTGGTTACCAAAACAGTACATGTATTTTGTCATAATGACACAAGCCCTTGGCACATTAAGAATGTGTTCTCACTATTCTTCTGCTTCGTCTTCCCTAATCTTGCCTACATTGAGCAAGGGAGTGGGGTCTCCTGTAGGTTTTCTTTTTTAATAGTAGGGGTCTCCTGTGGGTGAATGAACATTTCTCCAAATTTAGGTGAAAATGGAGTCAGAAGGGACTTATCCCTTCTAGTCAGCCAACTACCAAATCGGTGGCTTGGGGCTAGCATAATATTGTAACAAGCACAATGTTTACTAGATTTATGATTTCATCATCAATAGTTGAGTTACGCAAGAAGCCTATGATATTTGTGCATGAAACTTATCACTCAGAGAGAGAGATGAAACTTATTGGACGACCTGCATAACATTGGATGAGAGAGACATAATAACTATTTGGTGGTCCAAAACCATCATATAATCAGCTGACCCGAAGTTTAAGGTGATCATTCTGCCTAGCAATGATGAACTAATTATGTTTTAAAAAGCCAATCTAACCCCAACTCTGCATTTGAAGAGACTTCATTATACTAAATTTCTTGGTTAAATTCATATGCCACTTGAAGAGTTGCACATCTAATTCTTGGTCTATAAAATTAGTTAAGCACAGCTGACTCACCTTAAACAAACTCTGCTGCAACATCATGTGATAGATTTGATTAGTTTCGGTAGTCTAGATATTTCGGAACCAGCCAATGTAATTAAAAGAAGGCAGGTGTTGGATGGAGTAGAATTCTTGCCCATCCAAATTGTCGATGCACACTACCCTAAGTATTGAATACATCATCAAAGTGACCCTTACAACTGAATTGAAAACATTTGTTATGTCTTTGAAACCTTAGATTGGGATGATGTCACTATATACCATATACTTATTGTGAAGTGTTAAAAAGTAGGACGAACATTTTCACATTGACCCATGGGCCATTCAGACATTTGGATCCCAAACTTGAGTTACACCATATTGGATCAAAATGGTGATAAAATTACCCTCTTTTTATTGTTAAGTTTTTGGGCCTTGAAAATCATACTTGAAGTAGTACTTCAATCATTCTGGTTTTTTGTGTGCACTAACCCAAACATGGATATTTGCAATCAAAGCATCTCAAATGGTTTGATGCACAGGTAAATAGACTAGTATGACATGCTTTTTTGCTACAAACGGAGAATAAAAATAGGGGAATTAGTTTGACACTGGTACTTTTACTAACATGGGGCACCACCACTATTTTTCCCTTCATTTTATTGCCATAAATTAAAAAATTGAAAGGATAAAATAGGAATATTATCAATTTATCACTAAGAAAAGAAGGGTAAAATGGGGACAATGCCTCCATGTTGTTAATACCGGTGTGCCCAAATCAGTGAAGCTTGAGACCCATCTCAGGTCTTTTCCTCCAGGATCTATGCATAATATGCATAGGCCAAATCTATAAATTCATTCACATGATATTGAGAATATGAGGATTAGTTGATCCCTTATATCATATAATCCTTTTCTTTTAGTGTTGCAGACCGTTCAAAAAAATATAATCCTTTTCTTTTAGTGTTGAGCCCGCTTCTCAAAACTCAAGAAACCCTATTCACCGTCATTTCCCATAAAAAGAAATTAATAGAACTGTGGAGAAGCTTAACAAGAACTAGAATAAGCGAAAACCATAGAATAGAAGTGGAGGTGTGTTTAAATAACCTAACCAATGTAAACAGAATTATCAAATATTGAACATGTTTTTTTTTTTTGAAATAATGACAATGTAAGCGACACTAACAACAAAGACAAATGGAAAAGATCTATAGATGATAATTGAAGTGCAACAAATGACAACAAACTCCAAGTTCATTATAATCCCAACTTACCTCAGTAGTGAGATTGTCAACTGAATTAATGGAAAGCCCACCACTTAATAAATTTCTTCCATGAATGTTAGAATCATTGAGAGTCACTCCAGTTGATGTCCGTTCCTCTACATTGTTAGCCCCTTTAAAACAAAAAATGTATACTAAGTACCTAGAAAAAATAGCATTAAAAAGTAGAAGAAAAAAAGAGATGGATCTATACAGGACATAGTAAAACATCCCTTTTAAACATGGATACAAGAGGAATATAAAAATGTTTATAGAGAGAGATACTATTTGGGTATTGTAAACAAGTGTTTCCTTAGTAGTCCTACTTGTTCTATGGATCGTTCATTAACTCTCGTAACTCACTATCCTTGACTTGAAGATGACAATAGATGCAATTTGTCTCAACACAATCGAGGAAGTCATTCAAGGTGTGTTTGGATTGCATTTTTTACAAAAGATGATAGGAAAAATATTTTTAAAGAGACTCTCTTTCTTTACAAGAAGGCATGTTTGTTTATAGAATAAGACTAAACATGTGACAAGTGACTACAAAAGTAGGGAAATTAAATAATGTGGCATGATGTCATCCAATTTTCTTTCTAAAAAATAGCCAAATATGTACAAGGGAATATTTCTAAATTGTCCCATATTCTCCCAACACAAACACACCAACTCTTTTCTCTTACCACTAAATAAAACTTTAGTGCATTTAAATTCGTTCATTAGATGTTAGGGTCCTAGACATGTTCATTCTATTTTTGGTAAAAGTTGTTCTGTTTCTTCTATTGATTTCTTGTATGACCCCTTTTTTCAATTTCTTTTCTTTTTAGATGCAGTCATGTTATAAAGTATTTCACATGCTTACTCTTTTTCCATGATATGATATGGTTCTAACATGAAAATGTTCTTCTATGACAACAACAGCAAATATCGCTCAAACAGTTTTTCCCCTCATTTGAAGCAAAACAGCATGACCATCAAAGGAAAATGGATTTAACATTCATGAATCCATTCCATTTTTCTCTCCTAAAAGGAAAATCTAACTATCCCAAGACTTCATGGATGTAGATCTTGACTCTTGAATGATCTTCTCATACTTGGTTTTGATATTACAAACAATCTCACAAAGAAGAAAAGAAATAAATCCATCTAAGAAGATTTCCATACAGTAGCCAAAGAAAAAAACATTGTATTTTCATGTCAATGAAAACATGAAAAGGTTGGAGGGGGAAATGCTCTCTCAAGTACGTTAGATACACGGCAAGCAACATCAACTCATTGTCAAACGTAGGTATAGATATAAGTGATTCTTTTGTTGAATTCTTGTAATCTTTTGTACTTTAGTCGTTAACATATTATCTCTCCTATATTGTTATCTTGTAGTTCTCATTAATACATTTTTACAATTTCAAAATGAAAAATAACAAAAACATGTTCAAGTGAACGAGAATTAGTATACATTGTTGCAAGTTTGAAATAGGTACCTGAGCGACCTTGATGTACGACTGAGTCATCATCAAGGACTATCATCACATTGTTCCGCCTGGAGTGGTTTCTAACCTTTATAAAACAAGATAAACATAAACAAATTTGTTAAAAATCTAAGCAACAAAAGCAGAAAAAACAACAAAAACATGAGGGAATGTAGATATAATGTAGATATAATATTTTTAGATAGAACCAAAATATGATTAAAGATACATAAGAATGCATAAATCCTCCACAAATTCCAATCATAGAAATGTTTAGAATTATTTTTTTTGGAAAACCTGAAATGCATATCTTGACAAGTAAAACACACTTCTGAAATGGTATTAACGTAATGAATATAGGGGAAAAAGAAAATAGAAAAATAAAGAAAAAATACAGACATATGCAAGGGGAACAGAAACACATACAAATGTAGAAATATTTAAACAAAAAGGATGAAAAAAATATATAACAGAAATATTAGAATAAAAAAAAACAAGAAAATCCCATTTAGATGGAAAAATCTAGAAGCAAATATTAATAACAAAAATAGCTAAAACCCATAAAAGGGAAAATTCTACAAATGTAGATACATATATCGCAAAAAGCAGGAATCCTTGTACAAAATCAGCGCATATCTTTTTTCTATAAATTAAATTGACACATTCGTGCATAAAAAAGCCAAAAAAAAAAAAAAAATTAATTATGCACTTTACAAGATCGATAGTTAAAAGAAAGCCTACAAACACAATGAAAAATAAATACAGAATTATTTTGCCCAAGAATAGGAAGCAGAAATATAAAAAAAAAAAACCTAAACAAAATCAACCTACATGAATCAAGCGAAAACAAAAGGCAAAAAAGGAAAACTAAAAATTAGTCAGAATCCTCAGAAAAGAGCAATAAATTATCAGTAGCATGGGTGAAAAAAAAAACCCTCAAAAAATACAGAAATCTTTATGAAACTCCATAAACATGAAATTAAAGAGTCCCAAAAGATGAACCCAATAGAAACCAGAAATTCAGAAATCAAAATCCTCTTAAAGAAGAAGAAGAAAAAGAAAACCCCTAACCTAAATCAAGCAATATCATACAATAAAAACAAGAAACAATGAAAAGTAACGAATAACACAAGATAATCATCTCACTTGTCTTGTCTGTCTTGGAATGGTGATCAAAACCACATCATCAATGACATGAAAGTTGAGAGGTACATTGTGCCTTCCATTTGGATATGAACCCGAGTTTCTTCTGCCCAATTGCCGGCTGGGTGACCCACCAAAGGCACTTGCCATTGCCTGCTGTGGCCGGGCATTCAGGTGAAAGTTGTGAGGAGAAACCCCAACATAATCTCGTTGATGCGGCGGCCTCGAACACATCTTGACCTAAATATAGATGACAAAACCCAAATCAGAAAATAATTGGAGAAAAAGAAAAAAGAATTGTCTTCCCCTTGAATTTTTGGGGGACGAATTCAAAACCAGCTTTGAACAAAATGAAAGAGAAATGGGGATAGATTTTGTATGGAGATCGCTATAATCCTCGCTGTGAGAGAGAGAAGGAGATCGAAAGCCAGAGAGCTTTAGATCTTCCCCACAGATAGAGAGCTTTGTATCTTTCTTCGAGTTCGAGAGTAGGAGAAAGAGGGAGAGAGAGTCTGAGAGCTTTCGATTTCGATGTTTCTGAGGAATGGAAGAAGCCGTTTTCTGCTTATTTAAGGGAAAATGAATCAATACGCGTTTTCAATCGTAGCCGTCAATACCCATGTGGCCTTTTTCGTAAATTTTGAATTTCAAAATAATATCAAATAAGCGTTGGTCTGAATTTTCAGTTTATAAAGATGTAATTAGATTTAAAATTTCACGAGAAACATTCACAAAACCCAGCAACAATCTCAAAGCTAAAACGATTACCCACGGTTTTTTTCCTTTATTATTTTGTTGATAGTTTCTTCGTTAAAAATATTTAAATTTTAATTTGCACTACAAGATCTATATCAATAAAGCTTCTCACTTTATAAAATTATTTTAATTATATTAATCAAGATAGTTATTAAGGTATCTAATCTTGCTTAGACTTTTCAAATAACCTAATCATATTGAGTCAATGTCATCTTCAGATAGAGTTTAAAAATCTAAATATCAAAAAATAATTTAAAGTGACTAAAATCTAAAAAGTTCTACTATACAATTTCATTAATTGAATTAAAGTAAATTTTGAATTCTTATTATTATGTTCAAACATTTCTAGCGAACTCATTACATAAGGCTTAGGTAGACTGATTCAACAAGAAACTAGATCACTTGGAGTTCCACTTGGGGTAGGAACAAACCAAAATTGAAGGGATTTGTTTATTACCTTTCCTTATTCATAAAAAATAATGCAATTTATGCTTGTAGCCTATACAAGTCCTGCTAAGATGGGCCAGGTCAAGCCCAACTCAATTTAGGCTAGGGGCCTTCCCTACTTGGCTAAGAAGGCAAGTTTGTCTCCTAAGTTAGTGTTAGATGCCCAAACTACAGATATAGGGCATCTTCTTGTGTCTAAATTATTTCAATTTGGATCTAGTACTTAAATAATAAATAAAGGCCCGAATGGCTTTTTGGTTTTTGAATTGTAACACCTACCACCCACCTCAAAGTCCCACATCGATTATGAGGTGGGTGGAGTGGAAGTCTATATGAGAGAAGTCTTCTTCCCTTGTGTGAGGCCTTTTGGGTCGGTCCATGTGGGCCAGGACCCAAAGCAAAATCGTGCGGGTCAGGTAGTGGCCAAAACGGGACAATATCACGATGGAGTAGGGTCGGATCGTCACAATTGGTATCAGAGCACGGTTCAACACTCGGACTGTATAGGCCTTCTACCTTTGTGATGTGACAGAGCCAGGAATGGCTCTGGTCTTAAGGAGAGTGGATTGTAACACCCACCACCCACGTTAAAGTCCCACATCGATTGTGAGGTGGGTGGAGTGGGAGTTTATATGAGAAGAAGTCCCCCCCTCCCTTGTGTGAGGCTTTTTGGGCCTGGCCACAGCAAAACCGTGCGGATCGGGTAGGGCAAACCAAGCAAACAATATCACGATAGGGTAGGGTCGGATCGTCACACGAACCCTTACTAAATTTAGTTTTAAATCAACTACTACTATTAGTCTGCAGCATTAAGTCCTTTATTGTTTATTGCACATAAACTTTTTTTATAAATTTATAATATGAATTAAAAAAAAAAATATCTCATTACACAAATTATCATTATAGCTACTAATTTTATTACATCTATGTTATCATTAAATTCTCAAATTGTTATTTTATTTTATTTCTAAGCAACTCACTATATAAAAATCTAAACAAATAACCTCCAAATAAAAAACAATGTATAAATTTCCAAGAGAGTAACTTCGTTCTATCCAGCGAAATCGAGAAGATTGGTGAGAGGTGTTGTAGTTGCAGATACGGTGGACAAATTTCCAATAATAAAAGTTAGTGACATTTTGAGAGAAAGGCCATAGCAGGGTTGAGATATCGGCTGATTTTTTATGTATATCGGCGATATATATTGTCAATATCAACCGATATTGATACGTTTTTAAAAAAAAAAAATTAAGAGAAAAAAATATCGGTCGAGATATCAGTCGATATCTCATATCGAATTTTTTACCCCTGGGCCATAGTACTTGCATAGTAGCAAGCTTGGCTGGGTAAAACTACAACACCATGATGAGATGATTCGGCCGATATGATTCGCTTTCCTCCTTTGTTTTTTTTTTTTAAATATCTGTATTATTTTATTATTTTATTATTTTTTGAATTAAAAAATATAAAAAACCGAAAAAGAAACTGTTTTTTTAAAAAAAAAAAAAATTCAAAACGTAAATATCAACCAATATTGGCCGATATTTCGACCCGGGCCCATCACCGTTTTGATTTTTTTTTTTTTTTTAAAAATACCAATATGAATCATATCGGCCGCTATCGGACCGATATATGTTGCCGATATATCGGCCATATTGACCGATAAATAAGTTGTATGGCCGATACAATACGTATCGGCCGATATTATACGGTGCTTAAAACCCGTATCATATCCGTATCGGCCGATATCTTGACCCTGGCCAAGATATTCTACTTTTTTCATGAAATACATTTGATTAACTTAGTAAAAAGAATTGATGTTGTCTACACCGAAATGCCATCAAACAAGTCTAAGACAAATTGGTGTAAATATGATAATGAAAATCTTGATCATAATGGCTTGGGGTACATTTGAGATTTCAAATGGGATGACAGGGTAGTCAACTAGTCATAATGGTGGCATTACAAGGTAGTCAACTAGTCGCAACGGTGGTTACGTGCATCATCATAAATATCATTTTCGAGATATCAATGGTGACCAATAATATTGGAATATTTTCAAAAATCTATTGGGATATTATCGTGATATCACTATTTATCGTATTTTGATACGATTTTATCAAAAATTTACTGATGCGTCGATAAATATGCTTTACTAACATGGTATACACTTCAATCAAAGTGAAAATACAAACAATGACATCAATTCTAACTTGTATTTAAATTTCAAACAGAAAATGATATTTAAATAATTTAGATTAATTATCTTATGGACTCAATGCTATATTTATCATCTCTTTAACCTTTTAAAATTAAATCATAATTTATCTATATACATAATATAATAAATAAGTTTTATTTAAATATATTTATTTTATTGATTTAAACAATAAAAGTTGATATTTGATAGAGAAGTGTATTTTTTTTTAGAATTTTATTGATTTAAACTGCTATAGAGCAGTAGTTTCACTAGTGAAATCTTTTATGGTAATTTGACACTTCAAAAGTTGATTCTTTTTTCTATCCAAACACAAACAGATTGCCCACCACCTGCTAGGGAATCCATGTTTACAGTTTCACTCTCTTATTTTTATTGGACAAAATTACATGACTGAAGGAGGATTAAGTTTCTGTTCAAAGCTTGAAGTAGTATACTTATGTATTTCATTGGTGGCTTGGCAAGAAATTGCTCCCTCTGCATACAATTAAATTTTTCAATAGAGGATTTTCTCTTCTGCAGTGGTCTGAGTATAGCTATGGTGTGTACTAATGAAAGGTAGATTTCAATTTTTCAAAAAAAAAAAAAAAAATTCAATGGAACATCTTCTTGTAAGCAATTTCAAGAACATCAAGCATAGCTCATGTGCAAAAATGTGGAGCCAATTAAAGATGATTTCATTGCTTTAATTCAATGGAACAAATTAACAAATGGACTACTAAGAAACAGGCGTTGAGGAACACTCAGTTCAGATCTAATACAACACAACAATACAGAAATTGACTAAAATTTGCTCCACTTATCAGGTTGTTGAAAGGCAAGACCAAAAAAAAAATTCACAACTGACAACTGCTGCATACACATATTACACAGAGAACAACAAAAGTGTTGTTTGGAATAACTTCTCTTAAGAGGTGGTGGGAAGGTAGACCCTGTGTATGCTGTTAATAGTTAGATCGTGTCTGCAGGTGGGGCATTTTCTCTGTACTCTGATGGCAGTGACGATGCATTCTTTACAAAATATGTGGCCACACAGTGTTGATGTTTCCTCCAGCAAAGGGCCCAGGCAAATGGCACAAGTGAATATTGGCTCCTTTGCATTAATCTGTGGTTCCAAAGTGATCGAAAGTGGTTAGACATTGACAAAGAAAAAATATATTAAAACATTTGCATGGATCCAATGTTCAGAATGATGCATGCAGTCATGAAGAAAGAAAGAGCAATATAAAGGTTAGAGCTATCAAGATAAGTGGGAGATCACCCATTCTCCTCTATTTAGTAGTCCATTTCAACTTATATTTTTTAAGGTAAGAACATTTCAACACTTTATACTAGTGATTTTAGGGTAGTTCGTTAGAAATTGAAAAACCAGTGAAAATAAATTTTAGGACCCACTTTGCTGGGGTTTGATGTAAAGAAGACCGTATGAATAATTTTTGTATAAAGTTTCACCTCTATCTGATGGATGAATCTTATTGGAATACCTACATAATATTGAATGATTGAGATAGAATAGATGTTTGGTGTAGAATTATGACCAGAATATAGAACACATTTGCATGGATCCAATGTTCACAAATGATGCATGCAGCCATGAAAAAGAAAAGCATATATAAATATCAAGATAAGAGGGAGGAGACATCAACAGTAGTGTAATGTAAGAACATTTCACCACTCTATACTAATGTTTTAAGGGGCAGTTTTTTAGAAATTTCCTTTATACTACACCCAAAAAATCGTAGTCCAAAACTTGGAAACTCCAACTTGTTTAAGTGCCAAATTATGGTTCATATATATTATGAAAAAGAAAAAAAATAAAGAAAAATTGGAAGTAACTCTTAAGATTCGAAATTAGGTCTGGTTATCAAAACAGTACATGTATCTTGTCATAATGACACAAGCCCTTGGCACATTAAGAATGTGTTCTCACTATTCTTCTGCTTCGTCTTCCCTAATCTTGCCTACATTGAGCAAGGGAGAGGGGTCTCCTGTAGGTTTTCTTTTTTAATAGTAGGGGTCTCCTGTGGGTGAATGAACATTTCTCCAAATTTAGGTGAAAATGGAGTCAGAAGGGACTTGTCCCTTCTAGTCAGCCAACTACCAAATCGGTGGCTTGGGGCTAGCAAAATATTGTAACAAGCACAATATTTACTAGATTTATGATTTCATCATCAATAGTTGAGTTACGCAAGAAGCCTATGATATTTGTGCATGAAACTTATCACTCAGAGAGAGAGATGAAACTTATTGGAAGACCTGCATAACATTGGATGAGAGAGATAATAACTATTTGGTGATCCAAAACCATCATATAATCAGCTGACCCGAAACTTTAAGGTGATCATTCTGCCTAGCAATGATGAACTAATTATGTTTTAAAAAGCCAATCTAACCCCAACTCTGCATTTGAAGAGACTTCATTATATTAAATTTCTTGGTTAAATTCATATGCCACTTGAAGAGTTGCACATCTAATTCTTGGTCTATAAAATTAGTTAAGCACATGTGATAGATTTGATTAGTTTCGGTAGTCTAGATATTTTGGAACCAGCCAATGTAATTAAAAGAAGGCAGGTGTTGGATGGAGTAGGAATTCTTGCCCATCCAAATGTCGATGCACACTACCCTAAGTATTGAATACATCATCAAAGTGACCCCTACAACTGAATTGAAAACATCAAAATGGTGATAAAATTACCCTCTTTTTATTGTTAAGTTTTAGGGCATTGAAAATCATACTTGAAGTAGTTTTTCAATCATTCTAGTTTTTTTGTGTGCACTAATTCAAACATGGATATTTGCAATCAAAGCATCTCAAATGGTTGGATGCACAGGTAAATAGACTAGTAAGACATGCTTTTTTGCTACAAACAGAGAATAAAAAAAGGAGAATTTGTTTGACACTGGTACTTCTACTAACATGGGGCACCATCACTATTTTGCCCTTCATTTTATTGCAATAAATTAGAAAATTGAAAGGATAAAATAGGAATATTATCAATTTATCGCTAAGAAAAGAAGGGCAAAATGGGGACAATGCCCCCATGTTGTTAATACCGGTGTGCCCAAATCAGTGAAGCTTGAGACCCATCTCAGGTCTTTTCCTCCAGGATCTATGCACAATTCTTTCCATTAAATAAAATGATACAGCATTTAAAACATAATATACATAGGCCAAATCTATAAATTCATTCACATGATATTGAGAATATGAGGATTAGTTGATCCCTTATATTATATAACCCGTTTCTTTTTAGTGTTGAACCCGCTTCTAAAAATTCAAAAAACCCTATTCACTGTCATAATTTCCCATAAAAGGAAATTAATAGAACTGTGGAAAAGCTTAACAAGAACTAGAATAAGCGAAAACCATAGAATAGAAGTGGAGGTGTGTTTAAATAACCTAACCAATGTAAACGGAATTATCAAATATTGGACATATTTTTTTTTTGAAATAATGACAATGTAAGCGACACTAACAACACAGATAAATGGAAAAGATCTATAGATGATAATTGAAGTGCAACAAATGACAACAAACTCCAAGTTCATTATAATCCCAACTTACCTCAGTAGTGAGATTGTCAACTGAATTAATGGAAAGCCCACCACTTAATAAATTTCTTCCATGAATGTTAGGATCATTGAGAGTCACTCCAGTTGATGTACGTCCCTCTACATTGTTAGCCCCTTCAAAAACAAAAAATGTATACTAAGTACCTAGAAAAAATAGCATTAAAAAGTAGAAGAAAAAAAAGAGATGGATCTATACAGGACATAGTAAAACATCCCTTTTAAACATGGATACAAGAGGAATATAAAACTGTTTATAGAGAGAGATACTATTTGGGTATTGTAAACAAGTGTTTCCTTAGTAGTCCTACTTGTTCTATGAATCGTTCATTAACTCTCACAACTCACTATCCTTGACTTGAAGATGACAATAGATGCAATTTGTCTGCAACACAATCGAGGCAGTCATTCAAGGTGTGTTTGGATTGCATTTTTAACAAAAGATGATAGGAAAAATATTTGTAAAGAGACTCTCTTTCTTTACAAGAAGGCATGTTTATAGAATTCGACTAAACAGGTGACAAGTGACTACAAAAGTTGGGGTATTAAATAATGTGGCATAATGTCATCCAATTTTCTTTCTAAAAAATAGCCACATATGTACAAGGGAATATTTCTAGATTGTCCCATATTCTCCCAACACAAACAGACCAACTCTTTTCTTTTACCACTAAATAACTTTAGTGCATTTAAATTAGTCCAATAGATGTTAGGGTCCTAGACATGTTCATTCTATTTCTGGTAAAAGTTGTTCTGTTTCTTCTATTGATTTCTTGTATGACCCTTTTTTTCAATTTCTTTTCTTTTTAGATGCAGTCATGTTATAAAGCATTTCACATGCTTACTCTTTTTCCATAATATGATATGGTTCTAACATGAAAATGTTCTTCTATGACAACAGCAGCAAATATCTCTCAAACAGTTTTTCCCCTCATTTGAAGCAAAACAGCATGACCATCAAAGGAAAATGGATTTACCATTCATGAATCCATTCCATTTTTCTCTCCTAAAAGGAAAATCTAACTATCCCAAGACTTCGTGAATGTAGATCTTGACTCTTGAATGATCTTCTCATACCACTTGGTTTTGATATTACAAACAATCTCACAAAGAAAAAAAGAAATAAATCCATCTAAGAAGATTTCCATACAGTAGCCAAAGAAAAAAAAATTGTATTTTCATGTCAATGAAAACATGAAAAGGTTGGAGGGGGCAATGCTCTCTCAAGTATGTTAGATACACGGCAAGCAACATCGACTCATTGTCAAAAGTAGGTATAGATATAAGTGATTCTTTTGTTGAATTCTTGTAATCTTTTGTACATTTGTCGTTAACATATTATCTCTCCTATATTGTTATCTTGTAATTCTCATTAATACATTTTGACTATTTCAAAATGAAAAATAACATGTTCAAGTGAACGAGAATTAGTATACATTGTTGCAAGTTTGAAATAGGTACCTGAGCGACCTTGATGTAGGACTGAGTCATCATTGAGGACTATCATCATATGGTTCCGCCTGCCGTCGTATCTAACCTTTATAAAACAAGATAAACATAAACAAAATTGTTAAAAATCTAAGCAACAAAAGGAGAAAAAACAACAAAAACATGAGGGAATATAGATATAATGTAGATATAATATTTTTTAGATAGAACCTAAAAATGATTAAAGATACATAAGAATGCATAAATCCTCCACAAATTTCAATCATAGAAATGTTTAGAATTTTTTTTTTGCGAAAATCTGAAATGCACATCTTGACAAGTAAAACACACTTCTGAAATGGTATCAACGTAATGAATATAGGGGAAAAAAGAAAATAGAAAAATAAAGAAAAAATGCAGACATATGCAAGGGGAACAGAAACACATACAAATGTAGAAATATTTAAACAAAAGGATGAAAAAAAAAAATATAACAGAAATATTAGAATAAAAAAAAAGCAAGAAAATCCCATTTAGATGGAAAAATCTTGAAGCAAATATTAATAAGAAAAATAGCTAAAACCCATAAAAGGGAAAATTCTACAAATGTAGAAACATATCTCGCAAAAAGCAGGAATCCTTGTACAAAATCAGCACATATCTTTTTTCTCTAAATTAAATTGACACATTCATGCAATAAAAAAAGCCAAAAAAAAAAAAAATAATTATGCACTTTATAACATCGACAGTTATAAGAAAGCCTACAAACACAATGAAAAATAAATGCAGAATTATTTTGCCCAAGAATAGGAAGCAGAAATAAATAAAAAAACCCTAAACAAAATCGACCTACATGAATCAAGCGAAAACAAAAGGCAAAAAATGAAAACTAAAAATTAGTCAGAATCCTCAGAAAAGAACAATAAATTATCAGTAGCATGGATGAAAAAAAACCCTCAAAAAATACAGAAATCTTTATGAAACTCTATAAACATGAAATTAAAGAGTCCCAAAAGATGGACCCAATAGAAACTAGAAATTCAGAAATCAAAATCCTCTTAAAGAAGAAGAAGAAAAAGAAAACCCCTAACCTAAATTAAGCAATGTCATACAATAAAAACAAGAAACAATGAAAAGTAACGAATAACACAAGATAGTCATCTCACTTGTCTTGTCTGTGTTGGAATGGTGATCAAAACCACATCATCAATGACATGAAAGTTGAGAGGTACATTGGGCCTTCCATTTGGATATGAACCCAAGTTTCTTCTGCCCAATTGCTGGCTGCGTGATCCACCAAAGGCACCTGCCATTGCCTGCCGTTGCCGGGCATTCAGGTAAAAGTTGTGTGGAGAAACCCCAACAGAATCTCGTTGATGCGGCCTCGAAGACATCTTGACCTAAATACAGATGACAAAACCCAAATCAGAAAATAATTGGAGAAAAAGAAAAAAGAATTGTCTTCCCCTTGAATTTTAGGGGGACGAATTCAAAACCAGCTTTGAACAAAATGAAAGAGAAATGGGGATAGATTTTGTATGGCGATCGCTAAAATCCTCGCTGTGAGAAAGAGAGAAGGAGATCGAAAGCCAGAGAGCTTTAGATCTTCCCACAAAGAGAGAGTTTTGTATCTTTCTTCGAGTTTGAGAGTAGGAGAAAGAGGGAGAGACAGTCTGAGAGCTTTCGATTTCGATGTTTCTGAGAGATCGAGATTGGGAGGAATGGAAGTTGCCGTTTTCTGTCTATTTGAAGGAAAATGAATCAACGCGCGTTTTCAATCGTAGCCGTCAATACCACGTGGCCTTTTCAATCGTAAATTTTGAATTTCAAAATAAGATCAAATACGCGTTGGTCTGAATTTTCAGTTTATAAAGTTGTAATTAGAGATTTAAAATTTCATGAGAAACATTCACAAAACCCAGCAACAATCTCAAAGTAAAATATTTAAATATTTAAAATTTAAATCGTAGCCGTTTTTTTCCTTTATTATTTTGTTGATAGTTTCTTCATTAAAAATATTTAAATTTTAATTTGCACTACAAGATCTATATCAATAAAGCTTCGCACTTTATAAAATTATTTTAATTATATTAATCAAGATAGTTATTAAGGTATTTAATCTTGCTTAGACTTTTCAAATAACCTAATCATATTGAGTCAATGTCATCTTCAGATAGAGTTTAAAAATCTAAATATCAAAAAATAATTTAAAGTCATTAAAATCTAAAAAGTTTTACTATACAATTTCATTAATTGAATTAAAGTAAATTTTGAATTCTTATTATTATATTCAAACATTTCTAGCGAACTCATTACATAAGGCTTAGGTAGACTGATTCAACAAGAAACTAGATCACTTAAGAGTTCCACTTGGGGTAGGAACAAACCAAAATTGAAGGGATTTGTTTATTACCTTTCTTTATTCATAAAAGGTAATGCAATTTATGCATTAAAAAGTAATGCAATTTATGCATGCAGTCTATACAAGTCCTACTAAGACGGGGCAGGTCAAGCCCTAACTCAATTTATGCTAGGGGCCTTCCCTACTTGGTTAAGAAGGTAAGTTTGTCAAGTTAGTGTAAGATGCAGAAATTACAAATATAGGGCATCTTCTCGTGTCTAAATTATTTCAATTTGGGTCTGGTACTTAAATAATAAATAAAGGCCCAAATGGCTTTCGGGTTTTTGAACTGTAACACCCACCACCCACCTCGAAATCCCACATCAATTGTGAGGTAGGTAGGGTGGGAGTTTATACGATAGAAGTTCCCCTTCCCTTGTGTGAGGCCTTTTGGGTCTGACCACGTGGGCCATAGTCCAAAGTAAAATCGTACCGGTTGAGTAGTGTCACGCCCCGACCCGACCGGTGGGCCCGGAACGCGACTGATTTTTTTTTTTTTTTGAAAGGTAAGTAAACTAAACCACAAGCACTCTTACTGGGCCGGATCAACAGTTAGGCCCAGCGGTTACACATCAGCCCGTTAAGTGGACTCAAACATGTACCATATGCCTGCCCCAAAGACAAAGCAAAAACAACACAACAATAACATCCACTCATAATGCGATCAACAGATACCAACATTGATTAATCAATCATAACATTGTCTAAAATGGCAACATAGCCGATTACAACATTTAAACATAAATTAAGTACCACATCCGGTACTTAATACAAAAACAACGGTTCCTAGAACCAACAAAAAGATCAGGGCATTCCTCTCCGGGGGAATCCCAAAACACTGCTTTAGCTCAAACGCCCTAAGCCTGAAAAAGAGGGTCCTCCTCCTCGGGTTCATCGCCTGAAAGGTGAGTGGTGTGAGCTAACTAGCCCAGTGAAGGATAATTAACAATGCACATTCAGCAAATAGTAAAACAGGTTAACAACAGTTAATATCACATGCTTGATAACAGTAAGCATAATCTCAAATAAGATAATAACATCATCAACTATCAATCACTGCCATTATCCACCGTAACGCCTGCCGACTACACTGAGACCAGTATTAAGTCCCGACACGGTCAAAATACATCCTTGCAAGTACATCTCCGGCTCTTAAACGTAGCCGGTACTGACACCCTCAAGTCAGCAACTGACGACAGCATGGTCCGCCCATGGTCCAGTAGACATAAACCATCTCTCATATGGCCGATATTGGTTCAATAGCCCAGGTACGTGGAAGCAGTCTTACATACACATACGGTCAACACCGTAATATCAAATCATCACAGCACTCTTACCATAGTGCATCATGTATAGGCACATGAGTGGGTTCATCAAAACCGAAACCACTCATTGCTCAAAATAACACCTGTTTACAAAATCTGCAGAGTTAAGTTCCCTCACCGTGATCGTGTGGTTTCGCGGTCTCTGTCAAACAACATGCAAGTGCGCAATCAATATACATATCAGATACGTACATATACGTAGTATTTGGAAATCACACGTTTTCCCACAAAATATCCAGGGTTCATGGAAATGAGTCTCCTACTTGGTTTCTAGCCTTTTTAAATCATCCACAAGATAATAATATAATAATAAAAAGGGGCTCAGTCCAAACTCATATTGTCTTCTGGGCATTGACCAGATTGACGTATTGAGTGAGGTCTAGATCCTCGGGTCACTTCTCGGTTGTCTTCTGGATAGGACCAGAGCTGACATTTTGAGTAGGCCTCGAGGTCACCCAGTGCCCGACTATAGTGCCGGCCTGAAAGTGAATCACTCAGTTCCCGACTAATGTCGGACTGAAAGCGGATACAATAATATTTACACTATAAATAATAAGAGAAAGGGGTTAGTACAGTTTTATTTAACAAGGGGGGTATAAACCATCACATCACATAATCTAACGAAATAATAATTTTTTTTTTTTTTTGGAATAAAATAATAATATTTAATTATTTAAATATTTATTCATTTTTTTTTTCTCTGGTGGGAACCACCCTTTGAAATCATAAGCAACCATATTTTCAAATAAATTTTTTTTTTTCTTTTTTTTGGGAATAAAATAATAATATTTAATTATTTAATTATAATATATATATATATATATATATATTTTTTTTTTTTTTCCAAAGGAAACCAACCTTAAAAGCACAGCAACATTAAAACATTTTTATTTTTATTTTTTTATTTTTTTTTTTTCATTTTTTTTTTTTCCATTTTTTTTTTTTTCTCTTTCTTCTTCCTCTTCTTCTTCCCCGTTCACTGTCTGCAACAGACAGTGAACGGCCGGTGAACAGTAAAACCGAAAATGCCAAAAGGGGTATTTTCTGGACTCGGTTTTTACATCTGACCGGTCCGATGGATTCCTCCGGGAGTCCTCTTTCCATAGGGAGAGGTTTGGAGCTCTGAAACTCAGTGAGCCATCCGATATTAACACAGGAAGCTCACTGATACGAGGAACCCTAAAATTTTCCTTAAATTTTGAAATCGTTTTTCTCACTGAAAACAAAGCCAAATTCAAAAATTTTTGATTCAAAACCGATCGAAATTGAGAGGGGAATGCAGTGGTTACCTTGGTTTCGATTCCTGGGTTGAAAATCGGGTTTTTGGAAAATAATTTCCTCTAAGTTACTGTTACAAAAGAGGGTCGGCCGGCTGGGTTTTACACAGAGAGAAAAGGGAGAAGAGAAGGAAATTAATGGGAGTTTAAAACCGAAGGTTGAACCGGTTTTTATAGGGTTTTTCGGCCGGGAAATCCGGCACGGGCGATGGGACGCGACGACGGCGAATCGCCGGAAAATCGGGCAGCAGAGCACGCCGCACGCGGCTGACCCTGCTACAGTAACTACAGGTTTTTGGTTTTTTGCAAATCAGCCCTCCAAGTTTCCAATATTTGCAAAAAGGGCCCTATTTTGATAAAAACCTGATTTTTAACTAAAACAGTAATTTCAAAAGCTCAAAAATTTAATCCAACCTTATAGATAAGTTGGGTTTTAAAAATCTTAATCATCATAAAAATTTCAGATTTTAACTCTTATTAAAAATCATTTATTTAAATAAAATTCATATTTTACCCATAATTACTTAATTAAACAAATGTAAAAATAACTAATTTTTAAATCTTATTTTGAAGTGAAATGAAATATCTAGATCATTTTTAAAATGGTCTACCACCAGTTACCCTTTTCTGAATTTATCTTGTTCCCGAAATTATTTAAAATAATTAAAACTCCTTTTCGGGGTTTTGACGGGCGATATTTAAATATCATTTTCTGAAAATAATTTTATTTTAAAATCAGAAATGTAAATCCTTCATTAAGGAAAACATTATTCACCAATAATATTCACAAAATCACACAATTTATAAAAATATACACAAGAAGTGGTAAATTACCAAAATGCCCCTCTAGCTCGACGAGCTAAATCACTGAGTTTTCGGGCTCAGATCGGGCCAAACTTGGGCTTTCCTCGAAGCCCTAACCAAAAACTTCAAGATCAACCGGTTAAACATGATTAACGAGCTAAAAACTCGCCTAATCTGGGGTAGGGTATTACATCCTACCCCCCTAAAAGAAAATTTCGTCCCGAAATTTAAGACAAACACTACCTTCTTGACCTGTGAACAAGCCAGGGTACAGCTTCTGCATCGTCGATTCAGGTTCCCACGTCTCATGTTGCACGTCGCGATGTTGCCACAGCACTCGCGCTAGAGGTATAGACTTCCTCCTGAGCTCTTGAGTCCGACGCTCTAGAATTTTGACTGGTGCTTCTTCAAAAGTTAAGTCCTCTGACACTTCAATCTCTTCAAAACTGATCACATGCGACGGGTCAGGCTCGTACTTCCTTAGCATAGACACGTGGAACGTACTATGCACTCTCTCCAAAGCCTGAGGAAGATCCAACTGATAGGCCACTTCACCTATCCTCTTCAAGATCTCAAAGGGTCCAACATATCGAGGTGATAGTTTTCTCTTGCGCCCGAACCGCTGCACTCCATGACGTGGTGCCACACGTAAGAAAACTCGGTCGCCAACTGCAAACTCCAAAGGTCGTCGCCTTTTGTCAGCATAACTCTTTTGTCTGCTCTGGGCTGTCTTGAGACGCTGTCTGATCACTTCAACTTGCTCTGACGTCTCACGCACTAGATCAGGTCCTAGTAGCGCTTTGTCTCCTACCTCTGTCCAACAAAGAGGTGACCTGCAAGGTCTGCCATACAGAGCCTCGTAGGGTGCCATCTGCACACTGGAGTGATAACTGTTGTTGTAGACGAACTCGATCAAAGGCAAGTGATCTTCCCAACTTCCCCGCATATCCATCACACAAGCCCTTAGCATATCCTCTAAAGTTTGAATGGTTCTCTCTGACTGACCGTCCGTCTGAGGGTGAAAAGCAGTGCTAAAGCACAGCTTAGTCCCCAACTCCTCTTGCAATCCTTGCCAAAACCTTGACACGAACCTCGGGTCTCTATCAGATACAATGGATACAGGTACTCCATGCAATCTGACTATCTCCTTCAAATACAGTCTGCTTAGAGTAGCCAAGGAATCTGTCTTCTTGATCGGTAGAAAGTGAGCTGACTTCGTCAATCGATCGACTATTACCCAAATAGCGTCGTTCTTCTTAGGAGACTTAGGAAAACCAGTTACAAAATCCATCGTGATATGCTCCCACTTCCATTCAGCCACTTCCAAAGGTTGCATCTTTCCACCAGGTCGTTGATGTTCCGCCTTCACTTGTTGACAAGTTAGGCACTTGGACACAAAATCTGCTACCTCGCGCTTCATACCTTTCCACCAGAAAAGTCGCCGCAAGTCACGATACATCTTCGTACTATCGGGATGCACCGCAAAGCGAGATCGATGAAAGTTATCAAGCACCTTTCTCCTACACTCGTCCGACTTTGGCACAAACAGTCTATCCTTGAAAGTAAGACTTCCGTCCGCTTTGATCTTCCAATCCTCTAAAGTTGCTCCTCCTGAAAGCTGAGTTGCCAACTCCTTCGCTTCTGGGTCGCTCCGTTGTCCTTCCAACACCAATCCAACTACCTCGGGTTGCAGAACCAAACTATGGATTCTTGCTGACCCGCTTCCTTCGATCAGCTCCAGATCGTACTCGGACAGAACTTCGAGCATCTTCCATTGCAAGGATGCCATCCTCGCCACGTCGTTGTGAGACTTCCGGCTCAAGGCATCGGCCACCACGTTGGCTTTCCCCGGGTGATAGGAGAGACTGAAGTCATAATCTCCCAAGTACTCCATCCACCTACGCTGCCTCATATTCAAGTCTTTCTGAGTGAAGATATACTTGAGACTATGGTGATCAGAAAACACATTGAACTTCTCACCATATAAGTAATGTCTCCACAATTTCAACGAGAATACAACAGCTGCCAACTCCAAATCATGAGTCGGGTAGTTCTGCTCATGTCCCTTCAATTGCCTGGAACCATAAGCTACTACCTTCCCCTCTTGCATCAGCACACAACCCAAACCAAACTTGGACGCGTCGCAATAAACATCGTAACCTCGTCCTTGCTCGGGTATCACCAACACTGGAGACGTCGTCAACTTCTCCTTCAGCTCCTGGAATGCTTTCTCACAAGCTTCGCTCCACTCGAACTTGACGTTCTTCCTCGTCAGCCGAGTCATCGGTACCGCGATCTGAGAGAAGTGCGGGATAAACTTTCGGTAATATCCTGCTAATCCCAGAAAGCTCCGGATCTCGAACACGCTCTTGGGACTCTCCCAAGTCTTCACGGTCTCTACCTTTGCTGGATCTACCGAGATTTCTCCTGGAGACACTACATGTCCCAGAAATTGCACTTGAGTCAACCAAAACTCACACTTGCTCAGCTTAGCGAACAGCTGATGCTCCCGAAGAGTCTGAAGAACAATCCGCAGATGACGCTCATGCTCCTCTTCTGATGACGAAAAGATCAAGATATCGTCGATGAAGACTATCACGAACTCTCGCAGATACGGTCGAAATACCCGATTCATCAAGTCCATGAACATGGCTGGTGCGTTCGTCAAACCGAAAGGCATCACAACAAACTCGTACAAGCCATACTGCGTCCGAAAAGCAGTCTTCGGAATGTCCTCCTCTCGAATCCGCAACTGATGGTAACCCGACCTCAAATCGATTTTCGAAAAACACTTCGATCCCCTCAAAAGATCAAAGAGGTCGTCTATTCTAGGCAACGGATACTTGTTCTTAATAGTTACCTGGTTAAGCCGCCGGTAATCTATACACATCCTCATCTATCCATCCTTCTTTTTCACAAAGAGAGCAGGTGCGCCCCACGGCGAGTTGCTCTGACGGATAAAACCAAGACTAAGAAGCTCTTCTACCTGCGTAGCTAGCTCTCTCTGCTCTGCCGGCGCCATCCGATAAGGTGCCATGGAAATTGGAGATGTTCCTGGCTGTAGGTCTATAACAAACTCTATCTCTCGGCGTGGAGGTAGCCCAACCAACTGGTCAGGAAAAACATCCATAAACTCACACACCACCCGAGGAGCAACAGACCCTACACCACCTACATCTTCCCAACCCATGCTTGCCACCACACTACCGGGATACGCCCTAAGGCCAGAGAAAGTGACTCTCATCCTCTGATAGGGTACCAACTTCTCCATAAACCTCTCACCGGTTGAGGAGACCCCATGAATTCTCCTCTGAGAGCAGTCTATCAAGACTCCAAAAACAGACAACCAATCCACACCAAGGATGATGTCAAAGTCCGTCATTTCCAGAACCAGAAAATCATAGGACAACTCCACTCCACTAATCTTCAAAACACAAGATCTACACTCTTGGTTTGCCAAAGCCTTCTTACCCAAAGGTGAAACTACCATTAACGGGTTAACTACTTCTACCGGTTTCAAACCCAATCTAACACAACAAGTTCTAGAGATAAAGGAATGCGAAGCACCGGTATCAAACAACACTCGAGCCAAAAGACTGAAAAGATTAAGGGTACCTTCCATCATCGTGTTCTCCATCGGTTCCTCCTTCTGAGTCCCTAAAGAGTAGACTCTCCCTTGAGGACGCCCTCGTCCTCTCCCCTGATCGTTCCGAGGTGGTCCGTTCCTCGGTGTCGCTGATCCTCTGGAAGCCTGCTGAGAACCTCTGCCGACAGACGGCTGCGCCACAGAGAAGGAAACTCCGGCGCCTTGCGAAGGTGCCGCTTTACCAGAAAAAGGACAATCCTTGAACAGGTGTCCGGTCTGCTGGCAGTGAAAGCAAGCCCTCTCTCCCTTGGATTGACAGAACCTAGAGGTATGCCCAGGCTGATTACAGGTGTAGCACACGATTGGCCGAGAGTCAGACCGACTGGACTGGCCCACACTGGGTTGGCTCTTCCTGAAGAAAGGCTTCTTCTGCTGATTGAACCTTGCCTTCTTGTTAAAAGAAGGTTTCTGAGAGTTGTCAGTGCTCCGGTTGATAGAGTCCACCGCTTCCACCTTTGAAGCTCGATCGATAATCTCCTCCAAAGTGTTGAATACTAGGCCGGCCACTTGCCGCTGCAGGAAGGGTCTGAGTCCGTTCTCGAAATGCTGGATCTTCTCCTCCTCATTGGTTGCAATCCACGGCACAAACTGCATCAGGTCGATGTAGCGCATGGCATACTGTGCCACTGTATCTGAACCCTGCTGAATGTTGAGGAACTCTCTCTTCCTCGCCTCCTTCACCGTCTTTGGAAAGTAACGGGCCAAAAAGGCTGCAGAAAACTCCTCCCAAGTCATTGGCTCGTGATTACGAACCAAGCTCTTCGCCTCCCACCATTCGTAGGCGTTCCCTTCGAGCTGATAAGTCGCCAAGGTTACACGTAAATCATCGGCGATCGCTAGGGTATTGAGGATCCGGCTAATCTGGGTTAGCCAGTTCCTCGCAGCGCTGGGGTCTTCTGTTCCCGAGAAGCTAGTCGGGTTCAGGCGTTTGAACTCTTTCAGAGCCGAGGTGGCTCTCTCCTCTGGTGTTTGGACTGGCGGACGTCGCATATTTTCAGCTATCTGCTGAAATGCTTCAACCGCCGCTCGAATCGCCTCGTTGGGTAGGTCACGGGGTGGAAGACCAGTCCTCCTCCCACGAAAGTTGGCTCGGTTTGCGTTGGGTCCTGACATCTGTTATTTACACTTGTAAATATCATTAACCAATTTTAAGATCTTATTAAAGCAAAACACACAAGTTGCAAATAATCTCATTAGAATTCATTTGAAATTTCAAATACAAGTACAAGGGTTAGTAGGGTATGAGAACCCTTTAAAAGAACAAAACTTAACCCTCACAAACAAACTCTCCGATGCCCCCCCCTAACAAACACTGATCTAATTCCCTGAAGAAGATCCTTCCTCACCACCAAAGTAATAAAAGTTATCCGGGCAGGTCTCAGACTTGTGCCCGTACACCCCACAAGTTAAACAGGGTATGATCCCCGGTCCTCCTACATAAGGACAATTGGTTCTGGCACTCCCATGTCCGCGGAGGTCGCAAACTGGGCAAATGACATTGGGTGGATAGGGGCAATAGAGGAAGTTGTGCCCTGCCTGATTGCAGAGCTCACACATTTCATCTTGGTACTCGTCCAATGGCGGAGTAGCCGGAACATACTCGGGTGATCCGTTCTCCCCCACCGACTCCTCAGGAATTGGGATATCTCCCTCTTCCTCCACAGGTTCAGCACCCACGTGGTATTCTGGGGAAGCTACTACTATCTCCTCCCCTGGTGCAACCTCATCAAAACTCGGCGCACCGGAGTCGTCTCCTGAATCTATGACGATAGGGTCGCTAGGTGTCCCCTGGAAATACTCCGTGTTGCCTGACATATCTGTATCACCAAACAGGAGGATGTCAAAAACAATAGCAAGACTAGGGCAAAAACAAGTCTAACTAGGTAGTAACCCATCACAGTCCTAGAGTTGAGCCTACGCTCAGATACCAAGCTGTCACGCCCCGACCCGACCGGTGGGCCCGGAACGCGACTGATTTTTTTTTTTTTTTTTGAAAGGTAAGTAAACTAAACCACAAGCACTCTTACTGGGCCGGATCAACAGTTAGGCCCAGCGGTTACACATCAGCCCGTTAAGTGGACTCAAACATGTACCATATGCCTGCCCCAAAGACAAAGCAAAAACAACACAACAATAACATCCACTCATAATGCGATCAACAGATACCAACATTGATTAATCAATCATAACATTGTCTAAAATGGCAACATAGCCGATTACAACATTTAAACATAAATTAAGTACCACATCCGGTACTTAATACAAAAACAACGGTTCCTAGAACCAACAAAAAGATCAGGGCATTCCTCTCCGGGGGAATCCCAAAACACTGCTTTAGCTCAAACGCCCTAAGCCTGAAAAAGAGGGTCCTCCTCCTCGGGTTCATCGCCTGAAAGGTGAGTGGTGTGAGCTAACTAGCCCAGTGAAGGATAATTAACAATGCACATTCAGCAAATAGTAAAACAGGTTAACAACAGTTAATATCACATGCTTGATAACAGTAAGCATAATCTCAAATAAGATAATAACATCATCAACTATCAATCACTGCCATTATCCACCGTAACGCCTGCCGACTACACTGAGACCAGTATTAAGTCCCGACACGGTCAAAATACATCCTTGCAAGTACATCTCCGGCTCTTAAACGTAGCCGGTACTGACACCCTCAAGTCAGCAACTGACGACAGCATGGTCCGCCCATGGTCCAGTAGACATAAACCATCTCTCATATGGCCGATATTGGTTCAATAGCCCAGGTACGTGGAAGCAGTCTTACATACACATACGGTCAACACCGTAATATCAAATCATCACAGCACTCTTACCATAGTGCATCATGTATAGGCACATGAGTGGGTTCATCAAAACCGAAACCACTTATTGCTCAAAATAACACCTGTTTACAAAATCTGCAGAGTTAAGTTCCCTCACCGTGATCGTGTGGTTTCGCGGTCTCTGTCAAACAACATGCAAGTGCGCAATCAATATACATATCAGATACGTACATATACGTAGTATTTGGAAATCACACGTTTTCCCACAAAATATCCAGGGTTCATGGAAATGAGTCTCCTACTTGGTTTCTAGCCTTTTTAAATCATCCACAAGATAATAATATAATAATAAAAAGGGGCTCAGTCCAAACTCATATTGTCTTCTGGGCATTGACTAGATTGACGTATTGAGTGAGGTCTAGATCCTCGGGTCACTTCTCGGTTGTCTTCTGGATAGGACCAGAGCTGACATTTTGAGTAGGCCTCGAGGTCACCCAGTGCCCGACTATAGTGCCGGCCTGAAAGTGAATCACTCAGTTCCCGACTAATGTCGGACTGAAAGCGGATACAATAATATTTACACTATAAATAATAAGAGAAAGGGGTTAGTAAAGTTTTATTTAACAAGGGGGGTATAAACCATCACATCACATAATCTAACGAAATAATAATTTTTTTTTTTTTTTTGGAATAAAATAATAATATTTAATTATTTAAATATTTATTCATTTTTTTTTTCTCTGGTGGGAACCACCCTTTGAAATCATAAGCAACCATATTTTCAAATAAAATTTTTTTTTTCTTTTTTTTGGGAATAAAATAATAATATTTAATTATTTAATTATAATATATATATATATATATTTTTTTTTTTTTTTCCAAAGGAAACCAACCTTAAAAGCACAGCAACATTAAAACATTTTTATTTTTTTTTTTTATTTTTTTTTTTTTCATTTTTTTTTTTTCCATTTTTTTTTTTTCTCTTTCTTCTTCCTCTTCTTCTTCCCCGTTCACTGTCTGCAACAGACAGTGAACGGCCGGTGAACAGTAAAACCGAAAATGCCAAAAGGGGTATTTTCTGGACTCGGTTTTTACATCTGACCGGTCCGATGGATTCCTCCGGGAGTCCTCTTTCCATAGGGAGAGGTTTGGAGCTCTGAAACTCAGTGAGCCATCCGATATTAACACCGGAAGCTCACTGATACGAGGAACCCTAAAATTTTCCTTAAATTTTGAAATCGTTTTTCTCACTGAAAACAAAGCCAAATTCAAAAATTTTTGATTCAAAACCGATCGAAATTGAGAGGGGAATGCAGTGGTTACCTTGGTTTCGATTCCTGGGTTGAAAATCGGGTTTTTGGAAAATAATTTCCTCTAAGTTACTGTTACAAAAGAGGGTCGGCCGGCTGGGTTTTACACAGAGAGAAAAGGGAGAAGAGAAGGAAATTAATGGGAGTTTAAAACCGAAGGTTGAACCGGTTTTTATAGGGTTTTTCGGCCGGGAAATCCGGCACGGGCGATGGGACGCGACGACGGCGAATCGCCGGAAAATCGGGCAGCAGAGCACGCCGCACGCGGCTGACCCTGCTATAGTAACTACAGGTTTTTGGTTTTTTGCAAATCAGCCCTCCAAGTTTCCAATATTTGCAAAAAGGGCCCTATTTTGATAAAAACCTGATTTTTAACTAAAACAGTAATTTCAAAAGCTCAAAAATTTAATCCAACCTTATAGATAAGTTGGGTTTTAAAAATCTTAATCATCATAAAAATTTCAGATTTTAACTCTTATTAAAAATCATTTATTTAAATAAAATTCATATTTTACCCATAATTACTTAATTAAACAAATGTAAAAATAACTAATTTTTAAATCTTATTTTGAAGTGAAATGAAATATCTAGATCATTTTTAAAATGGTCTACCACCAGTTACCTTTTTCTGAATTTATCTTGTTCCCGAAATTATTTAAAATAATTAAAACTCCTTTTCGGGGTTTTGACGGGCGATATTTAAATATCATTTTCTGAAAATAATTTTATTTTAAAATCAGAAATGTAAATCCTTCATTAAGGAAAACATTATTCACCAATAATATTCACAAAATCACACAATTTATAAAAATATACACAAGAAGTGGTAAATTACCAAAATGCCCCTCTAGCTCGACGAGCTAAATCACTGAGTTTTCGGGCTCAGATCGGGCCAAACTTGGGCTTTCCTCGAAGCCCTAACCAAAAACTTCAAGATCAACCGGTTAAACATGATTAACGAGCTAAAAACTCGCCTAATCTGGGGTAGGGTATTACAAGTAGGGCCCAAAGCGGACAATATCACGATAGGGTAAGGTCGGTTCGTTATACAAACCCTTACTAAATTTAGTTTTAAATCAACTACTACTATTAGTCTGCAGCATTAAGTCCTTTTATTATTTATTGCACATAATTTTTTTTTATAAATTTATCATATGAATTGAAAAACATATCTCATTACACAAATTATCATTATAGCTACTAATTTTATTACATCTATTTTATTATTAAATTCTCAAATTGTTTTTTTATTTTATTTCTAAGCAACTCACTATATAAAAATCTAAACAAATAACCTCTAAATAAAAAACAATTTATAGATTTCCAAGAGAGTAACTTCGTTCTATCCACCGAAATTGATTCTTCTTGAGAAGATTAGTGAGAGGTGTTGTAGTTGCAGATAACGGTGGACAAATTTTCAATAATAAAAGTCAGTGACATTTTGAGAGAAAGGCTATAGCAGGAGTCAAGATATCGGTTTTGATAATATATATGTCGGCTGATTTCTGATATATATCGCCAATATCGACCGATATTGATATATTTAAAAAAAAAAATAAGAGAAAGAAAAATATCAGTCGATAACTCATATCAACTGATACTGAATTTTTCACCCATGGGCCATAGCAAAGGTTGAAATATCAGTATTTTAATACCGAACGATATCGGCCGATATGATATATATCGGCCGTACATAAATATTATCGGCCGATATGGCCAATATTCGGTCTGAAATATCTGTTACAATATCGGCCGATATTCATAAATATCAGTATTTAAAAAAAAAAAATTTAAAACACCGATACGGTTTTTGACGGTTTTCCATCGTTTTTTGCGGTTTTTCGCGGTTCTACATGGTTTTTAACGGTTCGGGTTTACGGTTTTCACGGGTTCTCACGGTTTTTTGCGGTTTTTTTTTGTTTTTTGCTGTTTTTCACGGTTCCGATATCGGAGGAGAGAGAAATGCCGATATCAGAGGAGAGAGAAAATTATCAGCCGATATATACATATCGGCCGATATATCGATATCAGGCGTTTTCTAAATCCCTGAGCCATTGTACTTGCATGGTAGCAAGCTTGGCTGGGTAAAACTACAACACCATAGTGAGAGATTATATGGCCGAGATATTCTACTTTTTTCCTGAAATACATTTGATTAACTTAGTAAAAAATTGATGTTGTCTACATCGAAATGCCATCAAACAAGTCTAAGACAAATTGGTGTAAATATGATAATGAAAATCTTGATCATAATGGCTTGGGGAACATTTGAGATTTCAAATGGGATGACAGGGTAGTCAACTAGTCATAATGGTGGCATTACAAGGTAGTCAACTAGTCGCAACGGTGGTTACATGCATTATCATAAATATCATTTTCTGATCGAAAATATTGAGATATTTTCAAAAATCTATCGGTACATTATCGTGATGTCACTATGTATCATATTTTAAAATGATTTTATAAAATAATTATTAGTGCATCGATAAATATGCTTTACTAACATGGTATACTGTTCAATCAAAGTGAAAATACAAACAATGACATCAATTCAACTTGTATTTAAATTTCAAACAGAAAATGATATTTTAATAATTTAGATTAATTATCTTATGGACTCAATGCTATATTCATCATCTCATTAACCTTTTAAAATTAAATCATAATTTATCTATATACATAATATAATAAATACATTTTTATTTAAATATATTTATTTTATTGATTTAAACAATAAAAGTTGATATTTGATAGAGAAGTGTATTTTTTTTTAGAATTTTATTTCAGCTCACCAATTAAAGCTCAGTTAATAATTTAATATTATTTATAATTTTATATTAATGGCACAAGTTTGATCGAATTTGACCACAGTTAAATCCGATTGAACTTTATTTAACTCAATATTTTATTTAATCCGTTCCTTTTAAAGTCTAATTCTCATGAGATTGATAGATATTGCATTGGAGGTGTGATGATCCGTGCAAAATGGCTACAACCGATCCAACCGATCCTTCTTGTATACGAGCAGCACTTGTGACGAAAATGGGATGTTGTTCAATTGTATAATTTCATGTATTAATATCTCATGCACCATGTTTAAATTTCATTTTTGGAAAAAGTAGTATACTTTTGTAGCTTTGACTGCTATGTCACATGATTTTAATTAAGATTATTAAAGAGTTAAAATGGACAAAATTTGGAGCTTAGAAAAAGTTAGATGTTTCGCTTCAATTTGTATAATTTAGGGGCAATGCACACTTGCCAACTTATTTTAGATGACCAATTTTTTTTTTAAAAAAAATCTACTTCTATAAATTGAGTAATTTTTATAATTGTCATGTATGAAATTTAGTAAAAAGTCATTAATACTTGACAAAAGCAATAAAAAATAAATGGCTGCACATAAAATTATAAAATTGTTAAAACGAGTAGTTTATGCTTAGGTATTTATTTTTAGAAACTTTAAAATTCAAATGGTATTATTTAGAGTATGAATTCACTTCTTAAAAATTTAAATAAGTCATAAAATTTCATATATATAGATTTTGAGAAACTTTTGGATCCAGATAGATCAAGTGAAAGGTACTTGATTAGAAAATCTATAAAATTTATCACCCTTTCTCAATCAATTCATTGAAAATTGGTTCAACAATTTTCCAAAACCTAAAAAGTGTTAGCCTTATGTGCTGAAACAAGAAAAATCGAACGGAAAAAAAAACACAGCACAACATAATATTTTAACGTGGTTCGGCCCACCTGGCCTACGTCGACGGAGCGACAGAATATTCAGTATAAAAGAGAGAAGATAATACATGTACAAGATAAAGACTCCCTAGAGTCTAGAGCCCAAATCCGAAATCTTGAGCTCCATGTACACCCATGTATACAACACACCGGCGTCGCCTTTCAGTTGATGTGAATCTCTCTCATAATCAAAATAGTGAACCCAACTTCTGTGTTGCTTCCTCTACGCTTCTTACGTTCTATAAGCACATCCCGACATACTTCTCAAACGCGAACTTCTCCGATGGGTTGTAGCAATCAACACAGACACTTCCTTTTGAAACATTTCTACACATATAGCCAAGAGGCCATCTCTTTACATACCGTCAAAGGCTAAAAAAACCCCTCTTTACTACATCTTGCTGTAATTGGTGTGATCCTATAGACACCTCCAACCCACGTCGAGTGCCTGCATGCAGGGGTTTAAAAATCGGTATCGGCCGATATATCGGCGATACGATATGTCGACCGATATATCGTTATCGGCCGATATATCGGCCGATATTTTTCTCTTTCTTCCTTGTTTTTTTAAATATCGGGCCGATATAATACGGCCGATATCAAGGCCGATATTGTGAATATCGGCCGATACGATACATATCGGCTAATATTCACATATCCAAAACCGATATATATCGGCCGATACGATACGTATCGGCCGATATTTAAGCCCCTGCCTGCATGTATAAAAAAATACAGTCGGCCCCTTCTATTTAGAATAGCATGTATCCAGTCGAATCCTACTCAGACTTTCCTTCTTTCAATCTAATACACGCATACAATCTTTCCTATTCTTGCTGTATGTTTCCCACGATAAAAGTCTCATTCGATCAAGGCTTGTTAGAATCGTTACCATCGTCTCCCTCTTGAACCATTAACTGTTATTTCCTTGTGGAGTGAATTGCCGTGTCCCACATAGTAATTGTTATTCCACTAATTTAGCAATTACGTATTAAGCAACTTCCTTCTTAGGATAAGTGCTTAACAAGATTAGCATGGACCCACTTTGAGTATTCGACCCACACGCGTCAACAAAAAGATAGGTATATGTTTCTTCACATTTATAGATTAATGAATGTATAAGTTTTTAAAAGGTGAAATAAATCTCAAATAAAACCTGTTTATTTTTTAAGCTCAAGTTTGACAGGTCCAAGCCTGTTTATTTAAGTTGGGTTGAACAAATAAACACTCTATTATTATTCTACAGTTTTTTTAAAAAAATAAATAAAAATAAAAATTAGTTATCATAAAATAGGAGAAAAATCACCATTAATAAGAATTGAACCCAAGTCATCTACATGAAAAATAAATATCTTTAGCACTAAACTAAGATGAATGTTATATCTTATTAAACTCTTAAATATCAAAGAATACTTATATTGGTGCCAACAAATATATGTTCTAGCACAAGCAATCAACTACGGTATTTATGATCATGCACAGTGCAGGAACAACAGTTTTATTCAATAAATGTTTGACTATGTGTAAGTGATACTATGACCAAAATAATTTTTTTGGGGGCATGGCAACAAAAATCGTAGTTTTCAAAATATTTTTATTGAAAAAAATCTATAAGATGTAAACTAAAAAAAGTAGTTAAAATAGAATTTTTATTAACAATTAAATTTATTGTCTAAATCAAATGAATACAAATTTTAAAAAAATATTTATTACTTAATATTGAATTTTTTTTTTTAGTTTGATAAAAATATTTTTTAATAAAATTAATATGTTAGAAATAAAATGAGGTAAGGAGGCTAATTATATCAGCTCAAGTTAGATTTTTCGTTTTAAAATACGAGTGGATCCAACTCCGCATTATTAAATATCAGTATCCATATATAGGCCTTAAACCCCCTCCTTCAAGACCCACTTGAGTTTACACAAGCAGCAGTTCACTCATCATCATCCCCAAATAGTCTCTGGATTTCCTTTCACCCATGGAATCAAACCCATTTTCTCTCTTTTCCTTTTTAGTTTCTTCCTTTCTTCTCCTCCATACATCCTTCTCCGCTTTTCCCATTGGCGTCAACTACGGTAGGCTCGGAGACAACCTCCCTCCGCCATCCCAAGTCGCCGCCTACCTGAAACAGCACACCTCCATCAACCACGTCAAGCTCTTCGACGCCGATCCTACCGTCATATCCGCCTTCGCCAACACCAACATCTCCCTCACCATCTCCGCCGCCAACTCCGACATCCCTTCCCTGTCCAAGCTGCCAGCTGCCCGCACATGGGTCTCCACCTACGTCTCTCCCTTCTATCCGTCTACCCGAATCGCCCAAATTGCCGTAGGCAACGAAATCCTCGCTACGGCAGATAAATCCCTAATCGCCCATCTACTCCCGGCAATGAAATCCCTCCATTCCGCTCTCCAGCAGGCAGGCTTCAAGTCCATCCACGTCACCTCCCCCCACTCGCTGGGCATCCTCTCCGCATCCGAACCACCCTCAACGGGCCGGTTCAGGCGCGGGTACGACCGGGTAATCTTCGCTCCCATCCTCGACTTCCACCGGCAGACTGGGTCGGCCTTCATGGTTAACCCGTACCCGTATTTCGGTTTCTCAAATCGGACCCTGGATTACGCCCTCTTCAGACCCAACTCCGGGATCCACGATGCGGCCACTGGAATTACATACACGAACATGTTTGAAGCGCAGATGGATGCAGTGTACTCGGCGATGAAGCGGGTCGGGTATGGGGACGTGGAGATATCTGTGGGCGAGACCGGCTGGCCGTCGCTTGGGGACCCGAACCAACCTGCCGTGAATCTGGAGAACGCCATTTCGTATAACGGGAATCTGGTGAAGCATGTGAACTCGGGGAAGGGCACTCCCTTGATGCCCAACCGGACTTTCGAGACATTCATCTTTGCTCTCTTCAACGAGAACCTTAAGCCCGGTTCGACCGCTGAGAGGAACTTCGGCTTGTTCAGACCGGATTTCACTCCGGTCTACGACGTTGGGATCATGCTCGACGGCCAGGTTTGTCTACTGAACCCTTTCTCCGTGCGATTTTCTTTTGTTGAATTGTTTTATTTTCCTTTTACTTTAATGTTTTTACGCGTCTGCCACCGCCCTCTTAGACTACTTTTTCACTTTATTCGTCGGAGACGGCGTCTTGGGGGCACTTTTGAAATACTTTGGTACTCCAAGGGCCGTCGTGATCTCCGATAGCATTCCTCCCATCAAAACAGTCCCCTCATCGTCAATCGCACCCGCACGATCGAGATTGGGAAATGATCTCAACCGTTGGCTGGGAGACGTGTAAAAATATTATATTTTGTTCTGGAATTATTGGTTCTCTTTTTTTCCAACACGTCTTGGACTCGTTGCTGTTCATTCCCTGTGGGACACGTGTACGGTTAGGAATTTGACCAGCGGCAACTGGAGGAGAACGTGGACTGTCGCTGCAGAGCAGTAAGTTGAGGTGGTGCTCCAGCTGCTGGTTTTTGGTTGATGAGGACTACCTGAAATTGTGTCCTCCCGCCGGAATCCAGAAGGGCTTAGCTCAAGCCAAAATCACCTGGATAGAAAAGGATTTGACGTGACTTGTTTTATTACCGTACACGTGTCCATGGTTAAGAATGAAAGAAATCAGGACCTTCCTTTGGGTGGGGAGAGCATACAGCTTGCTTTGCAGGCTTTTTCTGACGGAAATAGGAAACAGGTTTTCAAAAGCCAGGCGGGAATCCCGTTTGAACGTTACTTCTTGAGAGTGATGACGTCACCACTTATGCACGTGCTGATTGTGGTGGGGCCCGGGGTTGGTGTGGTTTTTTTTATACTCTTGCTGGGTGGCAATATACGGGTGCCCATATAGACTCTAGACTCTGCCAAATTTGGATTTTAGGTGAAAATTATCATTCTACCCTTCCGCCTTTCCGCGCAGAATTGATACGAAGAAATCAATCGATCGAAGCACGAAGAAGAAATCAATCGATGGATCGATTGATCCTGAGAATGAAAATCAATTGATCGATCGATTGATCTTGAAAACGAACGAAACCTTAACAAATCGATCGCACCATCGTGCGATCGATTCTGTTAATGATCCTACGGTAACATATTATTTAAATAATAAAATTTCTTTTAAAACTTTAAAGTTATTTTTTAAGCACTGTGTATTTTCAAAATTTCTCAAATTTAATATTTGGACTAATTACGATAACGTGATAAAAAAACTTTAAGACTTTAAGGTCTTTGACACTCCCAAATGCTTAAAACAGAGTGTTTTACAAATAAGGGTATCTCTAGGGTGGGCCGAAAACACATTTAGGAGTGTCAAAAGACCTTTAAGTCTTAAAGTATTTTTATCAGGTTATTTTAATTAGTTCGGATATTCAATTTGAGAAATTTTGAAAATACACAGTGTTTAAAAAATAACGTTAAAAATAACGTTAAAACTTTAACATTATTTTTTAAACACTGTGTATTTTCAAAATTTCTCAAATTGAATATCCGGACTAATTAAAATAACCTGATAAAAATACTTTAAGACCTCAAGGTCTTTTGACACTCCTAAATGTGTTTTCGGCACACCCTAGGGATACCCTTATTTGTAAAACACTATGTTTTAAGCATTTGGGAGTGTCAAAAGACCTTGAAGTCTTAAAGTATTTTTATCAGGTTATCGTAATTAGTCCGGATATTCAATTTGAGAAATTTTGAAAATATACAGTGCTTAAAAAATAACTTTAAAATTTTAATTTTTTTTTTATTTAATTACTGTATGAATCGATCGATTGATAGCATGCTATCAATCGATCGACAGAATCAATCACACATTTTTGCGATCGTTTTCATTCGCTCGTGTAATTGATCGATCAATGCGAAAAATACAGTGCACAGTTGATCGATCGATTCTGCGCGGAAGGGCAGAATGGTAATTTCCACTTAAAATCTAAAAATCGGTGTCTCCTGACAGGTTTCTGCGGTGTCTTTATGGGCACCCGCAATATACCCCTTAAATTGGTGAGTTAATAATGTCATTAATGCCTTTCATTAAAAGGAAGTTTCTTTTACGTGAGATTTTATCACTAATTCCAGGCATTTAGTCTGGTACACTTAGACAATATATTTTATTTAATAAAAAAGAGTTTTATTTTGGGAACATACAGGTGTACGTTTGGATTGAATGACAGGTTATAAAATTAACTTATCCATAGAAGCAGTTTTAGGTTAGGCTTGGGTAAAAGAAAGGTTTGGAAGGGATTCTCTTAACTAGTTTTTTTTTTTTTTTATTATTGAGTGATTGTCTTGATTTTGTTTGGTATTATAGGGGAACAGATATGAGAAAAAATATTTTTGTTTGGTAAATGTAAATATAAGGAACTTGATATATTTTCGGTCTATGAAATTTTTTTTTTTTTTTTGAAATTTTAGTTATAAATTTTTGAAAAATCACCTAATTTTTTTAGTATTTTTTAGAATTTCAATAAAAAATTTCTGATATTTTGATCATTTTTTTAGATAACTCATGCTATATTATACTAAATAAGGTATTTATTATATGTTTTGATTGATATGAAAAATAATTTTAAACTTTCTTTGAGAATATTTTGATAGATAGGTTAGTTTTCAAAACATTACATTGGTTTTATTGATATTAGGTCAATAAAAAATAAAATTTTATGACATTTGAAAATATACAATATTTTAAAACTATTAACTAAACTTAGTAAAAGAAGAAATCTATAATTTTCTAATATATAAAACATTTTAAATTAAAGAATCCTTTTATTATATGATTTAGGTTATATAGTAAATGGTTAAAATTGACATTATTTTTAAACTAGAATACTTTTTAAGTAAAAACCGTTTAATTTATGGTTTAAATATCAAATGGTAAAAGCTTTGGATAGGGTTGAATTTTTAAAATTGCATTGATCTATAAAAAATCTGTCATCTCATGTGATTCATAATGCCATAACTCTAATAAACTATATGCAGCAAAGACATGCACTTGAAATAGAAAAAGGAATGGGTGAAGGGGAAATTGAGTTTCCCTTATTGAGCTAGGAGAATCCAAAAAGGTGAAGGGGAGAGGTAAATAAGGAAAAAGGAGGCTGTGATTTTCCCTCATAATGCAAAATACCAAACAGGGGAAAAGAGTGAAAAATCTTCCTTTCTCTCCCTTATCCCTCATCCAAATATAGCCTTTAGTGTCTTGGCTTGTGAACGCCAAGCTGGCTAATATCAATGCCTCAATGCCGAAGTCAAAACGTATTTATTTCCTCAATGACTTGTCGATGCATGCAAGCAAACAAGAGAATATCAATGCTCAAGACCGTCAAACGTATTTATTTCCTCAACGACTTGTTGATGCATGCAAGCAAACAAGAGAATATCAATGCTCAAGACCGTCAAACGTATTTTTTTCCTCAACGACTTGTTGATGCATGCAAGCAAACAATATAATATCAATGCTCAAGACCTCATGTAATACCCCACCCAAAAGTCCCACATCGATTGTGGACTTGGGTTATGGGGGCAAGTCCCTCCTCATCACAAGACCTTTTGGGCTTGGCTTGGTGGGCTAGGGCCCAATGCAAAGCTGTGAGGGTCTGTGGGGTCTAAAGCGGATAATATTGTGATAAAGTTGTGTCAAGTCGTCACAAGTGTTATCAGAGCACGGTTTAACACTCGGACTGTGTGGGTTCTACTTGCGTGACATTGCCTGCCTGTGTGTGAACTCCTTGTTAGTGTGACGTGACAACTATTTGTGTGACATTGTCTGCCTGTGTGTGTGAACCCCCTGTCAGTGTGACGTGACAGAGCCGGGGGCGGCTCTGGTCTTAAGTCCACATAGATTGTGGACTTGGGTGGTGGGGGCTTTATTGAGGGGGCAAGCCCCTCCCCATCACAAGGTCTTTTGGTCTTGGCTTGGTGGCCAGGGCCCAATGCAAAACTGTTGAGGGCCCGTGGGGCTCAAAGCGGACAATATTGTGATAGGGTAGAGTTGAGTCGTCACACCTCAAGTATTTTTACTCACTTTTTATGCAAATTTTCTGGTA
Source organism: Chimonanthus salicifolius (assembly GCA_013350335.1). Lineage (NCBI taxonomy): Eukaryota > Viridiplantae > Streptophyta > Magnoliopsida > Laurales > Calycanthaceae > Chimonanthus > Chimonanthus salicifolius. The sequence continues at coordinate 34,348,861 of CM023539.1, forward strand.
TGTCAAGCCATGTGTATGTACATATGCGTGTACTCAACAAAATCTCTTTACAGAAATGCATTTCAATTTCAATATATTCAATTAATGAATTGATCATGCCCTTTGCCATAAAGAACTTCCTCTTATTAGTGTCATGTGACATTTTTATACTATATTTTATTGAATGATAAAAATGTCTTTGAATTTCAATATGTATTCAATTGATGAATTGTTCATAGCATTCATTATAAGGAACTCCCTTTAATAGTGTTATGCGAAGTTTCATTAATCTTTATCATTTAATCCATCTTTATCATTTAATAAAATATGGCATCCTTTTATAGAACGGTGTGGTATTCCAAGTGGGGGCCAAATTCTAATGATAGCCATTATTGAATTAAGGTTAGTGATAGGAGCATCTCCTACTTTTATTGTGAGTAAGCACTTCCTACTCAAAATGCGAAATGATCAGTGATAATTTTTTCTTCTACAAGACGAAGCATAGTTGATTGTTTGTTATTTTGAACAAGGCTTCCTCCGAGAAAAAAAAGTAGGGGTGCCTCCATCATTAGCCTTGAATCAACTATAAATACGTTTGGACAAGTAGAAATAATATCAAAACAATCACTGAGGGTGAGGATACTCTTAGGTGGATTATTTTCTTTGGATTTCCAAGAGATGATCAAATGACTCTTTTTTGGATAAGCAATTGTAGGAGAAGTTGGACCATCATTTTTCTGGCCCATTTATGATATAGGCCTGGCCTGATTTGTTTACTTAATGGATCTTCACTCTAGCTTGAAGGGTCATCTTGAGCCTGGTTGAGCGACAACCCAAGAATCAGGCAAAATGACAAATATCAGCATAAGTCTGAATTTCTTAACATTTTTATTGTGAAATGAGTTCATGGAAATTCTACAACATATTTTCAATTTTATTTTAATGTGAAATATCACAATATGATAGTTCAAGGAAAAAAATTATGAATTTGAATGGTCCATGCCTTATCGCTCTCCCTATTTGGGTTTATTTATCCTAATTATCATCCCATCATCAAAGAAAATTTTACATTTTCCTAATTCTCTCTCTTTTAGGGATATAGCACATGCAATATGAAATTTTCTATAGCCTGTCTATAATGTTATGTGCATGGTTTTGGCTCCGTTTTACTCTAATACTGGATCGAGGCAGACCCATGGATATCGAGTAGGCAGTCGTTACATTAAAAAAGATTTGTTAGATCCAAGTATGAATAGCAACCTTAGAAGTTGTGGGTCAGAGGGCTCTGATGTTGTGAAGATGATAATGGTGATGCTTGGATATGCGTAAGTGGTTAGTCTTTGAGCTTGGTGTGGATTATTAATAGAACTGAAAGCAGACTCTTCTTTGCTTGATGCCACATACTCAAGCTTGAGCTCATTACTAGCTTGAATAGTGCAGCTTACTCAACTCGACAAATCTTGAACCAAAGGTCAAGCTGTCCATGCTTTGTTGGCTGAAGTTGTTTGATTCTCTCCTTTTCGGCTTCCTTTATTTTACATGAAAATCGAATAGCTTCTTGTGATCTGAGAGATGATTGAACATCCATGAGCCAGGTTACGGAATTTCAGTGGCAATCTAAAAGTTTGCTTGAATATTTTCGGTTTCAGTTTTGGGTTTCGGCTGAAATATGTAAATTTTTAAAATATCATCCAAAATTTATGTGACTGTCCATGATTTATGGATGCATCAGTCTTGACGTGTAGATGGCAAATTTTCCACCTTTTGCAAAAAAAATCTGATGGATACTTACAACCTGAGTGTATTAGGTTGTGGTGAACAAACAAGCACTGTTGCTAACCCATATGGTAACTGAATCACCATTTTTTTTTGGTCTATATAGAGTTACGTCTTTTGGTGGGTGGGTGGTGACTTATTTACGTTTCAAAGAAAGTGATCTGCTTGAACTTCACTGACTACTTATCAATGTGCCATGTGCTTTATTTTTTATATTGAAGATCGAATGCATGGCTCTGATTTGTGCACTGAGCTGTCCTTTTTTTTTTTCCCTTTTTAATGATTGTTCATTGAGTTACTCATTCTTCACGCTTGCATTCTCTAATTATTGGGTTAACATGATCTCAAAGTGAGTATGATCCAACTGTTATGAATGGTGCAGGTGGGGGGTCAGACGCCGACGAGCCCATCAGGTGGTGATGGGAGAAAGTGGTGTATGCCCAAAGGGGATGCAAGTGCACAAGCACTGCAGGCCAACATGGACTATGCCTGTAGCAATGGTATAGATTGTGGGCCTGTACAGGAAGGTGGGCCCTGCTTCCTCCCCAACACTCTCCAGTCTCATGCAGCTTATGTTATGAATGCTTATTATCAGTCGCATGGGCGCAATGACTTCGACTGTGATTTCTCCAATACTGGAGTCCTCACCATCGACAACCCAAGTAAGTAGTATTCATCTCATGTCTCTAAACTTTTTGGGTCTCAACTGGATTTGGATCCAAGGACCTGATTATCTGACAGGTCCAGTCAGGCATGGCGAAAAATGACCTGACCTACTTTCTTCCCCTTCAATATCAGATCAGGGGAGTAGGTGGTTCAGGAGCAGTAAGAGCTGGCTTACACTTGATTCTTGGCCAGTTCTATATCCATGCCATTGGACTACAGATTTGGTTGTATGCCTTGGGAAAAAAAATTTAGTTATTTTCAGCAAATAAGTGAAATTGATCAATCAGGGTCTAATATAAATATTGGCATGAAGAAAATATCCTAAAATAATACCATTTTGAGACCCAGCGAAATATTTGCTAGTATTGGAAAATACTCTTGCATAGATCCATAGCCACTAATGGGATATAGCATCTATCATTGAGATTTTCTCCAGGTACTGAAGACTGAACCCTTTTAAGCCCATAATTCAAACTCTAAAATCGACTGCAAGTTATTTTTAGTTACATTTGTTTATGACTTGCTTAATTATTTTTCAATTGATTCTGTTGCAGGTTATGCAGCTTGTAAATATGATGCCTGAAAATGGGAATGAGGTTGGTTCTTCTGTCATATCAGTGTTCCAAAGCTTCTGTAGCTTTTACTTGCAGGGTTTATTCAAGTTCTGGATGACCTTGTTTTAGAATCCATTTAGATTTATTTTTAAATTATTTCCCTAATTAGTGATTTCTCAAATATTGTATTTACTATATTAGGGGCTTTCCCCTTTTACTTGCTTTCTATATTTGTATTTCCCTTTCTCTATATAAATAAAATCAGGGTTTCTCCTTAATTTACAGGGAGATACCACATTATTTTCACATGGTATATAGAGCCAAACTAGATTCAATTTTTTTCCCACCCTTCCACTGAGAGAAAGCCCCCTAAACGCCACCCTCCGGCAGAGTGAGGGACTATTTCCCCTTTTACTTGCTTTCTATATTTGTATTTCCCTTTCTCTATATAAATAAAATCAGGGTTTCTCCTTCATTTACAGGGAGATACCACATTATTTTCACATGGTATATAGAGCCAAACTAGATTCAATTTTTTTCCCACCCTTCCACTGAGAGAAAGCCCCCTAAACGCCACCCTCCGGCAGAGTGAGGGACTATCTCTACCAAAAAAATAAAATCCCGTCTCTATCTTGCTTAAACAAGTCAACAACAAAAAAAAAAATCCCACTGCCATTCGTCGTTCTGCTATTTGAGAAGCCTGCTGAACTGCTATAAGGCACTTTCTCAGATCCAGTGTGGAGACCCCACATTATTTTCACACCTTGTGTGGGAGATTTGTCAGGGGACTCCTTTTTTTTTTTTTTTCATGTAGAAGTGTTTTTGGCTCTGATTTTGGATACTGGGCTTTAATATATATAGATAGATTAAGAGTATAAGATTCGTGTAATAGTTGCTGTCGATCTTAATCTACTTTAGAGCCAGCTGTGTTTGGATGAAGAAAGTTTTTCAGGGATTTTTCCAAGTAGTGGATGCTCTTGCCAAAGGATTCTATTCTCCTATATCTTGTTTGGTAATGGTAACCCTTCTTTAATAATCATAGGTGAAAAAGTATGAGGAGAAAAGAGGGACAAGGAAGTAGAAGAGGAAACTGTGGTGTTTTTGCCTTTTGGAGGGGAAATAGATTTTGGCTTGTGATGGAAAATGAGAAATGTGGGGAAAGGATGTGAATTTCCTTATTTCTCTCACTTTCTCTTGATCTAAACGACCTAGATGTTTTCCATTTTTATGTTGTCTTATTAAGCATTCAACTACAGCCTTGTCAGCTAGATGATATCCTTGACATTAGGAGTAAAAATCTTGGTGTCGGCCGATATCCGATATCGGCCAATATTTAAATATCGGATGATAAATTTCTCTCTATTATATATTTTTTTTTACAAAAACCACTAATATTGATCCGATACATATCGTATCGGCCGAGATATAAGGATAGTAATTTTGTGGAAAAAGTTTATTGGGGTTGATGCCAAAGTTTTAAAATTAGTTGTATTCGATTACTTTATGTGATGGAGTCTCATCATTTTGACTTAATTCCTTGGACTAGGTCACTTTTTGAGTTCGAGATTGAGTTCGATTGTTAAAACCTTGGTTGATTCATGTCATCTAATTGGTGCTATGAAATTCAACCTCATGTTACACTTTCAAAACTTATGTTTTTGTTGTTTGTTTTAAAATCTTTATTTTTTTGAAAATAAAGCATTGCTTTGTGAGCAAGGAAAACATTTCTCTATATCTCTTTTCCACCTCCCAATCCCATGGAAATTTGATTCTTTAGGAGAAAGAAATGACTGTCTTTGTGGCTCTTGGCGAAGGCTTTATTACCATGGCAAGATTAGTTGTCTATTGATTTCACCATCGAGATTGAACGATCTAATTCAATATGTTTTGAGAAATGTTTCAATTGATGAATAAGGACTTGAATTGTAATTATTTTTAGACATTTATTTCATTCATTTCAAATTTATTTAGAGATTTTTAAATTTATTTAAATATTTTTCATATTTATTTATCGAATTTGAGATTTATTTAAACATTTTTCAAAGATCCATAAATTGGCCTTCTATTTATAAAGTGTTTTTGGATTTATTTACCTTATTAAATAATTTATCTCATTTATATTTCAATTAGGATTTTAGATTTAATAAAATAGAGAAGATATTTCAAGAAATTATACATTAGCTTTAAATTTATGTAAATGGTTTATCAGTAATTAATTTTATAATGCATTTCATTATTTTCCTTTTACATGCATGTTATATTTTTCATTGCTTATTTGTAGTTATTTTTATACATGATATTTATTTTACAAGATTATTTTCATTTCAATCTATTTTTTCCTCATTTTCATCAAATTTTATTAAATGTTCAAGTACATTTTCTACAATATAATCAATTTGTACTAATTAACTATATCAATATCTTGGCAAAAAGTTACTATAATTTATTTTCTATTTTTCTAGAATTTTTTACTATTTTTCTAATTTTTTACAAAATGTTTTAAAATCTTAATTTTGTAACTTGAAAACCCCATTTTGATATCTAAATGCATGTTAAATAATGATAAAATTATATAGAAATGAACTCCATTATTTTATAAATTCTGTAAACTTTTCATCTTTTTATGAAAATTTTAGGAGAAAATTGGAGGAGAGAGAAATCGTATCAGCAAATTATCGTCGATATAATATATATCACCAATAGGAACGTAATGGCAGCCCATATTGGCTTTAAACTCCTCTTGTATTCTTTTAGTCCTATTTACTTCAATCTCTCCTTGTGCGGTGGGGTTTATATAATTTTAATTTTTAGATTTATCTTATAAACATTTTCCACTAATATGTGTTTAGATTGATGCCATATATCTAATTTTTGTTCAACTCTTTTTCTTTAGAATTAACGATTCTTTTTCTTATAAGAATTGAAAAATCATATTTTCTATCACTTGATTGTCAAATGCTAAACCTTTAGAAATTTAATACATTTCAAAAGACGTGCGCAATTTTATATCTAAATTACATAAATTGAGTCAATGATTAATTGATTATACAAGAAATTTACACTTTAGACTAGTTGGGCTGAATACCTAAGTCCTAACAATTGTTCACCTTTACTCACATGGATGTAGGTCAATTGGTTGCCTCTCGCTTTAGGAAGTGGGAGATTACGGATTCGAACCCTCATGTCTAATCTTGATGTACCTAAGGGTAATGGATTCACCCGTAGAAATTTTACTCTGGGTATCCTGCAGTTTAAAAAAAAAAATTGACATTAAGAAGATTTATGAGACTACTAAATGAAATTTCATGTATTTTTGTATGATTGCATTGCGAATGACTACTTTCCCTATTAGCAGAATTATGAAATTTATTATAGTTTCTATATTTCATTTTTTTAATGATACTACTTCCTAGACAAGGGTCTAAAAAATGGTGGATGGTATGTATCGGCAAATATGGCATATCTTATACATATTGTTGTGGCATTATAATACTCTCAACACATTTTCTCTTTCTCTCTCTTTTTTTTTATAATTTAAAAATAAATAAAAATATGAGCAAATAGCAAAACTGGAAAACCTAGCTGAGCATTTTTTTTTAAATATCATTTATGGAGTATTAGACTTTTAGAGTTGAAATCTCGATATGAATAAAGTATAGCTTAAAATTTTGAAAAATGTCTAATTTTTTTTAAAAAATATGAGATTAATAAAAGGAAACACCTAATATGAAAATCATGTTTTCTACTGTTTGATAGTGACATATATCTTCTACTACAATTCATAATTTTTTTCATAAAAAATTGAAATTTCATATAAATGTTGAAATATTAAAAAAATATACAAACACTCTAAAAACTATATCCATCACATAAAGGGCTCTTTATTTCATTTCAGAAATATTTTTATTTCATTTCATTAAGCTAACCATAGCTAAAGAATTGTATAAAAGTTGGCTCAATGGCCTCTCTCATTACACACTGTATATATAGATGTACATGTCTAATTACAAGCCCTTAATCAAGGAAGTTGAAAAATATAGATCAAGACAAACATGGAAGGTCAACCCTGTCCTCTAATACTCCGATGCAAACTCGACGGGGGTAAGGCGACGAGTTTGGAACTAAGTGTGGAGAAGCGTTGGTTCCATAGTCCCTTTGTGAAGATATCAGCAAGTTGATCCTGAGAGGAGACAAACTGAATTTGATGAGATCCAGCAGTGACGCGTTCTCGTAGGAAATAATAATTAAGCTCAATGTGTTTTGTCCGATAATGGAACACAGGATTAATGACCATGTATGTGACACTGAGATTATCACAAAAAAGAACGGTCAGAGAAGAGAGAGGAAAACCAAGCTCGCATAAAAGATATTGAATCCAGACAGTATCCGCACAAGTATAGGCAAGGGCTCTATATTCTGCTTCGGCACTTGACCTTGAGACTGTGGGTTGCTTCTTGGCACACCAAGAAATTAAATTGGGACCCAAGAAGATACAAAAATCAGTTGTAGAGCGTTTACTATCAGGACAACCAACTCAATCAGCATCAGAGTACGCAGTCAGATGTAATGGATGTGATGAACGCACAAGCTGTAGCCCACAACCAAGGGAGCTTTTAAGATAATGTAGAATGCACTTGACATCGTCAAAATGAGACGTGCGAGGCTGACTCATAAACTAAGAAACAATGTGCATAACATAAGAAATGTCGGGCCTGGTGAGTGTGAGATAGAGAAGAGCGCAAACAATTTGACATTATGCAGAGGGGTCCGGTAGTAGATCACCAATGTTAATAGACAACTGAGACTTGGCAGCAACAGGCGTGGAGCAAGGCTTGCAGGTGAGCATCTGACTGCGACGAAGAAGGTCAAGGGTATATTTGACACTATCTTGAAGAGAGAACAGCGTGGGCCGCAGCAACGAGCAACGGGGAAGACGAGATCTGTGGATGGATCTGCACCGACAGAGAAGCAAACGGCAGCAGGGTGGGATCTCAGGCACAAATCCGGCGTAGAGAACTCGGAAGCAGCAGTAGATTGTGCAGAGTGGAGCAGCAGGGGGAAGAAGGGAGAGCAGATCTGAGAGAAGTGATTTCTGCTAATTTAAGAAGAGAGGTGGCTGGTCCGAGCGAAGACAGACTGGGCCGTGGAGAGACAATCTGACATGGAGAGATTTGGTGCAGGAAGTAATGGCCTGAGATAGCAGAAGGGAATGCAGCCGCCGTTGGCAATGTAGAGAGAAGGCTAGAGATGGTGAAGAAGGGACCCAAACCGGGGACTGTTGCTGGGCAGGGTTGCAAGAGCAGGGGCAGCAATGAGAACTCGATTGCCGCTGTTGTTTAGAGAGATGGGGAAAGAAAAAAAAAATCAGAGATTTTATTGAACCGAAGTGTGGCTCTGTACCGTGAAGAATTGTATAAAAGTTGGCTCAATGGCTTCTCTCATTACACACTGTATATATAGATGTACATATCTAATTACGAGCCCTTAATCAGGGAAGTAAACAAATATAGATCAAGACAAACATGAAAGGTCAACCCTGTCCTCTAATAAATGCCCTAGCCCTAATTATACTTATTTTTTCCTCATTCTCACCAATTCCACATGAAGTAAATTTGTAACTAATTTGAATCTATTATAAGTTTATGGTTCATTGATCTAGCCCTATAAAATTTATAGGGCCGAATAAAATTGAATTTTTTGAAATCTTAAATATATGACTTTACTTATTTTATTAAAGTGTTTTTTTTATAAACATTTTATTCAAAGTGATTTTTATAAATATTCTATTCAAAATATGTAATGCCCTGATCCTCCAGAACAATATTATCCACTTTTGGCCTACAATGACCTAGACGAGTTTGCATTGGCAAGTCAGTCCAAGAGTTGCTCCCAAAAGCCCTTGTGCTAGAAGGGGGGAGACGTCTTCAAATATACTAGCTTCAAGTCCTCCTCATAGGCGATGTGAGACTTTTAACGCTTAGCCAACACAGGGGTCACACACACCACGCCCATACTCACAAACAGAGAGTTGATCCGTTCTCTGATATCATGATAAACCACATGAATAGAACTCATCCCTAAAAATCGGTTTATAAGAAGAGGGGCCCCATGCATTTATAAATTCCAAGATCCCAAAGCCTGGACATACTAACAGTCATCTTCAGCGTTAGGGCTGGAAACACTCGGCTCTCCCCCTCCACGCAAGGGTGGAAATATGAACCTGATCCAACTCTATAGTACCTTGCTCTAATACCACTTGTTAGAACCTTGGATAACAATAGCTTTTCTAACCAATCCATCAGAGTCCATGTAGGCTCCACATGAGGCCACCACATCTAAGACAGCATAGAGGATTGGTGGTACATAAATAAATTTAGATTTACCCGCATGATTGTTAGCTCTTACAGCGGAATAAACAAGAATAATCGAACGGAATAAAATAAGCACAATCCAACACAAGCAAATTTACGTGGTTCGGCCCCACCCGGCCTACGTCCACGGAGCGTGAAAGAGATATTATTAAGAGAAGAGATTACAAGAGATAATAAACCAGTTTGAGAAACCCAAATACAGCTTAGAGAACCTTCGACGAATCTGAACACACACTTGTGTACCAGATGCTTCTCTTCTTACTTTGTGACTTACTGCCGATCTCTGTGTAGGAAGACAAAACAGAGAGCTGCTTTCACCATGCAGCACTACCTTCGTTGTCAGCCCTTCTCTCTCTCTCTCTCACGTATTGCACGACACCTGCTGCTCACGATGGATCATCCTGCTTTGTTCACTTCTCTTTAATAGATACTGCTAATGTGCAGACCCAAGCCTTTACAACAACTTCCTAATGTGGCACACGTCCCAAGATACACTTGCCAAACATAGAGTCCACTACCTCATGCACTCCTAGTTTATCTCCATAAAACATGGAGTCCAATGTGTGCATAAACAATAATTGCTAATTATGCAATTAGGCAGTTACTAATCCTATTAGGCAACTGCTAGCTTCCACGCCACACTCAATTATTGTGGAATTGAGCCACTGACTCAACAATCTCCACCTTGGCGAAAATACCACTAACCTCCGAAGATGAACTGAAATACCATCATCCACAACACCTGAAAATATGCACCTCTGTGCACACCGACCACTCCCGACTGAGCTCCACCTGCAACTGCAACTTCTGCTCTGGCGAAGGGGCTTTCTCTTTCCAGCCGCACTCCTGCTGGATGCCACTCACAGATCTGAAAACCCAGATCTGCAGCGGTATAGCATTGTTACCTCTACCCCTCTCCTGCCGTCGAGCTGTCCTCCAGACAGTGTCAGATCTGCAACTGCAGTCCATCTGCATCTCTATGTGAGATGCGCTCACCCCCACTGCTCTGGGGTGCTCCACCTGTCTTCTTTAATTAGAAGAGTTGCCCAAGCTCAAGCCTCGCTTGAACTTGATGCCCGTCACCGGATTTGTTGGACCCGCCATCGACTGTGTCGGACCCGCCACCTGTATGTGATTTTTCGTCCCCTTCGCTTTTCCATCTCTGCTAGCACCATGGAATTCGGACGGACTATCACAACCTGCAAAAGAAACTTTATTTTTAAAGTCATACCTGTCACCTGACTTTTTGTTTCTTTTTCTTCTTCCTGCGGCCCGATTAGTAGAATCCCTCTGCCGGTCAATTACTGTACTTCCCTCCAGTGTGTATAGATTATTTTTTTTCTTCCCTTTCATGACGATCATGGCTCCTTTAGAAACTCTAAGAGCCCCATCCTTCGCCTTGAAGGTAAACCCATCAGTGTCCAGTGTCCCCAAAGAAATCAAATTTTTCTTTAACTCAGGAACATGCCGTACATTCTCCAACTTTCTTACCATACCATCGAACATCCTGATTTTGACTGTCCCAACGCCAATGGTTTTACAGCTAGCACCATTGCCCACATAGACAGGTCCCTCATCACAGGATTTGTATGTGTCAAACGACTCTTTGCGTGGACACATATGGTAAGAACACCCAGAATCTAGAATCCACAGATCAGTTGGATTATTCATACCTATGGTGACTGTGCACACGACAACACCTGCAGCATCGTCTGAGTCACTTTGTACGGCATTTGATTGATCTGAACTTTGCGGTTTGATTTCCAGATCTCGCTTCTTTTTGTTGCAGTCCATCATCCTATGCTCCTCTTTCTCACAGTAGAAACATATAAACTTTCCTCCACCTCTCCATCTAGATTTTGATCTTGACCCTCTGAACTTGTCACGGTCTTAAGGTTTTTTGCTTTTGTTTCTCCCTTTGTTCTCTGTATAGAGAGCCTGTGTCTGAGAAGAACCCACCGAAGACTTTTTTCTTGTCTCCTCGTTCAGCAAACTACTTGTCACGGACGTCATAGTGACAATACCCTCTAGCGTTGAATTGCTGAGTGACACCACCAAGGTCTCCCAACTCTCAGGTAGAGAACTGAGAAGTAGGATGGCCTGCAACTCACCATCAAGAACCATCTTTATGGATGAGAGTTGATTGATTATACTCTGCATCTCATTCAGATGCTCCGCAATCGAAGTACTTTCATTGTACTTCAGATTCACCAACTTTCTGATTAGGAACGTCTTGTTGCCCGCAGTCTTTCTCGCATATAATCCCTCCAATTTATTCCAGAGAGATTGCGCCGTCGTTTCAGTGGACACCAGATGAAACACACTGTCATCCAGCCACTGTCGAATAAAACCGAGGCACCTCCGATCAAGATTGTTCCATTCATCATCAGACATCTCGACCTTTAGTTTTGCCTTCCCCTTGTCATCGGAAGACTCCGTCGCTTGCACCTTCGGTCTGCCTGCGATCGGTTTGTAGAGATCTCTACAATACAGAAGGTCTTCCATCATTGTCTTCCACAATAAGTAATTTGCTCCATTGAGAGTAATCATTCGGGCGGTGTTGATTTCCATCACCTCCGACAACCCGAAGCCTCCCTGTGTGCTGTGATCCGTCCACCCACGAGTCCCTGGCCTCCAACCAAAGCTACTGATACCACTTGTTAGCTCTTACAGCGGAATAAACAAGAATAATCGAACGGAATAAAATAAGCACAATCCAACACAAGCAAATTTACGTGGTTCGGCCCCACCCGGCCTACGTCCACGGAGCGTGAAAGAGATATTATTAAGAGAAGAGATTACAAGAGATAATAAACCAGTTTGAGAAACCCAAATACAGCTTAGAGAACCTTCGACGAATCTGAACACACACTTGTGTACCAGATGCTTCTCTTCTTACTTTGTGACTTACTGCCGATCTCTGTGTAGGAAGACAAAACAGAGAGCTGCTTTCACCATGCAGCACTACCTTTGCTGTCAGCCCTTCTCTCTATCTCTCACGTATTGCACGACACCTGCTGCTCACGATGGATCATCCTGCTTTGTTCACTTCTCTTTATTAGATACTGCTAATGTGCAGACCCAAGCCTTTACAACAACTTCCTAATGTGGCACACGTCCCAAGATACACTTGCCAAACATAGAGTCCACTACCTCATGCACTCCTAGTTTATCTCCATAAAACATGGAGTCCAACGTGTGCATAAACAATAATTGCTAATTATGCAATTAGGCAGTTACTAATCCTATTAGGCAACTGCTAGCTTCCACGCCACACTCAATTATTGTGGAATTGAGCCACCGACTCAACAATGATCTCATGAATTGAAGTTTGCACTAAAATTCATGCAAACTTCTGTGCGGATGAACATATGAAAAGAGAGAAATTAACAGATCGTGTTCTCTTTCTAAATCTCCATTCTCTATTCTAAATATATTTTGTCGGGTAAGTTCTCCACTAAGAAAAACCTTTTTACTCTATAGTTGAATAATTTGAAAATAATTAATTTAAGTCAATAAATTTTCCTAGTTTTTATTTGGTTAACTAGTATTCTAATTAGAAGAGATATATAAGGATTTTAAAAATAGATAAATTTTGACAAAACATTTTATATATCAATTTTTACTTTAGAATATATATATTCAATTTGTTCATGATAATATGATAATAAGTATAAATGAATCAAAATTTTCTGAAATTTTAGAGAATTTAAATCGTAAAAATAGATTCAGTCAAATAAGTTATAAATATTCAATTAATTTTTCCTATAAGAAATAAAACATGAATAGATATGAAAAACTGAAGGCATCTTGATAGAATAAAAAATGATTTAGTTGTATATTATGATAAATTTAGATACTTGAACTTATAATAGAATCTTAAAGAGATTTTGAATTAAATTTAACTAATAAGATAGGAATGGACTTTTGTGCAATAAAAGAGTCTTTCTTCGTTGAAAATGATGATTTTATAAAATAGTTATTAGATTTATATTACTTTATGGAACAAAGTATTGAAAATTGAAAAAAAAAAACAAATAAAAAGTTAAAATCATAAAGATACATATGCTACATTGGATTAGTGGATTAATCCTATAGGATAGAATTAGAACCGGATGCATTAAAGATAGTTTAAGAATAATCTCAATCCATGAAAATTTGAGAAAAACTCAATTAAAGTGATCTGGTCATGATAATAGAATATAAAATGATGGGAGGAAATGATAAACATTGATATGAGATTGTAGAGTTATTAATAGCATAGTTTAGATAAGATTAATTGAAGAAAAACTGATAAAAAATAATTTCATGAAATTTTGACTTAGGATAATGATAATGATTAGATATGAAAAAGTGAAGAAATAAAGACTAGAAAGCCCATTTTTATAATTTTAAATGAGAGCCGTTGGATGCAGCCATATGGTGGATTTAATGAGGAACGCAACGAAGTAAACAAATGGCTTTGAGCCTTCGGAACAAAACCCTCCTACAACAGGTTTCTTCTCCCTCCCTCTCTCTCTCTACTTGCCACCCTCTCTCTTCTTTTCTCTGCGACCCTCTCTCTCTTTTCTATCTCTTCGGTTTCTATTATTCTGTTTCTCGTTTTTTCCCTTCCTCTCCCTTCTCTGCAATCCATTTTTATTTTTAACCTAATATCTCTGTATCGCTCCTCTGCTCCCATCTCCAGTCTTCCTGGCAGGCCAATTCGTCGACCAAAGGTATGGATTTGGTTGAGATTCTTTTTCTGAATATCGGGTTTTTTCTGTTTATTCCTTTTTTATTAAATTTGTTCGAGAGCTGATGAATACACCAAAAACTTCATAGCTGATGGACTGTGTAAAATCAGTCTCGTTTATCCTAACCCATCGATGATTCCTTACCTCAGGAACTATGCAGCATTCCGGTAGTCCTTTTCACCTCTGGTTGCCTTCACTAAGATTCGAACACGGGACTTGCAACCCGCTGTGATACCAATTGTTAGAGTTCTGACTAATATGCCACAAACTCCAAAGCAGATGTAATGCGTGAAATCAGTCTCTTTATGAATCTGAACAGAATTTATTTGGTTGGATATTTAAGTGGGGCTACATCATGATTTAATTTAAGGATTCAATTCATTTTGTGGCATTTTAAGAAATCATCCATTGAGAAAAGGTTCCGTAGGATTAGACGTCATATTTGAATCATACATCGAAAACTTGGCTTGCCTGTTTCAATTAGTCAATTTGATTATACTACACATGATCAGTTGAGTCGGAGCAAAAGTCATTCAGGTCTACTCAAACACATTCAAACCCAAAATGATCAATGTAAGATGAAAGCATGTAATGGACCATTTTGTTAAAAAGTAAGAACAGTCTAATAGTCTTTTTGAGTACCATGGGTATCCCCACCCCACATTGAATGTGAGACCAATTCCATTGATATACGAAATCACTTGTAAGCCTCGTTTATTGGGTAACTCTAAGGAAGGTCGAACTTGAGACCTCTAGTCGATTCCTAGAAGTCCAAGCCAATTGAGCTACACCCATGAACAACTCTAATATTCCCAACCATCTGAGTAAGGATTTAAAGGAAAAAAAAGAACCAATCTGCATACCCCTTGATCCCATGTTTTAAGATATCTTGTTTCCAGGATAAAAAGGTTGGCAATTTTCTTATCCAAGTGCATAAAGTACATGGTTGAGAAATTTTTCTTCTTCATACATCTGAGAGAAATGCACATAGAATTTTTTTTTTGCAATCAAAATGTTTGGTATGATGGGGGGTGTGTTCGGTTTGAAATAATAATTGTTGATTTTTTACTATATTTCAACTTGATTCAATGACTATAGATGTATTGTACGCTTTTTTTAATGGTATAAATATATTAATATTGCAGCTGGAGTTTATATTTCAAATGGTTGTAACAGACTGCTCTGGGATTTTTTAGGTTTTTCATGAATGGTTAAGAATTAAGATCATCAATAATGGCTAGTTATTGAACATTTCATGAGAAATTCCTCCCATGAAACTGTTTAACATACATTTTGGAGGGCCAAATGGTCCTACAAAGTGGGTTGGTCTGCGCCTGAAATGTTATATGTATATATTTTTATATAGTTCTCCATATATTTTAATGTATTGAAGATATTATTACAAAACAAAATATGTTAAATATGTGGAGAAGATTATTATATCTATACTAAGAGCTTTGGGTCAAGAAGAACACTGACTAAGAACAAAAATACGTTAGCTGAACATGGACCTGGTTTGTGGAATGAGCCCGAAATTAGACCAGAATACTTTTGTTTCGTTTTGTTTTTTTTTTTTTAGGTCATACTTGGATTTTTGGGGTTTTGAATGCAGTCGAAATCCTTCCATGTTCATGAGATGGTTCAACTTAGGAGCATGATTTTACATATAGAAGATTTAATTATTATGCAACAGTAGGGTACTATTTAATTTATTTGGTAGAGTCCACCAGGTGGTCTAAATCATGATTAAAAGCTCAAAAGAACTTAGCTCATTTGGCCACTTGACTTGACTTGACTTAATTATATTTTTGAGTCATGAAACTCTACCATATTTGAATAGACTCAAATGAGACAATCTAAAACTTGGCGAAGTTACTAGGTTCACTTGATTTTAAAATTGTCCAAGTTTGGAGATCTTAACACTGTGTAGTAAAAAAACGGAATAGTTTGGAACTTAATACAGGTCTACCATGTCTAATGAGAAGTGGCCAAACTCACGGGCTTCTCTTTGAATATTATAAGTTTGTGACAATGTACCACATCCAATGAGAAGTGGCAAACTTAAAAATGTCTCTCTCTCTCTCTCTCTCTCTCTCTCTCTCTCTCTCTCGCTCTCTCTCTTTTTGTTTCTATATATCATCATCATCATCATCATCTATATATATCGTGGGCACACGCACACTTGCTGATTTATTTTCAAGTTTGGTAAGCTTCAAAAACGTGATCCAAGCCCAAGGCCACAACTTGTACCACTGGTGGCTACCATAGTTGGAAATACATAAAAGCAACCCACACTTGACAATCATATACTTACAAATATGGGAGATGTTCTCCTGAATGACGATAATGATCATATTTTTCCCCTTAATGACACTATTGACAATGATTGTGATGATGATGATATATGCAGGTGTGGGTATGGATGATAAAGAATATTTGCCTGCTATAGATGGTGATCAAAAGAATAATGGAGAAACCTCACAAATTCAAAAATTGTGGATCCCGGATGTAGAAGAAGATCTTAAACCAAGAGTGGGTAAGTTAT
Organism: Chimonanthus salicifolius; assembly: GCA_013350335.1. Classification (NCBI taxonomy): domain Eukaryota; kingdom Viridiplantae; phylum Streptophyta; class Magnoliopsida; order Laurales; family Calycanthaceae; genus Chimonanthus; species Chimonanthus salicifolius. The sequence goes on from CM023539.1 coordinate 34,365,488, forward strand.
TTGAATCAATAGAGGAAGCATATGATTTCTACAATAAATATGCATATTGTGCTGGGTTTTCTGTGCGGAGTAGTTCTCACAAGTATAAAACTTGGAGAAGTGGCGAGCGTGACAATGAAAAGAGTAACTGTCAACGTCAAATTGTTAGTAAGTATTATGTATGCTCACGAGAGGGAGAACATTGTGCAAAAAAAGAAACAGAATACAAAACAAGAGGTAGTAAAAGAGTAAATTGTTTTGCTCAAATACTTCTTTCATTTCAAAAAGTAACGTGTAAATGGAAAGTTGCAAAGTTTATTGAAGGACATAGCCATCCATTGACCAGTCCAAGCAAGTTGCATTTGTCTCACCTAGAAATTGTATCTGGTGGATTTAACAATACAGGATGTACAGAATTAGATTTGCGAAATTCTGAGAGGGACTTGAGGGAAGCATTTAAAGATGGTGATGTTGAAATGCTTTTGGAGTACTTCAAGGATACGGAAGTTAAAAATTCTTCGTTCTTCCATTCATTCAGAGTAGATGAAGAGAACAGGCTAACACATTGCTTTTGGATTGATGCAATCTCGCGCAAAGCATATAGTTACTTTGGGGATGTTGTTTGGTTTGACACATCATTTAACACAAACAAGTATGGTTTATATTTTGCAATGTTTTCAGGGGTCAATCACCATGGACAAACAGTGATATTTGGTTGTGGGTTCATAAGAGATCAAACAACAGATGCCTTTTTATGGTTGATGGATAAATGGTTGGAAGGTATGTCAGGTCAACACCCAAAAACAATAATTACAGATCAAGATAGTGCAATTGCAGCCGCCATCTCTTTGTTGTTTCCGAATACCTATCATCTATTTTGCATTTGGCATGTTTTAAGGATGTTGTCAAAGAAGTTAGGTCCCAAAGCCCATGCACCAGAATTCATTGGCCCTTTTAAGTTGAATTTGTGGGAGTCTGAGACACCAGATGAGTTTGTTAGGCGTTGGCATGAACTGATTGATGCAAATGGTTTACAAGACAATGGATGGCTCGATGATTTATTCAAGATTCGTGAAAAATGGGCACCGACCTATCTTAGAAATTTGTTCTTTGTGGGGATGAATAATAGTCAAAGAAGTGAATGTATAAATTCAGTTCTTCAAATTTTTGTGACGAGGAAAATTACTTTGTTTGAGTTTGCTTTCAAAATTGACAAGTGGATCACGCGTCAAAGGGAACGTGAACTTAAAGCTGATTCTGAAATGATTCACTTTAAGCCTGAGATCAAAAGTGCTTGGAAAGTAGAAAAGCAGATGTCTGAAATATACACTAAAGATATTTTCTGTGAGTTTCAAAGACAATTGATAGACAGCTTGGTGTGTGTCATAGTCTTTTATGAGGAGGATCCAATCAGAAAAGTTTTTAAGGTGGGACCAGTTGGGGATGATAAGGATAAAAAGATTGTTACATTTCACATATCTGATAAGAAAGCAAGATGTTCATGCTTGTTCTTTGACTTTCAAGGTATCCCATGTAAACATATTTTGGCGTTCTTAATGTCAATGGAGGTCGTTGAGTTGCCAGAACAATACATATTGGGAAGATGGACAAGATTTGCAAAAACTGAAGCTGTTTCTGATAATGAGGGCAAAGAGATTTCAGAAGTTTGTGATGAACCATTAAATGCACAGGCTAATGAATTGGGAATTTTGGCAAATATGCTTGTCGATGAAGGGTCGTCTTCTATTGAATATTGCCATATGGCACAGGTTGCAATTTTAAATTGTATTGATGAAATACGTAAGATGAAAAATCAGAATGGTGATGAAGAAATGAATATCAAGGAGAAGAAACCTGTTACCCTGGAGACGAGGGTCAATTTTCCTGAAAAATTAAATACAAGAGGTGGGAAGAGGAATACATTGGCTTTTGAGAGAGATGACATGCCGCAAAGGAGATGCAGTAGATGCCGAAGGGTTGAACATGATATTCGTAATTGTCCTTTGAATGTGTTGAAGCCATGGTAATTAAACTCATTTTTGATTCATGTTTCATTGGATGGTGTTGATTTATTTTCATGAAATTGTCCTTTGATTGTGTTATGAAATTAAACTTTCGATTGACGCTTAATTGAAAATGTGATTTTGAAGTATGACCGAAGTGCATGAGATAAATGCCAAAATAGGTGAAGAATTACCATCAAGTGATGAGCACATTGATGGTAGGGCAATTGGATCTCTTGATAATTGTGAGGTAACTTTAATTTGGATTTTTTTATAATTTAATTGAATCTACATAGTGTATCACTGTTGTATATTTTTTTTATAAGTGGTCACAGTAGGGCTACATTATTACAAGGTGGAGATGTAACTATTATTTTTTAATGGGCAGGAGCCAAGATTACAAGTCATGAGTCTAGAGTGGAGCAGATCCGTATAGACCTCTAAGAAAAATGGAGTTGGCCTGACAGCAAAAAAATCCAACTTAAGAAGTCGGGGTTTTGTATTTGATTCATGTTCAATTCCAGAGGATCACTCTCCATTGATTTATCCGGTGTGTGTGGATTAGAAGGTTTATATATACTTTGAAGATTAATTGGGTGAGATGCCTGACCACCTTCGTTAAAAAAAATGGAGTGAATGTTTATAGATTTTAGTTGAATCTTTTGCTAAATGTTGATGACATTCTTGACTCTCTCTTAAAAGGTCTGATGCCAACGTTTTTGTAATCGGAGAGATGGGTATAGAATTGATTTGGATTTTTTTGTAATTCTATAACCAGTCATTGCTTCTTTTTTTTTTTAATTATTTTTTTAATGATCGAAGGTGTCTAGGTGTCTCGTCCGATCAGTTCTTTGGGACATATGCACGCCTCTCTGCATACACATATTGGATTAAAGCGAGGAGACTTTACTGTGTATATATCCCACGGAGAGTATCACAGAGCTGGCCAGGAATCGACTCCAAGACCTGGCTTCCTGACCAACACCCATGTGGGTCAACTTGTCGTAGCTTCGTGATAACCTTTTTTATAATTGTTCCTGGTGTCATGCTTTGGCATTGGTGATAATTATTATTATTAATTTGAATTATTATTGAGATGTGAAATGCCACTCAAGACTGTTAGTAGATTTTTTTCTAAATGTTTATTTATGGATTTTTAAGCAGTAACATAAACTACTATGATATATGAAATTTGTGTCTTGGAGTGATTTCACATTCACAGCTCTTTTTGTAATGATTGAAATATTTCAAAAAGGATTAGAAGAAAGGAATAATAGAAGTCCAAAACAAACAATAAACAAATTTAAAAAAAAAACAAAGAAGAAATAGTTACAGGAAAAGAAATTAAAAAACGGTGGAAAAGAAGAAAAACATGAGAAATAGGAAGTTAACGTGAAAAATAATAAGAAAAAGAAAACAATGACGATGATGAAGAAGAATAAAATAAAAAAAAGGACTGAAAACCCAAGGATCTCTTGCAAGTGTACTACTGAAAAAATGTCCACCTGCAAGTTGCAATCCTGTTTTTTTAGTCTTCTTTTGTAAAACGACCTTTTTTTTGTCTTTTTCATTAAACTCAAAGGAGTTGGAGTTATGTTCATAAATTATCCGAAGACATGGGAGTTTTGAGTTTGATTTTTATTCCACTCCAAATAGTTACTTTCATAGAGTTAGCCGGTGTATATGGATAGAGAGGCTTGCACATGTTTCAAAGATTAGTCGAGTTCTCTAAAGACCTAAACAACTTAGTCATAAATGACTCTTTTGTTTCTCATATCCTTAATTGGATTGGAGTTTTATAAACATTTTATAATATTAATATTTCTCCATTTTATCTTGCATTATGTTCCTTCTGCATCCTTTAGAATCAGACTCACTTTCATTATAGTAGTTTTATTCCATAAAACTTTGAATTTAATAAGAGTGTCAATGTGAAGTGCAAAAATAATAATTACCCGATTATTGGGTCGAGTCAGGTCGGTTTTGGGCCTTTACCCAACCTCGTCCCCCTTACCTACCATTTCATTATATGGGTTGCCCATCCTAAACTCACTCTTTATATAAGTAGGTCCGCCCAACCCATTAAATGAGACAGTTCGTTTACCCACATCCAACTTATCTTATTTATCCTTTTTTTTTTATGACTCAAGTGTTCAAGTCTTTTAGATCACACGATTAATTTCTGATACATGTACAAGTCTCCTTAGTCCTTACCCATGTACATTGGGTAACTTTATGGGAGGTGGCCATTTGGAGTGGAGTAGGAATCGAACTCAGATTCTCACTTTTTGAAGTAGGTTCATGACCATCACTCTAACCCCTTTGAGTTCCATTTATCGGTTCAAACCTATTTTTCTTTGAAAACCCAAAAATGTTCTTTTTCAAGTTATAATGCATAAAAAGGAAAACAGAAATGTTAATAAAAATCTTCAAAATATCAAATTAATCAAAATCCATACCACTCTATAAGCCCTTTACAGGGCATCCCACTATGAGAATGCTCATGCCTGAAATCAAGTCCAATTTCCCTTGTGAACATGATATAAGGTGTGAAATTTATACCTGAGGCTAGAAACCAGCCGATCAGACAAGTGAATTTGATGGACCTAACTCAAACAATCCATTAGTACATTTGTCCACAATTGTCCATCAGTATCGAATTTATTTTGAAATGAAAATAAGGTTTTAGTTTATTAAATTGTCATTATTTTTGAAATGGCTTAAATGGTGTTTTAGAATTTAATTTTGTTTTTAATGTAGTCATAAAATATCATTGTTAGCCTCAAAGTTTCAACCCAATGATATATGGGTATTTTTTATGACAACAAACCATTAGTATGTGATATTTAATATTTCAAATGGTATTACTTTATGAGACATGTATCAGATTTCTTTCTTAAGAAGACATGTATTGGATATCATGTCCTTGAAGATGAAGATCAAGTTGATGATGTCAAGCCTTGTGCATCAAGTCAAATCTTGAAGATCGAATTGCTTATAAAGTTCAAAGATTCAAAGACTGAAAATCAAGAGCATGGAAGATCAAAGTTATGTATATGATCTAGTCACGAGTTTTTAGGAAATGGTATTGTAAAGGTACTAAAACATTTGAACACCATAGCTCAAGTCACCCTCTAGGTGACTCTAGGATACTAAGCTTAATCTTATGCATCCAAATGAAATCCTAGGATATGATTTAGTCCCCTAGACCTATCAAATATGTTTGAAATGACCAAAAGAAACCAAAATTGTATAATACAGTCTAAGGGTCATTTTAGTCAACTGAATTAAAGAATTCAGCCGACTGAAATATTGTTTTTGTTGGGGATGTGAATTCAGTCGACTGAAATACTGGATTTACAGGAGTTGTAAATTCAGCCGACTGAATCTGAAAATTCAGCGTACTGAATTCTTAGTTGATAGACTGTGTGGAGTCTAGGAAGTTTTCAGTCGACTGAATCGCGAACGATCATATTTTTTTTTTATCATTAAATGCTCTCTCCAATGGCCATTTCTCTCATTTAATGCTTGGCAACGGTCTTAAACATGAACAAAATGTAAACCCAAGCATTAATGAGCATTAAACTACTTGACTTACTTGGAATCACTTGGAATCAATTGATCTCAAATCCTAAGCATACTCTAGCTCAAAAAATCTATCTTCTTGCAATCTTACCTTGAGCCATTCTTCACATATTTGAGTAACTCTTAGTAAGCTTGATTTGTAAACATTTGAGAGTTATTCCTAAGCTTTACATTGTATTCTTCTACATTTCCTTGAGAGATCAAATTTATAAAGGGTTGGTGTAACCCTTGTGAAGGAGAAGTTGTCTTCATCTTCAAATCAGAGAGTGTGTTCTACAAGCATTGTAATAGGTTTCTTCTCCACCCTTGAAGGAGAAGTTTAGTGCATTCAATCCTCAAGTGGTGTACTTGAGGCGAGTACGTAGGCAAGAACGCCGAACCTCGTAAAAATCTCGGGTTCAATCTCTCCATCTCTTCTCATCTTCTCTTTTATATTCGGACATTTATTTATTACTTATTTGCATCTTATTTTTATAAATTGTGTAATTCAAGAAAACCCAAAAAAAGTTTGCATTGACCCAATTCACCCCCCTCTCCGGTCAATTTCTGGGCAACAATCATCTTCCATGAATATGTATTTTTTATATTTTTATTCGAATTTCACTTTTATGAAATATATGCTTGATGATTATTGTAATAGTGTTATTTTTTCTTAAAGTTTATTTAATGTAAAAAATGTTAATGTAGTGATAAAATGTGATTTTTCATTAATTGTTACAAACAGTTGAAATTATCAATTTTGTAATATTCAAAAATTATTTCAATATTTAAATGACTGTGTCTTAATGATACAATAACACATTCTTGAATCTTATTTTTTTTTTTACATTTTCTATAAAATTTTCAGATTTTTTTGCAAAAATAAAAAATAAAAGAATCGAAGGAGAGAGAAAATATAGTGGCCGCTATGCACTATTGCAGCGCAACGGCTTCAACGCATCACTGTCTGAATTTTTAACGCCAGATTGGAACTAATGTCAAACCGGCCATCCATTCATAGACCCATTCACAATTGCCCATTGTAGCATTACTTCCAAAAAAAACTTCTACAGAAGTTCTGCAGTTTCCCCTTCACAGTCCATATGAAACCTCAGTCTTGCGTACCATCAAAACAACAGCAAAGCTTTGGAATATCTTCCTCAAGCTGCATTGAACACCATGAACAAAGGTAACATTTCCTTGTATCAAATTAATGGTAGAATTGATGCGAGTGCCATAGAAATGAGTGTTCTGGTGATGGTTAAACAGACAACTAACAAATGAATTAATGGAATAGGTTTGGTTTGGTTTAATGATTTTGGGATAGGCCTCTTAGCGCACCTGATTAATCTGTAGGGTATGTGCAAGCTCCCTTTCCCATACACCGGGTAATTCTATAGAGAGTGACCTTTTGAGGTGGAGCGAAAATCGAATTCAAGACTCTACTTTCTGAGACGAGTTACTGACCATCACTTCAAGCACTTTGGATTGTCACAAATGGGCATTTGAATGCACATTCCTTACCCATAACACAAACAAGTGTTTTCAACAGAGAATATACATGACTGACTAAACTAAAAATCCTCTCTTTCATGTGATATGACCACTAACCTGCAAGAATCCTTTGGACTTGATTTCTATATATAAAACTCGTTGCTCCTCTTATTGAGATGACTATTTGATTTTCCTGCAATGAGCAACAAGTCAATTATGTCACCAAGAAAAGTAATTTCTATCAGTTTGCCGGTGAGCAACCCAGTAACTTCAATGTACAAAGATAGATCAAGATCTGTTCTCTGAATCTCAGTCGATGCTAATATGATGCATCCCCTTCGCAGAAATGATTGGAAATTGGTGAATTTTCTTGGAGTAGTGTAATCTCCAAATGACAGGTTATAGGGTAATAATTTCAAGCAATAATCCAGAAAGCTTATATACCATTACCCATCTGCTAAACATGTTTTTGTAAACCCTCTGTCCCAATTTAGTTATCTTATATGAATTTTAGAATTGTTCCAAAATAATTGTCTCATTTATATTAGAGTAACATAAAGTGTGTGGAAAATAGATGAGATCACATAGAGTGCTAGTTTTATATAGAGAATTCCTTAAAAAAAATACAAATATTTCAAATGAGACAGCTAAAATAAGACGGAGGGAGTATAATGCATAACGCGATTGTAATTAGAGCAAGTTAAGAAATTGAACTTAAAACCGTCTATGTAAAGGAATTGCAATGTGAACTCAATTATCTACTCAAACCATAAACATTAAGATAAATCACCCAATTCTGCTTCAAACTCTTATTGAAGTTCCTACCAACAGATCAATCTGAAATCAACTTACTATTAATCATTTATATAAAATGCAGGGCCGGCCCTAGTATTAGGTGGTGGGGTTGTCGCTTAAGGCCCTCCGAAATAGGTCTAAAAAATAATCTTACAGGAGGGCCTCTTAAAATTTTAGAGCCTCTACAGTAGAACCCTCTTATAAGTTTTGTTTAGAGCATCTCAAATTTTAAAAGTTCTCCGGGCCGGCACTGATAAAATGCATCAGAAGTGCTCATTAACTCATCAAGCAGTAGTCCTCACGTGTATGGGATTGAAGGCAGAACAAACCTTACATTTGCTACCACAGAACCCTCCAGTTATTTGAAGTACCATTTACATTTTGCAAATTAATTACTATGTTCATGAAGGAGATTTGACAAGAACAGCATGGATTGGAAGGAAATTATATTCCATTCTGTTCAAGTACACATAGGTCCCTCTTTTTAGAGTGGCTAGACATGGCCTCTAACACTATTTTACAAAAGATAAGTGTAGAGGATCATAGATCAGGAGTCCCTTGGGACTACCATACTGCTACAATTACTTTTACTGTCACCTGTTTACTGTTAATATTGGAAAATTTTGTTACCCTCAAGTACTCTTTTGTCATTTTCCAACTAAAGGAATTGAGACCCTTTCTCTTTTGGTATGGAATAAGGATTCTTTGAAACAATTTTTTTTTTCCTATAAGGAAAACATTGGATTTTCATAGGCCAACATAAGACTAGATTTCATAGAACCTACTTAGAGGTGAAACTCGGGTTGGGTCAAAACCCAACCCGTATGATTCGACTCGAGAAATCATGTGGGTTGGGTCATGAGAGTCGGGTCAATGGGTCAGGTTGAGCAAACAAAAATCCATATAAAATTCGAATCGGCTCGGATCAATAACTCAAGTCGGATTCCATATATTAACTCGGATCGAATTGGGTTTTAAGAAATCTGACTTGACTCGATCCAACCCGATTTCAGCCCTAAACCTACTAAATAACATCAATAAAATCCTAACATGATTTTTCTTTGAAAGTTGTTTTCCTCAAAGAAATATAAAAATAACCCTTAAACAAGGAAGAAATTAAGATTAAAAAATACTATGGTTACGAGGTTGTTATGTATACTTATTTTTAGTTCTCTCCATGTATCTCGAATGGCACCTAAGGAAATCATTACTAGTCCTTTCTTCTTCTTTAAAGTATTCCATCTATTAGATCCAAGTATCCATTAGAGTATTAGACCTATACTGGGCCCACTATAAATTTGAAAAACTATTTTTTTTATAGCCACCTTATTGTATGACATTTATATAACTCAAATATATAATTTTTAAAATTGCAATAATGAACACTTACATCTTCATTAATATTATAGTATTAAAGCTCTTTGGACCAACTTCCATCCATTCTCATGTCTATAAAATTCAATGACAAGTGACTTCCATAAAATAACTCAAAACACCTGATTTTCATTTTCATTTCTTTTTTATACATTTTGTTTCTTGCCAATTTTTGCCTGCTAAAATTTTCTTTCCTTCCTTGACCGTTGCTTAATAGGTTTTGCCTTGTTTGTTTCTTTCTTTTTCCTTCCTTGATCGTTGCTTAATAGGTTTTGCCTTGTTTGTTTCTTTTTTTTTATTTAGGTTAATAGGTTTTGTGTTGTTTGTTTCTTTTTTTTTTTATTAAGGTGTCCATTTCTTTTAGAGTACGCAACTAACCCTCATCTATATCCACACACACTGAATAATTTCCTTTTGGAGTAAAGTGGAAATCGAAGTCGGGACTCCAACTTCGTAAAAGGGGGTTCAATGGTCGTGTTGTTTGGAGAGAGAGTTTAATCTTAGCTTGGACTCCTAACATAGCTGGGACTCTTTATTTGTCTATGTAATTATAATATACACCACTGTTGTAATTCATATATGACAGAATAATACTAATCTCCTCTTCTCCGTGGTTTGGTGCCATTTTCCATCATTCTCAGATCGGTGGCTTTTGCCGTTGAAAGCTTGTACCATCTCCACTCAGATCAATTGGTGAACACCGACTGTTTCTTTCAGAGGCGACTCAGATCACTTGCTGTTTGGAGACGTTTGCAATCGAAATCTGCTCCAGACCAGCACACTATCCCATCTTTCTCCATCTGCAAGAGTCTTCTGTTCGCAAGATCGACCTGTCTCACCCGAGAAACTCGCATGCAGTCTTCTGTTCACAACCTGATTTAGTTCATGGATCGTTGTTTCGATGTGGGGATTGACGAGTAACATGTTCTTCTATTTGTTGTGGGTTTAGCAACATAAGGTCTTAAGCCTCTTTGTGCAATCTGTAACTTTTAAGATCTCGTGCCATTCTCAGGGACAAAGTGTAATACCCTGACCCGAATCAAGCTTAATTAATATGGATTATTTTAATGAGCTGCCACGTGGGTGGACAAATGAACCGGTTACTTTCATGGATTCAATGAATCGTGTCTCTCGACCATAGTTGGATCGTTTGATTGAGATGTTTATTGATATTTTGATTTATTCTGCGACAGAGGTAGATCATGAACAACATCTACGCATAGTGTTACAGACTTTATCAGAGCATAAGTTGTATGTGAAACTCAACAAGTGTGAGTTTTGGCTGAAAGAGGTTCAGTTTCTAAACCATGTGATTTCAGTTATTGGCAACATTGAGTTAATAGTTAATTGAAAAAGACTACAGAATGTGTTTGAGATCTGTAATTTCTTGAATTTAGCAGGTTTTTACCGCTGGTTTATTAAGAGTTCATCCTGACTCGTAACACCTTTGACTAGATTGACCCATAAAAGAGTGGATTTTTGTTTGGAATGATGCATGTCAGGAGGTCTTCATGAGCGGTCTAGACTGCGTGTTGGTGCAGGATGACCGAGTATAACATAGGGATTTCTGGTAGTTGAAACCCCATGAGTTTAATTATTCCTACTCATGATTTAGAGTTAGGTAAAGTAGTTTATGCACTGGAAGTTTGGCGGCATTATTTATTTGGTTAAAGATTTGAGGTGTTATCCGACAATAAGAGTCTCAAGTACTTATTCTCTCAGAAGGACTTAAATTTGATATAGTGGTGGTGGATGAAGTTTCTTTGAGGTTATGATTTCTAAATCTCATACCACCCTGGTAAAACTAATATAGTGGCTGATTCATTGAGCCGAAAATCCTGGGGCCCAATGGCAAGTATCGGGATTGGTTAGTGGCAGATGCTTAAGACATCAGCAGATTATAATCTTCAGTTGGTCAAGCATAGTGGTTCAGTTGGATACAAAATTTAGTTGTGCAACCTTGCTTGTGGATAAAGTGATAAAAACACATCATATAAACCCGTTGGCTTCTGATTTGAGACAAAAATACTTCAAGGGAAAGGGCTGAAGGATGGTTAGTGAGATCAGACGGTGGATTGGTTCTTCAAGGACGAATGTTTGTACCTACTATGGATCAGTGTAGAGATGAGGTACTTAACCAGTTTCATCATTCCCATTTTGTAGTACATTCAGGCCGTACTAAGATGTATCATGAAATTCGACGGTAGTTTGATGGAAAGGTTTGAAACGAGATATAGCTGTGTGTACGCCATTGTCTTATATGTCAGCAAGTTAAGGCTGAGCTCTAAAGACTTGGCGAAGAATTACAGAACCTTCCAGTGTCTCAGTGGAAATGAAAAGACATTAATATGGATTTTATGACAAGTTTATCGAGGTCACCTAGGGACAGAAGTTCTATTTTGGGCGGTTGTGGATTGTGTGACTAATCAACCCATTTCATACCCATGAAGGTGACAAACTCGATGGAAACCTTGAGTAGATTGTGCATCAATGAGATAATGGTTCATAATATGGCATCTGTTTTGACCTGCATGGTGTGGTCCACGTTGGATATGTGTTGAGCTGTTTTATATAGATTACATTGGTAAGTGAAATTTGAGCCAAGAAGCTTGAGTACATTTGATGATAGTGATTGTCTATGGAGAGCCGGTGATAGGTTGAGCTAATAACTAGCCGAGATAAGCTTAGATTCACTTTTGCGCACATTTTTGTTGTTTTTAGTGGTGGAGAGTTTCTTGTGTGCTTTGATGTGATTTGGGTTGTGTCTGGACCTGTTAAGCTATGGCACATTTTTGGAATTCTGTGACAATCAATGTTAGCAGGTTTAAATATGTGTATGGCTATAGCATAGTTTATTGGAAAAGTTTTTTGTTTCCAGGTTATTGGCTGTAAAGCCTTGAGAGTTGGTGATCTCTCGTGCTTGTGATGGGGATTTTTGTATCTGGGACTCTTCGATGTTTGTTGTTTGGAAGTCTTCGAAACTTCTAGTTCGATAGAGTGCTTTGATGAGATATACCTAGATTTTTTTTATTCCTTGTGTTGGATTATACGGTCTTTTAGCCACTTATAGACTTTATATTTGCTTTGAGATATAAATTTTATTTGTGATGAGATAGTGTGCAGCGTGTTGAGTTGCAATATGAGAGCCATGGTGTAGGCCCTATTGCATTATCCACGTGTGATTTTGAGTATGTTGATGACATTCTTTGAGTGAGTCCAGAGAGACCGTCAACTAGTGTATATATGGATATATATTTTAGGGCCCTATAGATGAAACCCTGCAGGATTTGTAAGCTTTGGAAAAGAAGCTAGAGCCCTATAATAATTGAATTTCGGGGGCAAAATTCTATTTAAAAGGGGTGGATTGTAATGGCCCAACCCTAAAAAAAGAAGAAGTAAAATATTAAGTCTGTACATAAGTCCGTGTTTGGACGAAATTAGGCTTATTTCACCTCATTCATCTTCCAAACAGCCAACCCTTCTCCCTAACAGCAAAGCCTTGCCTCCTCTACCTTCTCTCTATTGATTTTCACCCACTAAAGTCTCTTTGGATTCGGATTTTCTACGTTTGGAGCGCCCTTTTGCATGGTTACTTCTCCTCCAAAGGTAAGATCTATGATCATTCTCTTTTCCTTTCTTCTTATTTGATGAGATCTTAATAAGATGTGTTGATAATGGAGTATGTGATGGCTTTTAGGTGTTATTTGGAGAGGAATCCATGGAAGTAATTGGGGATTTTGTTATGGAACCTTATTTGGGTGTAGGTCTGAATTGAAATTGAGTTTTGAACCCATGGGAAGGGAAGTAAATTAGAGAAAATGGTATATGCTATTTTCGGAGATGATTCATAGGAGAAGATTTGGGGATTTCCCTTAGATTGAAGGGATTAAACCAGATTAGGAGTAAATCTTGGGTCTAAATTTGGGGATTTTGCTTTTAAGCTTTGTTTTGGCTTAATCGATGAACTAATAGGGATGTATTATATTCTTTTTTATTCATTAGAGCCTTTGAACCCGAACCTGTTGAGGTACGACCTGAAGATCAACCTGAGACATCGTGATTTTGAGGTGAGGATTGCTACACACATATTGTATGAATGCATGTATGTTATTTCATTGATTTAGGGAATGTACTGTGTTATTGATGTGTTTAATGTATGATAAATAGGATGAATGTGCCCTATGCTATGCATGAGATGTTATTAATTCCCTATTATGTGATTTGTAGTATGTCTATTATTTTGTAATGATGATAAAAACTTTGTGGTAATTATTGGAAACCCTTGTGAAGGGCTGAGATGATTTATTGATGAATTTAATTGGGTTTATGCTGTAAAAAGGGAGTTATTACACTTAAGATGTTAAACCCTATGTGTGTATCTCAAGGTTGGTGTGTAGTCTATGTCCCTAAAAGAACCTAATGTGATAATTATGTTGAATGTATGAAACGTAATGGAATGTGTTATACTACTATCATTGTAAAATTATGGTCATTATGTGACTATGACATATATGTTGCATATGTAATTGTGAATATGATCATTTTGTATTATTCACTGATATATACCTGGGAGGTTATCTAGGATGTGAGTATAGGATATTGTGTTAATAGACATGATGATATTGAGAATTACTAGTATTGGGATGAGACCCAAAGAGTTTATAGGACTTGATGATATACCTTTCTCTTGTTTGGGACCTACTAGTATGAGTCCCCATTCCCTAGAGGAAGTTGGTGTGACAGGATAATGGTTTTGTTTAAGGAACCTTATTCGGCTGTAGGACTTGGTCCTATAGTGTTGTCGTAGAGGAGTATAGCTCCTATCATGCTTCACGCTTTAGGTTGCTCTCATGGTTGTTTGTGGTTGTCGTTGAGGAGTATAGCTCATATCATGCTTCGTACTGTAGGTCGCTCTCACGATTGTTTGTGGTTGGCGTTGAGGAGTATAACTCCTATCAAGCTTCGTGTTGTAGGTCACTCTCACGACTATTTTATGCACTTGGTGTACAGTTTGCTCAGGGTTAGATACTTGTGAGCCCTACTTGGGCAGTACTAACTTGGTAAGTCGTATATTGATCACCTTAAAGCTAACTTAATCACTAGAGTGGTGAAGGGACGCATTGTGAGGTAGATTATCTATGTTGTATGGAGATGTCTCACTTGTAAGTCGTGGCCTTTGTCCCTTAAGGAATCATGATGTTTGATAGCTCGTTCCATAGAGGTATCATTGGGTGGACATTGTATTCACGTTGATGAGATTGGTATCATTGGGTGGACATTGTGTTCACATTGCTGAGATTGGTATCCTTGGGTGGACATTGTGTCCACGTTGATGAGATTGGTGTCCTTGGGTGGACATTGTGTTTATATTGATGAGATTGATAACATGACATGATGGCATAGTCTTATTTATATTATATTTCATACATTATAATTATGTGGGTGCGTGAGTGTGTAGCATGTATCCTTCACTGAATATTGTTTATACTCACGTCCTTTCAATTTTTGGTAATATTGTACCGGCTGTGTCTGAGGGACCTTGAGGAAGAGCTTAGTGTATCATGCTGCTTTATACGTCCTACATATTGAGTTAATTTCTTTATTTATTTGAATTGAGTTGGTGATGTTGTTTATACCATTTTATTCATTGTGGATTTGGTTGTAATAAATACTAGAATGTTTGATAATATTTATGGTAGAGAATTTATATCCCCTTTGAGATATTAATGGTATTTGAGTTCATTTATGATCTCGATGATTGAGTTGTGAGTACACATGTGTTTCCCACGTATGATTTTCTAAAAAGTAAAATTATTCCGCGTCACGTGCCTATGTTTTGGGTCAGGGCGTGACAATTATAATTTTCCAAAATTTTATGATATGTAGAGTTTTTAAAACCTAATATGTAAATAAATTTTGAGGGACCAAACTGCAAATACTTAAAAATCTTAAATCACCTGTGCATTAGGTGACGAGTAGCTGCATGGGAGTCGGATCATGCAAGCTACGATCATAGCTTGCAGATTGACGTGGGTTCTTCATGGCCCTGCATAAGACCTACATCTCCCATTTGGTTTACCTATTTAGACACACCTCCAGTCATGAAATCTTTACAACAAATTTTGAAAGAAAACCACTACTGCTCATCTGTTCATCTTCTTCACCGTTAGTTTAAGTAGAAGATTTTTTCAGTTGCTGAAACTCTGCCCAAATTTGAAAGCAAAGGTGACCATTGTACTTATTTTAAAATTCTAACCTGTTTAGGTTCAAACAGAAGTTGATTTGGTTGATATTTGAGTGTCAAAATCAATTTTGAAGTTTAATGGAAAACATGGATTTTCATGTGTTTTTCTGGTTTCTCTCTTAGAATATGATGTTTTTAATCAGTGTTAATGGTCCAATTTATTTCGAAATTAAAGAGAACTCATTGAAGAGTTCATCTGACCAGAAGGATTTGAAAAACGATTTTAGAAAGCACACTATTTCTGGATTCGTATTTCACTTTGTCCCTTCCGTCACTGCACTATTGCAAGTGACAGATGAAGAAGGCGACTCTCGGAAGTTTTGAACTTTAGTTCGGGGTTCCAAAGGAGTAGAGGCCAACTGTTGTATTCTCTGCCTCAACGGGACAGACAGGACGTTCCGAGACCCTCTTGGATGTTCCAACCTGCTAGAAAGTTCTGGGTAGACCTCGGTAGGTTCCGAGGCAGACCGAAACTCATGATTTCTGATTGTTTCTTTTCTTTTTTCTGTTCGAAAGCAGGATCGGACGCTCCGAGACCTGAACTTCAGAAATTCCAAAGTACTGAATCACATGTTCCGAAGGACTAAACCCAAGTTCTGAAGGTTCTGTAAGAACCTAGAGTTTAGGTAATGGGTTGGAAGTTCTAGAGCCACAATACCTGGTTCCGAGGAACCCATAACTGGTTTTTGAAATTTAACCTAAGTTAAAGATTCTATGTTAGGTTTAGACCCTAGATTTTTGATGTGATGTTTATAACAGATTGTTAATTAAAAATGATACTAACCATTTTGTTGTATTATTATGTATACATATATTATGTATTCACTTACAAGCCGATACTCTCTATCTGTGGCGTAGTGGAAACGCAGCCCGGTAGCTACTAGTAGCTGAGCGATTAACTTCGCTGCTCAGTAGAAAAGAAGGGTTCGGGTACTGAGTGATCTCTAGGCCTAACTCATTATACGAGTACTGGCCTGAGCATCCTATATCTCTAAGCCTAATTCAATATACGAGTAGTGGCCTGAGCATCCTATATCTATAGGCCTAACTCAATATACGAGTAGTGGCTTGAGCATTTTATATTTATAGGTCTAACTCGATATGTATCTATGGTCATTTCCAGAAGACAATATATGTAGTGGCCTGAGCACCTTATTATATTTATGAATTATTGTAATTAAAAATGGATAGTAACCCATTTAAGAGACTCATATCCATTTCCCTTAGAGTTTTTCAGGAAAAATAGGACATAAGGATTTGAAATACTATGAATATATGTTGTATTGTATATAGTTGTGTATTTTGTTTGACGATATGATTCATTGTATTTCTATTTATGTATTTGACAGATACTACGATACCACACATTTTCGGTGAGGAGATTTAACATTGTATGTAAGGCCCCGACCGTGAGGTGGGCCCGGAACGCTTCTAATTTTCTTTTTTAAACGAATCTCAAAGATTTTTAGCTGGGCTGGATCAAAAGTTAGACCCAGAAACAAAAGCCATATCATAGAAAATGTCAAACGTGCTCTTCTCACATGGACTTAAACATATACATGTCTACCCATTTATAAGCACATACTATACAAAGAAATATTTCCATCATAAAAAGATATCCTTCAATCCTATCAGAGTTACTAACGGTAATATAGTGTTTCATACATGATTAACACAATAAGTATCACATGAGATACTTTACAAAACAGATGGTTCGAATGAACCAAAAGTCAACAATAAAGAAATTCCCGTCCGTGGGAATCCCAAGAAACCGCAACAGCTTATCCATCCTAAGTTTGATATGGAGGTTCCTCCTCCTCGAGTACATCTCTTGAAATGTGAGTTGGGTGAGTTAACTAGCCCAGCGAAAAGAACATAACAATGGAGTTTATTGAACATCAGGTTAGTTAAAAATCAATATTATCAACATAACAGTTTCGTCCTTTCCAAAAATCTCAATATTATTCCACAATTGCCAACATCCACCGTAACCCCTAGATGCTACACTGAGACCAATAGTATTAAGTCCCGACACGATCAAAATACTTCTTACAATACATCTTCGGCACACCCCAAAACCGGTACTGACACACCTGAAGTCAGCAACTGTCGACCCACCTGGTCCAGTAGATGTAAACCGACACACACAGCTGGGCAATGATTCAATAGTAAAGGGTACATGGAAGCAGTATTAATATCATCATAGCTCATAAGTATATCACATATGATCAATACCATAAATATTTAAAAGCACTTTTCATAATAGTACATCATGTTTAGGCATATGAGTGGGTTCATAAATACTGATTCTTAAAACCACTCATTGCTCAAGATCCAATCTTTTTAACCTGATTTACCCCTACTGCAATGTTAAGTCTCCTCACCGAAAAAGTGTGGTATCAAAGTATCTGTGGTCAAATATACAAATAGATATACAATAAATAATCAGTCAATATACATAGCATACAAGCAATACATACTTATACTATTTCAAATCTTTCCATCATATTTTTCCGAAAATCTCAAAAAGAAATAGAGCTGAGTCTCTTATTTGGTTACTAACCATTTTAAGTTAGAATAATCAACAATATATAATAGGGTGCTCAGGCCACTTCTCATATTGTCATCTGGGCATGACCAAATTGACGTATTGTGTCAAGCCTCGACCGAAGGGTGGGCCCGGAACGTGACTGATTTTTTTTTGAAAGATAAGCTAAACCAACTCACAAGCATTCTCACTGGGCCGGATCAACTGTTAGGCCCAGAGGTCACACATGATCCCAACATCTGGACTCAAACACATACCATAAGTCTAACCCACATAAGAGGTATATTAATAATAATAACATCCACGCATAACATGATCAAACAAAATCTAACATTGATTAATCATTCATGGTCACAACAAAAAGACTACAGCAACGTCGTAGTCTCGATACATAATGTTTTTGAAAGAACTAAGTACCACATCCGGTACTTTACAAAAGCCAAAGGTTCGAAGAACCAGAAAGCACAAATAAGGGTATTCCCCCTTCAGGGGAATCGCAAACCACCGTCGCAGCTATTCCACCCTAAGCTTGAAAGAGAGGGTCCTCCTCCTCGGATTCATTGTTTGAAAGGTGAGTGGTGTAAGCTAACTAGCCCAGTGAAGGAAATATAAAAATGCAGTTTAAGTAAAATAACAGGTTAGCAACAGTTCAATAATATCACATGCTTGATAACAATAAGCATAATCTCAAGTAATACATCAACATCATCAAACACTGCCATCATCCACCGTAACGCCTGCCGACTACGTTGAGACCAGTATTAAGTCCCGACACGGTCAAAATACATCCTTGCAAGTACATCTCCGGCTCTGACTTAGCCGATACTGACACCCTCAAGTCAGCAACTGACGACAGCATGATCCGCCCATGGTCCAGTAAACATAAACCATCTCTCATATGGTCGATATTGGTTCAATAGCCCAGGTACGTGGAAGCAGTCTTACATACTCATACGATCAATATCGTAATATCACAATCATCATCAGCACTCTTACCATAGTGCATCATGTCTAAGCACATGAGTGGGTTCTTCAAATCTGAAACAACTCATTGCTCAATACTCATCTCATCATAAAATCTGTTTACAAAATCTGCAGAGTTAAGTTCCTTCACCGTGATGTGTGGTTTACGCGGTCTTTGTTAAAAAACACACAAGTGCACAATCAATATACATAACAAATACGTACACATAAGTAGTATTTGGAAATCATACGTTTTCCCACAAAATATCCAGGGTTTATGGAATTGAGTCTCGTACTTGGTTTCTATCCTTTTTAAATTATCATAATCCACAAGATAATAATAAATAAAGAGGGGCTCAGTCCAAAACTCATATTGTCTTCTGTGCATTGACCAGATTGACTTATTGAGTTAGGTCTAGATCCTCGGGTCACTTCTCGGTTGTCTTCTGGATAGGACCAGATCTGACATTTTGAGTTAGGCTTTGAGGTCACCCAGTGCCCGACTACAGTGTCGGCCTGAAAGTGAATCACTCAGTGCCCGACCAATAGGGTCAGCCTGGAAGCGGATACAATAGTATTTACACTATAAATAATAAGAGAAGAGGGTTAGTACAATTTTAATTAACAAAATGGGGTACTAACATCACATCACATAATCTAACAAATTTTTTTTTTGAATAAAATAATAATATTTATTTATTCAATCATTTAATTATTTATTTATTTATATTTTTTTTTCAAAGGGAACCAACATCACCAACACAAGTATCAGCATAATCTAAAAAAAAATTATTTTATTTTTTTGTTATTTTTTTTTCCTTTTTATTTATTTTTTCTCTTCTTCTTCCTCCCGTTCACTGTCTGCAACAGACAGTGAACGGCCAGAAAAATGTGAAAAACGAATTTGAAAATGGAGGGTTTCCCAGATTCGGTTTTTACATCTGGCCGGTCCGATGGATTTCTCTAGGAGTCCTCTTTCCATAGGGAGAGGTTTGAAGCTTTCAAACTCGGTAAGCCATCCAATCTTAACACCGAAAGCTCACTGGTACGAGAAACCCATGGAATTCCTTAATACTTCAAACTGATTTTTCTTACTGAAAACATGGCCAAAATCGGATTTTCTGGGTTCAAAATTGACTGAAATCGAAAGGAGAATACAATGGTTACATTGAATTGAATTCCTGGGCTGAAATCCGGTCTTTTGAAAAATTATCCCAAAAAGCTCACTGCTGGAAAAACTGGAAAACAGAGAGGGAAAAGGGGCTCGGCCGGTCGGGTTTTAGCTGGGCTGAGAGACAGAGAGAGAGGAGAGGTTTGCTGGGAGTGAGAACTGATGGCTGAGGGTTCCTTTTATAGGAAAATGGCCGAATTTCGGGTCACCCGGCCACTGCATGAAGCGGCATGCAGTGGTTACTGATGCTAGCAATAGTAAAAAAAAACTTGTTGCAATTCAGCCCCTCACATCTTCCATTTTTGCAAAAAGGTCCTGGTTTTAAGTAAAAATCTGATTTTTAACTAAAACATGTTTTTAGAGGCTCAAAAAATTTGATCCGACCTTATAGATAGGTTGGGTTTTAAAAATCTTAATCACCATAAAAATTTTGGAATTTAACTCTCACTAAAAATCATTTATTTAAATAAAAACCATAAATTTACACTATTTACTTAAATAAACAATTGTTAAAATAAACAATTTAGAAATCTTATTTTGAGGTGAAATGAAATAACTAGACCATTCTTAAAATGGTCTACCATAAAATACTAATTTCAAAATTTATTTTATTTTCAAAACCCTTCAAAATAATTAATACTCCCTTTCGGGGTTTTGACGGGAGGGATTTAAATACCATTTTCTGAACACAAATTCATTTTAAAATCAGAAATGCAAATCCTTTATTAAGGAGAATATTATCCACTAATATTATACACAAATCAACAATATTCATAAAAATAATAACTAAAAGCGATAAATTACCAAAATGCCCCTCCAGCTTGACGAGCCGGATCACTGAGCTCACGAGCTCGGATTGGGCCACAACTGGGCTTCCCTCGAAGCCCTAGCCGTAATCCTCGAGATTAACCTGCTAAATAGGATTATTAAGCTAAAACACGCCTAATCTGGGGCAGGGTATTACATCCTACCCCCCTAAAAGAAAATTTCGTCCCGAAATTTAAAATAAACTCTACCTTTTTGGCCTGTAAACAAGACAGGGTACAGCTTCTGCATCGTCGCTTCGGGTTCCCACGTCTCATGTTGTACGTCGCGATGTTGCCACAACACTCGCATTAGAGGTATAGACTTCTTCTTGAGCTCTTGAGTCCGACGCTCTAGAATCTTGACTGGTGCTTCTTCAAAAGTTAGGTCCGCTGACACTTCGATCTCTTCAAAACTGATTACATGCGATGGGTCAGGCTCGTACTTCCTTAACATAGACACGTGGAACGTACTATGCACTTTCTCCAAAGCCTGAGGAATATCCAACTGATAGGCCACTTCATCTATCCTCTGCAAGATCTCAAAGGGTCCAACATATCGAGGTGATAGTTTTCCCTTGCGCCCGAACCGCTGCACTCCATGACGTGGTGCCACACGTAAGAAAACTCAGGTCGCCAACTGCAAACTCCAAAGGTCGTCACCTTTTGTCAGCATAACTCTTTTGTCTGCTCTGGGCTGTCTTGAGTCACTGTCTGATCACTTCAACTTACTCTGACGTCTCGCGTAGTAGGTCAGGTCCTAGCAGCGCTTTGTCTCCTACCTCGGTCCAATAAAGAGGTGACCTGCAAGGTCTGCCATACAGAGCCTCGTAGGGTGCCATCTGCACCACTAGAGTGATAACTGTTGTTGTAGACGAACTCGATCAAAGGCAATTGATCTTCCCAACTTCCCTGCATATCCATCACACAATCTCTTAACATATCCTCTAAGGTTTGAATGGTTCTCTCTGACTGACCATCCGTCTGAGGGTGAAAAGCAGTGCTGAAGCACAACTTAGTCCCCAACTCTTCTTGCAATCCTTGCCAAAACCTTGATACAAACCTCGGGTCTCTATCAGATACAATGGATACAGGCACTCCATGCAATCTGACTATCTCCTTCAAATACAGTCTGTTTAGAGTAGCCAAAGAATCCGTCTTCTTGATCGGCAAAAAGTGAGCCGACTTCGTCAATCGATCGACTATTACCAAAATAGCGTCGTTCTTCTTAGGAGACTTAGGAAAACCAGTTACAAAATCCATCGTGATATGCTCCCACTTCCATTCAGCCACTTCTAAATGCTCCCACTTCCATTCAGCCACTTCTAAAGGTTGCATCTTTCACCAGGTCGTTGATGTTCTGCCTTCACTTGTTGACAAGTTAGGCACTTGGACACAAAATCTGCTACCTCGCGCTTCATACCTTTTCACCAGAAAAGTCGCCCAAGTCACGATACATCTTCGTCCCACCAGGATGCACCGCAAAGCGAGATCGATGAAAGTGATCAAGTACCTTTCTCCTGCACTCGTCCGTCTTTGGCACAAACAGTCTATCTTTGAAAGTTAGACTTCTGTCTGCCTTGATCTTCCAGTCCTCCAGAGTCGCTCCTCATGAAAGCTAAGTTGCCAACTCCTTTGCTTCTGGGTCGCTCTGCTGTCTTTCCAACACCAATCTAACTACCTCGGGTTGCAGAACCAGACTATGGATTCTTGCTGACCCGCTTCCTTGGATCAGCTCTAGATCGTACTCGAACAGAACTTCGAGCATCTTCCACTACAAGGATGCCATCCTCGCCACGTTGCTGTGAGACTTCCTACTCAAGGCATCGGCCACTACGTTGGCTTTCTCTAGGTGATAAGAGAGACTGAAGTCATAATCTCCCAGGTACTCATCTATCTACGCTGCCTCATATTCAAGTCTTTCTGAGTGAAGATATACTTGAGACTATGGTAATCAGAAAATACATTGAACTTCTCACCATATAAGTAATGTCTCCACAATTTTAACGACAATACAACAGCTGCCAACTCCAAATCATGAGTCGGGTAGTTCTGCTTATGTCCCTTCAATTGCCTGGAACCATAAGCTACTACCTTCCCCTCTTGCATCAGCACACAACCCAAACCAAACTTGGACGTGTTGCAATAAACATCGTAACCTTGTCCTTGCTCGGGTATCACCAACACTGGAGACGTCGTCAACTTCTCTTTCAGCTCCTGGAATGCTTTCTCAAAAGCTTTGCTCCACTCAAACTTGACGTTCTTCCTCGTCAGCCGAGTCATCGGTACTGCGATCTGAGAGAAGTGCGGGATAAACTTTCGGTAATATCCTGCTAATCCCAGAAAGCTCCGGATCTCGAACACGCTCTTGGGACTCTCCCAAGTCTTCACAGTCTCTACTTTCGCTGGATCTACCGAGATTCCTCGTAGAGACACCACGTGTCCCAGAAACTGCACTTGAGTCAACCAAAACTCACACTTGCTCAGCTTAGCAAACAGCTGATGCTCCCGAAGAGTCTGAAGAACAATCCGCAGATGACGCTCATGCTCCTCCTTTGATGACGAAACGATCAAGATATCGTCGATGAAGACTATCACGAACTCTCACAGATACAGTCGAAACACGCGATTCATCAAGTCCATGAACATGGCTGGTGCGTTCGTCAAACCGAAATGCATTACAACAAACTCGTACAAGCCATACTGCGTCCGAAAAGCAGTCTTCCTCTCGAATCCGCAACTGATGGTAACCCGACCTCAAATCGATTTTCAAAAAACACTTCGATCCCCTCAAAAGATCAAAGAGGTCGTCTATTCTAGGCAACGGATTCTTATTCTTAATAGTTACCTGGTTAAGCTGCCGGTAATCTATACACATCCTCATTGATCCATCATTCTTCTTCACAAAGAGAGCAGGTGCGGCCCACAGCGAGTTGCTCTGACGGATAAAACCAAGCCTAAGAAGCTCTTCTACCTGCGTAGCTAGCTCTCTCTGCTCTACCGGTGCCATCTGATAAGGGTCCATGGAAATTGAAGATGTTCCTGGCTGTAGGTCTATAACAAACTCTATCTCACGGCGTGAAGGTAGTCCATCCAACTGGTAAGGAAAAAATCCATAAACTCACACACCACCCGAGGAGTAACAGGCCCTACACCACCTACATCTTCCCAACCCATGTTTGCCACCACACTACCGGGATAAGCCCTAAGGCCAGAGAAATTGACTATCATCTTTTCATAGGGTACCAACTTCTCCATAAACCTCTTACCGGTTGAGGAGACCCCACAAATTCTCCTCTGAGAGCAGTCTATCAAGACTCCAAAAACAGACAACCAATCCATACAAAGGATGATGTCAAAGTCCGCCATTTCCAACACAAGAAAATCATAGGACAACTCCACTCCGCTAATCTTCAAAACACAAGATCTACACTCTTGGTTCTCCAAAGCCTTCTTACCCAAAGGTGAAACTACCATTAGCGGGTTAACTACTTCTACCGGTTTCAAACCCAATCTATCACAACAAGCTCTAACTAGGTAGTAACCCATCACAGTCCTAGAGTTTGAGCCTATGCTCGATACCAAGCTGTCATGCCCCGACCCGAAGGGTAGGCCCGGAACGCGACTGATTTTTTTTTTTTTTGAAAGATAAACTAAACCAACTCACAAGCATTCTCACTGGGTCGGATCAACGGTTAGGCCCAGAGGTCACACATGATCCCAACATGTGGACTCAAACATATACCATAAGTCTAAAAAAAAAAACAATGAATTATAGAAAAAAAAGAATAAAAAGAATAAAAGTAAATAAAAAAGGAAAAACAAAAGAAATAAAAAAAGAAAAGAAGAAAAAGACTACCCCCCTAAAAGAGCCAGAGGCCAGGCCAGGCCCTAGATAGGCTGATCCAAGTGAAACTGGCCCTGTCGGACGGGCCAGCAGAGTGGGCCGGTCGGATCCGACAGCCCAGCAGTGGGTGGGAGTTGTGGAAAGTCCCACATCGGAAGTTGAGGAGTTTGAGAGGGGGTTTATAAGTAGACTTGCTCCCTCAAACCAACAAGACGCGTTTTGGACCCAGACTTGGGCCGGGTCCGATCCAAAAATCGTGCGGCCTCGCTCGTGTGCACGTGTGTGCGCGTGTGGGCCCAAAGCGGACAATATCTTGTTGGCCGATCTCCAAGCCCTTTTTATGGGCCGGGATGTTACAAATGGTATCAGAGCTCCGGGTTCTACACTCTGACTGTGTGGGCTTACTGCCTTCCACTAGGGTCATTGGGTCGAGCCGAGGGTGGCTCTGGGCTTTAGGGGGGTGGATTGTGATATCCTGACCCATGAGCCAGAGGCCAGGCCCTAGATAGGTTGATTCAAGTGAAACTGGGCCCTGTCGGACAGGGCCAGCAGAGTGGGCCGGTCGGATCCGACATCCCAGCAGTAGGGTGGGAGTTGTGGAAAGTCCCACATCGGAAGTTGACGAGTTTGAGAGGGGGTTTATAAGTAGACTTGCTCCCTCAAACCAACAAGACGCGTTTTGGAGTCGGACTTGGGCCGGGTCCGACCCAAAAATCGTGTGGGCTTCGCGCATGTGCACGTGTGTGCGGTGGGCCCAAAGCGGACAATATCTTGTTGGCCGATCCCCAAGCCCTTTTTATGGGCCAGGACGTTACATATTGAGTCAGGCCTAGAGGTATAAGGTGCTCTGGGCATGACCAAATTGACATATTGAGTCAGGCCTAGAGTTATAAGGTGCTCAGGCCACTTCTCTTATAGCGAGTTAGGTCATAGAGGTCACTCAGTGCATGAACCCTTCTTTTCTACTGAGCAGCGAAGTTAATCGCTCAGCTACTGATAGCTATTGGGATGTATCAGCCACAGATAGAGAGTATCGCCCTCGAAGTGAATGCATAATATACACTATAATACCAAGAAAATGGGTTAGTATCACTTTTAATTGATAATAAGGGTCTCTAAACAATCATCAACATAACCAAAACACAAGTATCAAATTATTAATCTTAAACAAATTTAAAAAATTATACATATAAAAAATATTATTATGAATATTAATTTAAGTGGTCTAAAAGTAATTTAAGTCTCTAAGTTATTAAATTTAAACTTATTAAAAAGACTAAATTAGAATTTATCAATTTACTAATTTTAAATAACACTAAGATTTATATATAATTGTTTCAGATTTTTTTTTTATATATAAGAAAACCAACTTAACCATATCTTTTCTTAAAATTACTGAAAAATGTTTAAATCATTATCTTAACAATTTTAAAGCATTTTTTTTTATAGAAATGCCCAAATAATCCATTTGAAATTTTTAAGTCAAAACTTCATCAATTAAAACAATAACTTGATTAAAAACATTAAAAGATATTAAAAGCTTTATAGTAAAAAAAATCAATCTCATTCTTAAATAATTAGAAACTTATTTTCAAAACAACTCCTAATAATACTTCTCATTATTTCATAAACTAAGAGAACTTCATAACAATTTCAAAATGATAAAATTTAACATTTCATTATTTTCATTCATTTTAAAATCATAAGAGAAATAAATAATTAAAATATTAAAAATTACCTGTGATAAAAATCAAATTAGATGGCCATAGACTGTGTGTTTTCAAGGCTTCAATACAATCTATTCCATAGAAGTGTGCTGGTATTGGAGGGCCAAAAGAGGTAAGAAGAAATGAGGTAAGGTTTCTTAACTGAGAACGGATGAAAGGGATATAGAGTTTTTTTTTTTTTTAAAAGCATACTACACATGGGGGTATTTAAAGGTTCAAATGCATGTAAGTAATAAAGGAAGGGCCTACATTTGGCCACAAGGGCCTACACTTGGCCAAACTCTTGCTTGTAGCTTCAAGGTGTCACACTTAAAGATAATAAAATAATTTTATAATATTTTTATTTATAAAAACCTTATCTTCATTTATTAGATATAAAAATGATTTAATTAAATTAATCCATCCAGTCTAAAATTCGGGCCTTAAAAATCATAAACATTGTTGAAATCTGGAGAAAAATACACTTCGAAATCGTTCGATTTAGGCAAAAATGACACGTAGGTAGATTTTTTTCAAAAATACAGTATTTGTTTAAGTATTTTTAAATCTTATTTTATAAATCCGTTAAAAAAACTAATTGGTTAAAACACAGATTAAATACATGGCTATTTTTCTGAAATTTTATGACTTCTATAATTATTTAAAACAATTATTTTCATAAATAGGGACTTTCCACGGTCACATTTATAAGTATATCTGAAAATCAAAAGCATAGACTAAAGGTCCTATGAATTCATCATTTAAGATCACTACTAATGCATTACTTTGACAACCCAATTATTTCGAACAACATATTTTAATAATAATCAATAATTAAATCACCGAAATAATAATATTTATGGTAAATTACCATTTTGCCCTTCCAACTTAAATGAGTTGGATCTGTGAGCTATCGAGCTCTAATTGGGCCGATCTTGGATTTCTAAAACTCTCAATCTGTAATCTTCATGATTAACAGATCAAAACACAATTAATTAATACAAATAACATAATTAGTCTTAATCTTGGGTCAGGGTATTACATTGTGGTAGGAGAAAATCAGGTTAAGAGGATTAGTGCAATGAGTGGTTTCAAGGATCAGGTTTAATGAACCCACTTATATGCCTAGACATGATGCACTACTATGAAATATGCTTATTGATACTAATGATGTTTATCGTATATTGTGATTATTGATGATGAAATATTTATGAATTTGAGCATTATGATGATAATGATACTGCCTCCACATACCCTCAACTGCTGAACTATTATCGGCCCAGGTGTGTCGATTATCAACCCACGTGTGTCGGTTTGCATTTACTTGGCACAGGTGCTTCAGTTGCTGGCCAGGTGTGTCAGTACCGGCTCAGGTGTGTCGAAGATGTTCTTACAAGATTCTACATTTTGACCGTGTCGGGACTTAATATTTTTGTAGTCAATATAGTGCTTAGGTGTTACGGTGGATATCGATAGTAATACGGATGACTTAATATATTGGCATGATAGACCAATTATGATAATGATGTTGATTTATCTAACTTGATATTTATTACATTGTATTGTTATGGTCTTTTCACTGGGCTGATTAGCTCACACCACTCACATTTCAGGAGATTTACACGAGGAGGAGGAACCTCCATTTTAAGCTTAGGATGAATAAAGCTGTTGCGGTTGCTTGTGATTCCCACAGACGGGCGTTACATTCTATTTTGACTGTTAGTTCTTTTGAACCATGTTTTGTATAAAGTACCTCATGTGGTAATTATTATATTTTAATCATGTATGAACCACCATGGTACTGCTAGTAACACTGATGTGAATAATATTATCTTTTGTGATGGAATTATTTGTTTGTATGATATGTGCTTGCAAATGGGTAGACATATGGTACATGTTTGAGTGTACATGTAACGAGCATGTGTGACATTTATTTCTGGGCCTAACTATTGATCCAGTCTAGTTACGAGTTATTAAGGATTATAAAAAAAAAATTAGTAGCGTTCTGGGCCTACCTCCGGGTCAGGGCGTTACACCAAGCCTGTTTTTAAATCGAGTCTCTCCTCACCATCTATAGCAGCGATCGGTGTCTACTCTATCTTCAATCTATCGGCCAACAAATTTGCAGCAATCAAATCTGTGGCCAAGTGCTTTTCCATACAATGTTTCAAAACGTGTCCAGGCCTCTGCTGTCCTCTGCTCAAGATTGAACTGTGCATGCCCCTGTGTTTATTTCTCTCTGCTTGTGAGGGACCACGGTTTCATATTTCAACGGGTGAATCAGATTCTAATCTGAGTTGGAGTTACCTTCAGTTTTTTTAAATGGAAATAATTATGTATTGTCATCAAGAGCTATTACCTTACCTCTCGACAACAAGAAAAAGTTAGGTTTTATCAGTGGAACAACGGTCTGTCCTACACTACTGATTCAAAATAGGAAGTGCTGATCTCCAGTGATTAGCTTGTTCGATTTTGGATTCTTAATTTAATGGAACCTCATATTGCTGAAAATTTTACCTTCTCCAACTCCACAATTGAGTCAAGGGATTCAGTCGCAGATATGTATGGCGGTCAAACTAATGCAACTTGGGTTTTTGAGTTAAAAATTAAGATCACAGTAGCAACACAAAGAGAAAGGACATTTAGTGAACATTTTGGAAATAAAAAAAGGATGTGGGATGAATTGAACATGTATCGCCTACATACCACTGATGCAAATACTCTGTTGAAAAAGGCTAAAGAAGATAAGATTTTTTCTTTACTTAGTAGTCTGAAGCCAGAATATGAACATGTGAGGAGCAATATTCTCATGAATGATTCACTTCCTTCTTTTTCCAGTATATGTGCGGTTGTGTTTTAAATTTAACTCGCAAGGGCGTGAACTGTTTATAATACAACAGTTAGACTGCGAGGTCGAACCCAAGGGAAATCAACAAAATATATGTCTAAGAAGATAAATTGGTACCATTAAAATAAAGTGATTTAAGAAAATAGAATTTTGAGAATCAATCTAACATGAAGAATCTCTAAAACATGGAATTATCTTAATTTATCAAATCTTATATTTAGAAAATCAATATTTAAATAATTATCTAACTTTGGAATTTAACAAAATATAAGATCTAATTTTTTTTTACACAAACCATGGATTCATAAGTTTACTTAAAATGGTGGAGTGAATTTAAATAACCTCAACTTAATTTAAAATTGCAAAATTGAGATGCAAATAAAATATTTTTAACCTAGTTCCATCATTCCAAGAATTTTATGAGCAAATAAATTAAATGAATAAAATAAAAATAATAAATTGTTTACATAATTTACAATGGAATTGAGACAGGTATTTAAGGTGGCATGTTATCCTATTTAAAAATAAAATCATGGCCTAGACTATGAAATCCTGTAGAATTATTAAATATAAATTCAAGTTTATCATTTATTAAATTTCTAATTAGACAAATTATGGTGTCCATTAGATTAGAAATTTCCAATTCAAGCCTTAGGCTTGTGCAGAATTTACTCTTGTGTTTTCTAAATCTAAAAGAAGCTGTTTTAAAAAGAACCTTAGACTAGAAAAGTCAAGTTCCACCAATCCTAATAGGAGTTCTACTTTTCCTTGAAAAACTTTTCAAATATTTTTTTCCTATAACATTCACTAAAAGAATTAAAATAAAATTAAAATCCATCGTCATAGAATGTTAAACAATTAGAAGACTATATATCTAAAGAAACTACCATGAATTTCATTCAAAAGTTGAAATATGAAAATGACAAATTTTTCTTTTTTACATCAAAGATGTAAAATAAAAAAAAATACAAGACTTACAAAGTTCAAATATTTCTCTCCTTCTGTCTCTTCAGCCTCAAACTCTGCACTTATAGAGGTGAGATGTGGATAAAACAAGCAAGGCTAGGAGACCCACAAAATTTCAGCCGATTCTCATTGCTTTCCTTATTGCTTGTTGACGAGTACTGCTACCCAGTCAGATAGCTTGTCTCCATGCGTGTGCAACGTGTCCTTACATTCAGCCGATCCTATCTCTATACACTGGCTTTTCATTTTTTATCCCTTCTCAATCTCCTTTCTTATCTCTGACGCAGCCATAATCCCAACCTTCCTCTGTTATTCTGATTTCAGCCGATACCTTCTTTGTACACACGGCATATACCGATGTGCATTAATCACTTCCTAATTTTCCTGCTCATTTTTACAGGAGTATCACCGACCAGCTACAAAGAAAATCATTTCTTCAAGCCTATCTCCAATCGCTGATATGCTTTTAAATATTATCCTTCCTCTTTTTTTTTTTTTTTGCTGTAGACGACTTTCATTCCACAAGATCAGGCTTTGATATTCCAAACTTCTAATATGCATTAATGGGTATCCTTTCCACCTTTTGACACACGTAGAAATCAGGCCCAAACCAATCTTCAAATCTGCTCATACATCTAAGCATATCCATGCCAACCTTCATACACCTAGACTTGACTCCCATTCATTTTTAGCCACTCATTTTGGTTCTTGCTAGATTTCTTTAGCTTAAAATCAGGCCACAATCTATGTACACGTTCAATCCCATATGCTTTACATGCTAGGGATGATGTTACCACCTTGGTGCCCAATCTCCAAAAGTTTACACGTTGGAGGTGATGGTGCTTGAACAAAATCTTCACATCATTCATCACCAACGTGTTCTTATGAAAATGATTACATGCATGACTAGTGTAAAATTCAAATATTATTGGGCTTTAACCATGGACTTCTTGATGGGCTTTAGCTTGTGAACTTTTGACTGCAGACTTGGACTTAGAGACTGGATCTAAGGTTTAAATATCGGCCGATACATATCGTATCGGCCGATATATATCGGTTTTTTGAAACCTTGAAATATCGGCCGATACGATAAGTATCGGCCGTACAGTTGGAATATCGGCCGATATGGGCTATAAACGGTCCCCAATATCGGCCCTAATATCGGCCGATATTCGAAAATATCGGTATTTAAAAAAAAAAAAAAATTTAAAACACCGATACGGTTTTTCGCGGTTTTTCGCGGTTTTCCGCGGTTTTCCACGGTTTACGGTTCTCAGGGGTATTCGCGGTTTTTCGCGGTTTTCGCGGTTTTTCGCGGTTTTCCGCGGTTTTCCAGGGTTTTCTGCGGTTCAGGGTTTACGGTTCTCAGGGTGTCCACGGTTTTTTGCGGTTTTGTCACGGTTCACCACTATTCATCACGGTTTTTTGCGGTTTTTTCACGGTTCCGATATCGGAGGAGAGAGAAAATGTCGATATCGGTATGAGAGATAAAATTATCGGCCGATATATCGTCCGTATCGGATACCGGCCGATATTTACATATCGGCCGAGCCGATTTTTTGACCCCTGGACTGGATTAGTGGGCCCATTATGTTGTAAAATTTTACCATCTTTACAATTAAAATCTAAAAAATGATTATCATAATTCAAATTCTCATAATTGGACTTGAGGTACAATAATTTACAATAAATCTTAAAATTATGTGGTAAAAATTACAAACTTTTCAAATTTGACATTGTGGCCCACTTTTTGCAATTTTATTTCAATTTCTTGTATTTCCAAAATTTACTCCAAAACTCAAAAGTAACATTAAACATATCTAATATTTACAAAATAAAGACTAACTAATATAATATTAAAGGGTAAAATGATAATTTTACAGTGTTGATCAAATAACCCCAAACTTAGATTTTGCTAATCCTCGAGCAAAACAAAAACTAAAAAATAAAATAAAAATCCTAAACTACATCACTTTCGCTGGCGCTCTCGATTGCATTTAGCGTATGCAACAAGCCTTTAAACCCCTAACTCACCACTAGTGGACGAGTTATAGTCCCGTGTGGGCTTTCAGTGATTATACCCATAGACATCGAATTTTTCAACAAAAACACATAGACAAAAATCTGTCATACAATTCTAAAATTCATTTTACAAGTCTTATACCCGGAGTGTAGTGTGTGTTAGCCAAATGTTAAGATAGTCTTCTTTTTCCAAACACACACAAGTTTAATAATCACTATTAGAAAATGTGCTTTGACTCCAAACCTCACCAGATATATCTCTTAAAAAGACTAATACTTAGAGGTTTGGGTTTATTTTCTCTCAAGGTATATGCGAGGGAAGTTTATGTATTCAAATCAAATTTTTTCACATATGTATTTAGAAAAGACGGCACAGATCAAAGAAAATAAATAGATCTCATGAATGGATGCCACTTTCCTAAGAACGTTGAGTCAAACACCATCATTTTCCTTCTTTTGCTCTCCACATGAAATGCCATATTTAGACTTAAAATCAATAGGATGAAACGTAGCTTAGATGGGGTCAAACCTCACCAACCTTAATACTCCACACACATGAATTTATCATCCTACAATCTGCAAGAACTCATTCCAGCGATTTCACAATGGTCGGATATGTCACGTCAGCACAAGGTCTTCACCTTCACCTTCGGTAGTCCCTGCACGGGTACCTTTACCACTCGCGACATGGTAAAGTTGTCTACCTCCAGTTTCGGTAGTTCTTATAGTGTTCGTCACATCTCACAACTAAATCATTCATAAGCTAACTATATCTTAACTTCTCAATCCTAACTTTCATCTCTTGGAAATACATACAACTAAATCCACAATATCAATAAAGACCCACCCACTAACAATACCAACATAACCACTATTTCATAATAGATTCCCTATACGCACTCAAAGGTACAACTACCCAAATCTAGTCTCATTGCACATCAGTCCTACAATAACCCAACCGTGTAACTCATTAGTCGTAACCATCTCCATTCGCATACAAGTCATAACACAACTTAGACAATTTTTTTTTTATAATCTCAATAAAATAAATCACCACTTAAATACATCTTAAAACTCGAGTGTTATGGGTCTCAAAATAAAACACACCAATATTTTCAAATGACTCAATTGCTCCTCACGCTAAATTAATAGTTCTAATTATCACCATTCAACACTTCAGTGTTTAATCCTGCTTTGACCAAAATTACTTCCCAACCTACTAATAACAACTCATAATTACCAAATTGTTCTCAAGACTATTGCCAACGTTCCACAAAGGCACATATGTTTCATCTCAATACCAAATATTATGGACTCACCCAACTCCATTTATGACATCTTGCTACTCAATGTTAAAAGGTTTAGGGAAAACCAGCCTCTTCCAGTCAAGGCATTCCACCTCAACACTCAAGGTTGCTCATCCTAACCATCTAAAGCGCATCAACTTCTAGTCCAATCCGCATAACTCATTACTACATCCCTACTGTTTCATGAGAACGGTTTTGGAAATTTCCTATCTCCTCTAAATCCTTATTGCTTGAAATTTTCAGTTCTCTACATCAATCCCGACTTAATTTCAAAGGATACATTTGCTCACCAACCACTTTTAAGAAAATCGATGCTCTATCACAGCCATCTCTTGAAAACTGACTAGTGGGTCACCAAAACCTCTTGGGTAGGACCTAACACCATATTATCCATTAGGATAACTCCTTGGAGACTTAAAGTATCATTAAAGTCATTGAAACTCTCAAGACTTCACTTCACTCAAAATCTCTCATAAGGACAAATTTGAGAACTAGATCATTTTCCAAGATCAAGTGATCCAATCAACAACAATATTACTAATCCCGATGATCAACTTAACTTTAGTCTAGACAATCTAGCTATAGTCCAATCTACCTAATCTGGGGAGTTGTTTACGCTTACATGTTGTCTCTTCCAGCCATTCTAGTAAAACTAAAACCTATTCGGTTTCATATCAAGGCAGGAATTCCAAATAGCAACCAAACACCAACAAAACCTAAACTTTGTCAAACCACATCTCTTTAGAACACTACATGTTTCTTTGAATCTAGTGTAAAATTTAACTTCACATTTGAAGACTACACATTTGCTACCTGATGTGATTTTAAATTAACTCGCAAGTGCACGAACTAGTTGATAGTGTAGTTTATGAGTGCGAGGTCGTATCCAAGAGAAATCAACAAAATATATGTACGAAATAAAAAATGGCACTATTAAAATAATGTGACTTAATAAAATAATTTTCTAAAACAAGGAGTTATAATCTTAATTTAGCACAAAAATTAATTAATTATCTAGTTTTATTAGTTAACATAAATTTTGATTAAAATGGTGGAGTAAATTTAAATGACCTCAATCTAATTTAAAATGTAAATTTAAGAAACAAAATAAAATATTTCTAACCTAGTTAAATCATTTTGAGGATTTTTAAGAAAGAATAAAATAAAACAATAATAATAAATTATTTACGTATTTTACAATGGAATCAACACAAGTATCGAAGACGGCATGTTATCCTATTTAAAAAATAAAATCATGGCCTAAACTATGAAATATTCTGGAATTATAAAATATAATTCAAATTCATCATTTATTAAAATTCTAAATAGAATAATTACGTCGTCCATTAAATCAGAAATTTTCAATTCAAGCCTTAAGCTTGAGCGAGATTTAAACTTACATTTTCCAGATCTAAAATAAACCGTTTTTTAAAAGAACCTTAGACTGGAAAATTGGTCAAGTTCTACTAATCCTAACAGGGGTTCCACTTTTCCTTGAAAAATTCTAAAATTAATTTGTTCCATAAATTTCATAAAAAGAATTAAAATAAAATTAAAAACCATCACTATAAAATATTCAATAATTGGGAACACCATAAATCTAAAGAAACCGCCATGAATTTCATTTAAAAAATGGAAATAATGAAATACAATCCTTTGGACATCATTATATAAAAATAAAATAAATAACTTAAAAGAAATTAAATATTTTTTTCTTGGCCTTTAGTCGTCCAACTTCAGCTCCTTCAGTGCCTTGTCCGGTTCAGCTTTCAATGGACCCACAGCCATCAATTTATAGGAGTCAGAAGAGATGAGATAAGGGACCCTTCAAATTCAGCGAAGATGAGGGACCTCATTCAAATTCAACCGATTTTATCCCTTTTTTCTCTCTGTTGAGATAGGCTAACACCATCTTATCTCTGATTTTCCTTTATCCTTATCTTCTCTATTTTCTTCTACTGTTACTGAGTTTCAAAAACTGCATAGTAAGATGGGTTGCTCGGCCTTCCTCTCTCTTATCTCTTCCGATCATCTCGATCGGCAAAACCAATTTTTTCTACCTTATCTCTTCTTCAAACGAAATTCACTGGTCCCACTTGGTCTTTTGGACTTGGATCCCATACTTGGACTTTTATCTGGCCCGAAATACTAGTGGACTTTGGCATATACACTTCAGACTCGAATAGTGGGTCCATTTGTGTGTTTATAAATTTCTACCACCTTTACAATTTAACACAGTCTAAAAAAATATTATCATAATTCAAACTCTCATATCCGGATCTGAATTATAATAATTTACAATAATTCCAAATCAAATTAGGTGGTAAAAATTATAAACTTTCCAAAAATAAGACTATGGCCCACTTTTCTCCATTTTAATTCATTTTTCTTGTATTCTCACAAATATACTGCAAAACTTGAAAACCCTATTAAACGCATCTAATATTCACAAATCAAAGGCTAACTAAACAAAAATTAAAGGGTAAAATGGTAATTTTCAGTGCTCAACACTACCCCCCTTAAATATTTTTACCTCATTCAGCCTAGGGAAAAAGGGGTCTAATTTGTCTCTAATCTCATGCCCAACCTCGTACTCAAAGTCCGAGAGTTGAACCCAAGCTCTGACACCACATGTAACGCCTCGCTCCTTCTACAACATAAACAGGTCATAACCCGTTTAACTGCAAATTGAATGGGGTGTGATCCAACACAACAACATAACTATCGGGTCTTACATCACAGATTTGTGGCTGGGGGACAAATCTTTTTATATATATTAAAAAGATTATACATAAAATAAATAAACCCATCAAATCCTTCATGCTCAACTACACCTTGCTCAAATCTTAATGTCATCCACAAAAAAATGAAAGGGACAACTTCTGCTATTAATATTAAATCTAATCTCACAGATCTGCTCACAACCCAATCCATAAAAATAAAATCAACTAATATTCTCAAAATTCTCAGATAATCGAGTCTTAAAAAATAAATAATACCAATAATTATGTTCAACCACATAATTCAACCCCATGCTAAACATCTAAATATTCATCCATAGCAGCTTCTAATTATCGGCATTCTCCTCCAAACCTAAATCAAGAGGATTACCTGCAATGTAAGGGGTGTGAGCTCTAAGGCAAATGAAAAAATACAATAACACATATCCAACATGATATATAATAAATACAATCTTGAAGCATAATTAAATAAATATGCGTTTAATGTCCATGCACTATGCCATGCAATGCAAAAATGTTCAATGCACATGCTCGGTGCATCATCCATCCACAACACTACCCACTGTATTTTGTGGTCTTCCCGCCGAAACAAGGCCTACAATCTACCACAGCGTGGTACTTCCCATATATAATGGGGCCTACATAGCACAACCACCCACCAAATAATAGTTTTTGTGATCTCTCATGGCCTAACAAACCCAACCTACAACATGCGTGATACTTCTCACTAAAAGCGAGGCCTCAAACTGCCACCGTCGTGGTCATCATAAAATATCACGGCCGACACCTCCAAACCCATCTCATTAATATGAAGATGTCATGCTCAATGTCATGTCTACCATGCATTATCTCTATCATCATGCCAGATGTGTCATCATGCTATGAATCTAAATATTATCCACATGCTTTAAACAGTGATATAAGATTTCAAATTATTCTAAGTATCATATACATGTTCCACTATATCAACATTTATCTCAATAATATTACATATGCGTAATAACAAATCACATCACATCATTATTGTCATAGCAATTCAATTATCATAAACAAATATCTATTCTCCACAAACAACCTCAAACAATAACAACACATTCATCCAAGTCAAGTATAATTATTAGACCTTTCAACAATGTCAGCAGCTAATTTCCAACTATCTAGGCAGATTGAGTCTCCTCACGACCTATTAGAATACTTAGTCAATCCCCTTACATTACTGTGAGTAAGCACCGGATTATGCCACTGTTCCAACATATTATACCCAGTCTATTTCATAGGTCCAATGTTATATTCCCACGACACATTACATAATGCAATATTTTCCATTGCTCAATCACATAAACAAAAATAGAGAATATCATATACAACCAAAGTATAGTGTATTGTTTTTCCTCAGCTAGAAGTTTGTGAAGGGGACTTGTGCGAACCGAAATCCAAAACCTTAAAGGGAAGACGAGTCTTGAAATCCAAAGTTTGCCGCGATACGTTTAAAAGATTCCAAGTACGATTAATGTGGAGATTATTAAGTTTCTTTAGCAATTTACATAGAAGTGAGGTATTTTGCTGTCTCGACTATGATCTATGGGTTATCCAAAGGTCCAGGGTTAAAGGTGAAGGTTGACTCTATATGCTACATGGCCGAACGTTACCTAATTCAACTTGGTGTTAATAAACATTGAAGACCTTGTCTAAGCATATGTAATTGTTCTTTCAAGTTCAAAATTTAACCAATCCGACTTAATGAAGTGATAGTGATTGCAAGATAATTACATGAATTGAATGAGACCATAAGTTCTTTTTAAGAACAAGCATTCAAGTT
Organism: Chimonanthus salicifolius; assembly: GCA_013350335.1. Taxonomy (NCBI): domain Eukaryota; kingdom Viridiplantae; phylum Streptophyta; class Magnoliopsida; order Laurales; family Calycanthaceae; genus Chimonanthus; species Chimonanthus salicifolius. The sequence continues at coordinate 34,403,682 of CM023539.1, forward strand.
AAAAATCATACCTTATAAAATAGAATAATAACAATAATAACGATAATGATATAAAAAAAAAAAAATACTCTTCCCCTCATGATTTGCTCTCTTTTCTCAAAACAGTTTGAATAGAAATATGAAAGTCGTATAGTAACATTGGTAGTAAAAAAAATCAATATCATAAATCAATGAATTTATATATTTATATTTTAAATAGTAACAATTGCAATAAAAGGTCTTAATTCATAAGCCCAGTTAATCTGGTGGACTAGAATAAAAAAGTGAATGTTCAACTACTAGACTAGGCAAGAATTAACTGTTTAAAATAAAAGTGTTGTCATAGTGGGTTTAACACGTATACATATATTTTCAAATTTAGACATGACCTCAAATCTGTAATAATATGGATTCACTTCGATATATATAAAATAATTAAAGATTCAAAATATACCAGTACATATAAAATAAAAACTTTTACGCTTTTGTATTAATAATCACTTGCGTGTTTAAACCATTTTTTTTTCACCATAGCAATATAATAAGTAAATAAATAGTTAATTTATAAGTTTTAGTCCCTAAGGACGTGATAAATTGTATAGGGAACAAATCTAGGGGGTTGGATTTGAAAATCGGGATCCATGACCCACACCATTGTGATTCCCGAGTTCCCTGTACTCGGTTCGCACTCTGCAGTTTTTGCAAAGTAACTGTTTAAAAAGGACAGGCTTTGGAACCTGTCTTGGAACATCCGAGACAAGTTCCGAAGGCTCGGAACAATCCGAGGGAACAATGATGTTCCGAGAAACCTCAAAAGGAATACTGTCTCGGAACCTGGCTCAATCACTCCGAGGCCAAATTCTGAGGAGACTGTAAAGTTAGAGAACACTTAAATAGAAGAAAATACGGTTAAGTCTATATGAGAACCAAAGTCTCGGAACCTGGCTTGGAAATACCGAGGCCAAGTTCCGAGCACTGTAACATGAATGAAATCAGTAATTCACTCGGAAGTAACGAGAGAGGATTAGTAGTTCTGAAGTCTCAGAACCTGGCTCGGAAGTACTGAGACCAAGTTCCGAGCACTATATTGCATAACAAAACCAGTAAGTCTCTCGAAAGTGTCGAGAGAGGACTTGAAGCTCTGAACCATCGGAACTTGATTCAAAAGTACTAAAGGCAAGTTCCGAGCAGAACATTGTATGACTAGAATTAGTAGGTCTCTCGAAAGTACCGAGAGAGGACCTGAAGTGCCGAACCCTTAGAACTTGATTCGGAAGTACCGAAGGCAAATTCTAGCAGACCACTGACCCAGTGTACGTCGGAATGAGCCGAATGAGACCCTGATGATCCAAAGTTTCGGAACAAGCTTCGGAAGTTCCGAACTGATGACCCAAGTTCCGAGACCACATTGTTGGGTTAGACACGAACGTAAGATTAACGAGACATCATTAAATGAGAAATTAATGAAAGTGATAAGTGTAGATTGAAAAACAAGACACGAACTGATTGTACAGTTTATTTTCATTTATGAACAGAACCAGAGGATCGGAGAGTGATCTAGGAGCTGTACGTACCACATAGTTCACTCCTGTACGGAATCCTATTGATCAAATAGATTTTTTCTACTTTCTTGAAGTATCACATGATTATTATGTATGTTAAATTACTATTCAATTTCAATGCATGATTTGTATAATTTATCGATTTGTATCTTATGTGGGATAGAAATAGATGAATCAAATGTTAGGAGATGATAAACTCTAACCTGATAATTGAAATGAAATAACTATTCTGTATGGCCGCGTCCGTGGGTTACATAATATGTCATATTAATTGGGTAGAAAGCTCTAAGGTCAGTAGAAGTCTCGCACAGGAGTATGGGTGTGTATCACTCTCCTGGTAATTCCGGTTAAATACTAGTATTGGGTAGTAACTCACAGCTGATGCTTCAGGAAAGCTACGGACATAATGGCCAATGATTATAACTGTTTAATGAGAGTATGATAGAGAGAAATGCATGGGCATGAGAAGGGTTTGCATCAATTCATGTTACCATGGCATTTGTATTATATTATTTTGATGAGTTATCAAAAGTATTATGATTATGATTTGATTATGAATTTGTTTTGAATGCTTTATGAGTATGAGATATGAACTGATTTTGAAATATGGGATGGGGATGATTTTCAATTGAATTATATGATATGAAGAACTTACACATGTTTTCCCTCGATTTTATATATATATCACATGTTGGTACCCACTTTGATGAGAATTCCTATTGGGCGTTGACTGAGCCCACAATACTCTTTTTTTTTAGAAATTAATACATGAAGGGAGAAAGGTGACGAGGTTGGACCAAACAATAGCCTGGCGTAGAGGATGATGGAAGCAAAACGAAGGATTTCGTAGAGTCTTGCATTTTAATATTATTAGAGGACTAAACAGTTATGAGGGAGTTATGTGTTTGAGAAATTATTTGAGGATGTATGAACTCCTAGTGAGATTGTTAAACCTTTTATTTGAGAAATGATCTTATGGGATTATTGTTATCCTTTGCTTTGGATTGAGAATGATTGAATAAATGTTTTAAATGTATATAATTCTGCAAATGTAAGTTAGTGTGTTGCCAATTATACAAAGACTCTGTCCATGTGCACGGACTAGTTGGGCTAGTTGAGGGTCGAATCTTCGGATTCGGGCTTGACTCGCGTCGTGGCGCTCTCCCCTCTCTTCTCGTCTTTATTTATTATTGAATAAATACTCTAATAATTAGGGGGAGAGAGAGGGGAGCTACAATAGGTGAGTGTGGGAAATGGGAAGGATGAAGATGGTTAGGTGGGTGAATGGATATGGGTGTTCAAATCAATCTTGGCAAACATGATCTGCTATTGGGACCTCGTTCTCTTCTTCAGGAATGTGGAACTCTAAATATGGCTTTAACAGTTCCCATTAACTTTGAATGCACGACCACTCATAGGATGCCTGATATGTACTACCCCATGTGGAAACACTGATGAAACAATGAATGGACGTGTCCATTTGGGCCTTAACTTCTCAGGAAAAAGATGCAGCTTTGAATCGTACTACAAGACCTTTTGACTAACTGTAAAAGATTTTCTCAAGATGTGTTTGTCATGAAACACTTTCATCCGGTTTTTGTACCTTTTGGCCGTGTCATAGGCTTCATTTCGTAATTCCTCCAGCCCAACTAGCTGAAGTTTCCGATATTGTCCCGTAGAGTCTAGAGCAAAATTGAAGTTTTTGATTGCCCAATAGGCTTCGTGCTCTAGCTCGATCGGAAGATAACATGCCTTCCGATAAACCAGACGGAAGGGTGACATTCCTATAGGTGTCTTGAAAGTTGTACGGTACACCCATAGTGCATCAATGAGTCTGGAAGACCAGTCTTTCTGAATTGGATTGACTGTCTTCTCAAGAATATGCTTAATCGCTCTATTCAAAATTTTCACTTGGCCACTTGTTTACGGGTGATAGGGAGTAGCCACCTTGTGCGTCACCCCATATGATTTCAACAAGTTGTCAAATGGGCGATTACCTCTATCACTAATGATGGTTCATGGAATTCCAAATCTAGATAAAGCATTTTCTTTAAGGAAACGGATGACAACCTTGTGGTCCTTGGTTTTTTATGTCACTGCTTCGACCCACTTTGACACATAGTCAACCCCTACGAGGATATAGAAATTGCTAAAAAAGTTAGGGAATGGTCCCATGAAATCAATGCCCCAAACATCGAAAAGCTCAATGGTTAGGATGGAGTTTAAAGGCATCATATTTCTATGGGAGATACTACTAATCTTTGACATCTATTACACGAGACGTAGAAAGTATGAGTGTCTAGAAACATGGAGGGCTAATAAAATCCACACTTTAAGATTTTTGTAGTTGTCTTTCTAGTGCTAAAGTGCTATCATAGACCTGGTCATGGCAGAAACTTATGACACGCTGTTGCTCTTCTTCTGGGATATAATGACGAATGATTTGGTCCGTACTATATTTAAACAGATATGGGTCATCCCTACTTCATTGTAGTATTATGATGATGATCCTTCATTAAATTGAGAATTTTATCACGCCTCGACCCGAAAGGTGGGCCCGGAACGCGACTGATTTTTTTTTTTTTGAAAGACTAAACTAACACAAGCAGTCTAACTGGGCCGAATCAACAATTGGGCCCAAAGGTCACACATGATCTCAACATGTGGACTCAAACATATACCATAAGTCTATCCCAACAAATACCAACACAAACATTAACACATAACATGAACAAATAATTCCAACACTGAATTATCGTTGAAACATCATCAGAGTAACTACAGTCGCATCGTAGTTTAATACATCAAGTTAATGCAAACTAAGTACCACACACGGTACTTTACAAAAACAAATAGTTCCAAGAACCAAAAAGCAAAAATAAGGGTATTCCCCTCAGTGGGAATCCCAAAGCAACGTCGCAGCTTATCCACCCTAAGCTTCAAACAGAGGGTTCTTCTCCTCGGGTTCATCTCCTCAAAGGTGAGTGGGGTGAGCTAACTAGCCCAGTGAAGAAAATATAACAGTGCAGCTTAAGTAAACGTCAGGTTAGTAAATAATCAACAGTTACAATATAATATCTCATGCTTGATAACAAATTCTCAACATCAAGTATAATATCATTATCATTTCCACAATTCATCATCTTTTCCATTGCTGTTGTCATCCAACATAACGCCTACATACTACATTGAGACCATCGTATTAAGTCCGGACACGATCAAAATACATCCTTATAAGTACTTTTCTGGCCCTCACATGGCCGATACTGACATTCCTCAAGTTAGCAACTGCCGACACCCATGGTTCAGTAGACGTAAACCATCTCACACTCATGGCCGATATTGGTTCAATAGTCAAGGGCACGTGGAAGCAGTATTACATAACTCATATGATCAACGTCATAAACATTTCACAATTAACATAAACACTTCTTACAACAGTGCATTATGTCTAGGCACATGAGTGGGTTCATCAAACTTGAAACCACTCATTGCTCAAGTTCCATCTTATCAAAACCTGTTTACACCTACTGCAAAGTTAAGTTCCCTCACCGTAATTGTGTGGTATCGCGGTCTCTGTTTAATAAGCAAACAAGTGCACAATCAATCATAAGTCAACATGCATAGCATCAAATGTATACATACGAGTAGTTTTTTACAAAATCATACTTGTTTTCCCAAAAATCTCCAAGGTAAATGGAATTGAGTCTCCTACTTGGTTTCTAACTATTTTAAGTTACAATAATCCACAATATAGTAATAGTAAGGTGCTCAGTCCAAAACTCATATTGTCTTCTGGGCATGACCAGATTGACTTATTGAGTTAGGTCTACATACTCAGGTCATTTCTCGATTGTCTTCTGGATAGGACCAGATCTGACATGTTGAGTAAGGCCTCGAGGTCACTCAGTGCCCGACAAATATAGCGTCGACTTGGAAGTAAAGTCACTCAGTGCCCGATCAATAAAGTCGGCTTAGAAGTGAATACAATAGTATATACACTATAGTAATAAGAGAAGAGGGTTAGTACACATTTTTAATTTATCAATGGGTATAAACATCATATGCATCAATAACAATCAAGATTTGGCATTCAAAAACTGGATCCCTCAGAACATGCCTCGGAACCAGGTATTGTGGCTTCGGATCATCCAAACCACTGCCTAAGCTAGTCACTGACTTCGGAATTTGGGTCTGGCTTCAAATCGTCCGAAGATCCTTCCAAATCGAAAAATCTGAAAAATAAGTTTCGGTGGGTCTGTGTGTCTCGGATCATACCGAGTGAAGCTCGGATCGTCCAAGTGGGGTGACTCTCAGACTGTCCGAAGGGTGTGACCCTCGGACCGTCAGAAGATCGACTCTAGGACCGTCCGAGAGTCGTCTTCCTCCACTGTCTGCAACAACAAACAGTGACGGGCAGACACTGCATGGAATATGAATATATGAATCTGGAAACAGTGGGTTTTCCGGATTTGATTTTCACTTCCAACCGGTCAGATAGACTCTTTAGTGAGTCCTCTTTCCATAGAGAGTGATTTAAAGTTTCAAAACTCAGTAGGTCATCCGATTTTAACACTGAAAACACACTGATACAAAGAAAACTAAGTTTTTCCTTAAACTTCAAACTGGTTTTACACATTCAAAACTTAGCCAAATTTGGTTTTTCTTGATTCTAAACCGACTGAAATTGAAAGAGGAACACAAGTGGTTACCTTCACTCAAGTTCCTGGGTTGAAAATCCGACTTTTGAAAATCTTTCCTTCTAAGCTACGGTTAAGCTAAAAACTGGGAAGAGCAGAGAGGGTGATGTAACACCCCGGATTTTCAAGTGATCAATATATATAAATTTGCCCATTTAATTTGTGAATTAAATGATATGGACCTTAGATGGGTAACGGTGTTTTGGTCAATTTCCCAATTAAGACCCAACGGATTGTGGATATGGTTTCAATTGAAATAAATGGGTAAGATGTATTCAATTGGGTCAAGATGGTTAATTGGGTCAAAATTTGTTAATTGGGTCAAAATGCCCAATTGGGACCCAATGGGTCGTGGTGGACTTGGTTGACTACCAAGTGAGTTTAAGCCTAATTTAATTGGGGCTGAATTAAATGGGAATGCAATCAAGTGATTGAGTTGATTTTAAGATGATGAGTTAAGTGAGTTGAATAGATTTGAATTAAATTATATGAGTTAGGTGAGTTGGATGAAAGGGTTTTGGGGGTTACACAATTCAGAACCTAAGTGTACACGTTGGAATGAGAGTTTCATCTCATGGATGAAACCCCCACTTGAATCATTAATGGAGAGGTGAGAGGTTTTGGTTATTTCAAATTCAAACAAAGGATACACGTTTGGGGAGGGAAGTTTCATCTCATAGATGAAACCCCCAAATGGAGAATCAATGGGAGGTGGACGGTTTACACAATTCAAGCCAAGCATACCGTTGGGCACATAGGAGTTTCACCCTATGGATGAAACCCCTAAATGGGCCATTAAGGAAGAGGTGGCGGGTTTGTGAAGGTTACACAAGGATACACAAATGCATACCATTGCACACCACTGGAGCCTTGGGAGTTTCATCTCATGGATGAAACCCCCAAGTAGAGCATTAAGGAGGGAGATTAAGGAAAATGGGAGTTACACAAAGGGCTTCACCAAAGCCATCACCCTTGGCCGACCTCATCATTGGAACAAAAAAATTTTGATATTCATCTCGCTCTCTCCCTCTCCCTCTTGGCTGTTTTTCTCTCCTTCAAGCCATCTCTTGGCCGACCACTCCTCAAGACAAAAGACTTAGAAAAGTTTTTGATCTCAAGCTATCTCACAAGGCCGAATCACTTCTCATAGTCAAAGAGAAAACACTTGGAGTGTTTATCCTAATCTTCTCTCTTTCTCCCTCTCTCTAATCTATACTCTTGGTCGAACCACTCCAAGAGAGTTTTATCAAGACCATCATTGGCCAAAGATCAAGAAGGAAGGAAAGAGAGACTAAGGAAGGAAAGGAGCAAGAAGGAGTGAAAGAAACCGGAGGAGATGCAGAATTGGTAAGTGCTCGATAAATTGCAAAAATAAGAAAAAAAAAAAAGGTCCACGACATGGTTCGGCCATTGCATGGCCGAACCCTAATGTTAGTATGGATAAAGACTCTATGGTGAACCATAGGGTTCGACCATGTTGTATGGTCGAACCCCATGGAAGGATATTGGGTATTTTAATGGAAGTTTGAAAGATGGGAATCATAGAGGGATGTTTATAATTTTAAAAGGTTTTAAAAGGGTGTGAATGGACTTATGGATGGGAATCATGGACCATGGGTTCGGCTAGAGGTATGGCCGAACCCCATCAAAGATTATGATCATGGTTATGTTATTTATGAGTGAAAGAGATGAACCATAGGGTTCAGCCATGATGTATGGCCGAACCCTATGGGAAAGGTTATTAATGATATTAAGATGAAGGATGGAAAAATGACATCATGGGTTCGGCCATGTTGTATGGCCGAACTCCATGAACTGTTTTATGGATGTTATGATCTATGTATGCATGTTTTAATGTATGGATGATTAAATGGAGGATTCAATTATAGACCTATGTTTATGGACCTAAGATTATAAATCATTTAAATGGAGAAGATGAAAAATGAAACATCATAGGTTCGGCCATGGTGTATGGCCGAACCCCATGAACCAATTTTTATGGGTCATTCTTTTGTGGACCATGTTTTGGATTAAGGAATCAGTTTTGGATCATTTTTGGAATTGAGGGCATATGTAAATAAGTTAAGTAATTAGCCATGAATAGAACAATGGCAAAGATGTAAATATGGGTGGAATGATGGACCATGGGTTCGGCCATGGTGTATGGCCGAACCTCATGGGGAATATTTTTATAGACTTAGGTTATCATCAATGTTAAATAATTATGGTATAAGTGATTAGATGTATGAATCAAAATGGCATGATTTTAGACTTAATTTAAAAAATCAAAGGATTGAAAAGAAGGGCACAAACCAAGATGGTGAGGTTCGGCCATGTGGTATGGCCGAACCCCACTAAGGTGTATTTTGTGGACTAAGGGTTAAGTAAGTAACTAAGTAGTGATTGAGTAATAAATAAAAGGAAGGACTAAAATCAAGTAAGTGAGGTTCGGCCATGGTGTATGGCCGAACCCCACAAGGTGGTGTTTATGGACTTAGACATATTTGTAGATCAAATAGAAACATGGGATTGATTGATTGGCATGTTATAAGGTAACGGGACTTCACAAGGGGTGTACGATCGTGAGCGGTTACCGGACGAAAACGCAATGACACTTTAGTGGTCTTTGGTAGGATTCTACCTCTTTGAAACCATGATTATGTAATATGGTTTAACTTCTTATTTTGATGGTTTATGTTGTAAAAATGTTATGTTTCAAATATGAGATTTTAAATGCTATGATTTGTATAATTGCATAGCATGTGAACATTTGCATCTCATGTATGGCATGGGAGGGATGATATGTAACTGGAGATCTGCACTCTGTCGGGGCGTCCGTAATACATTCTTGGGGGATACCTTGATGAGGAGTTTTCCATCAAGAGGTAACTGGAGATCCACACTCCGTCGAGACGTCCGTAATACAATCGTGGGGGATACCTTGATGAGGAGTTTTCCATCAAGAGGTAACCGGAGATCCACACTCCGTCGGGGCGTCCGTAATACAATCGTGGGGGATACCTTGATGAGGAGCTTTCCATCAAGAGGTTACTATGTGTTTGTGATGGGTGTGACTCATTGCATATGATAGCATGGCATGGCATTGAATTGGCATGATTATGATCTTAATTATCATGCAATGTTTCTGGTTTTTATTGGTATGATTGGATCTTTATTATCATACACTGTTTTGGATACGATGTTTTATAAGTATGGTATGCCTTATTATATATGGATTTGATATATATTTTATCTAGATTTTTGGTACTAACCCATGTGTTAGCCTTACTTGGAATACCTATTGGGCGCGATGTCTAATGCCCTACTTCTACCCTAGTTGATGACAAAGGAAATGATCGGAACGAGGAATGAGATCAGAGCCAAGCTTAGGAGCTTGGATGATTAAGTTATATTTTGTTTAAGTTATTCATGGACTATATATTTGAATAGCTAGCTTTCGGGATTGTAATAACGTAGATATTTTGCTATGGTTTGAATGGTTTATATTTGGATATTTAAGTTATGATAAGTATGATTAAAGACTTGAACTACTTTGCTATCTAAAATGGAATAGAATTATTATTCTATTATATTTCCGCAGGTATGAATTATTCCGCAAGTTAACTTGAGTACATGTGAACCGTTTTAGTGGACTTGGTCCACGCACACGTATGGTTGGCCAGTTAAGGGTCAGGCTTTGGAAGCTCGGACTTAGCTCGTGTCGTGACATCCCGCTCTCTCTCACTCTTCTATTCAAAGAAAAAAATAGACTCTGATTTTTGGCGAGTGAAAAAGGGCAGGGCGTTACAGGTGATCGGCTGGTAACTCAGAGCAGCTGGGAGGGAGATAGAGATAGAAAAATTTGGGAGTTTGAGAGCTGAACTGAGGGCCAAATTTATAGAGATCGATCCGTGGATGGTGGCCATCCGGCCACTGCATGCGGCTGCATGCAGCTGCTTCCGACGTCCCGAACAGTAACGGTACTGTTTGGGCGTTGGTTGCAAATCAGCCCCTCCAAAGTTCCAATTTTACAAATAAGTCCCCATTTTGATAAAAACTCGATTTTTAACTAAAAGCATGATTTTAAAGACTCCAAAACTTTAATCCAACCTTACAGATAAGTTGGGTTTTAGAAACTCTAATTACCATAAAAATTTGGAGGTTTAAAAATCAACTAAAACCATTGATTTAAATAAAAACTATAATTTGACACTATTTACGTGTTTTAACTTGTGTTAAATAAAACAATTTAAAGTCCTCATTTTTGGGGTTTGAAAGAATAAACTAGACCATACTAAATGGTCTAACATACTACACTTGTTTCAAAATTTATTTCACTTCCCAAACTATTTAAAAATATTTATTTCTCCCTTTCGGGGTTTTGACGGGTGGTTTTAAATACTATTTTCTAAAAATAAAATTATTTTAAAATCAGAAATAGAAATCCTTGGCTAAGGAGAATAATATCATCCAATAATAATCACATAATAACATAATTTATAAAATAATAACAATAAGCAGTAAATTACTATTTTGCCTCTCTAATTGGAAGAGCTGGATCACTGAGCTTTCGAGCTCAGATTGGGCCACACCTGGGCTTTTCTCAAAGTTATAACCGTAATATTCGAGATTAACCGGTCTAAGAAAGATTTATTAAGATAAACTATGCCTAATATGGGTAAGATATTATAGATTTTGTCTAAAGGTAATATAGAAGTTGATTTATCTCAACTAAATTGACTCAATCTCTATTATATTGTAAGTGTACTTAGTCAATTTATTTATGTGCCCCATGCTACATATCAAAGGATCAGTTGGAAAAGGCATTTTATACTTCTCGTAGATCTTTTGGACGTTAGCAACTATTCTAATGGTGATTGGGTAAATTCTCTTGACGACGTATACTTGGGATATTTCACATTTGTAAGTGAAAATTTGATCTCATGGCATTGCAAAAATCATATGTATAATGACCCATTTAATTAACTATTGGAGTTTGTCCAAATACATTTAATAAATGGATTAGAGTGATTGATATAAACTGTATCAAATGTTTAATTTACTCTATCAACCTGATTAAAATAGAATTCAAGTAATTAAACCCATTATGGAGAGTTAACCCAAAATAATTTATTAAATAAGTTAGATTCCAAATATTTGATCTAACCAAGCTGACTATGTTAAACTTGTTCTCACCTGTGGATAATTACTTATTTTATATTCATTATTATATAGGTCACAATGTTATCCTTTATTATCAAGCACTATATTTCAAAAAATTTAAAATAATAACATTCTATATAATTTAAATAAATGTTATTAAAAAAAATTATGAATAAATAAATAGTAAAGCTGGCCACACAACCTCTTTAATACTAAAATTTAACATATTTCATAATTTTAAATTTTAAAAAGAAATATTTACGGCACGGGCCTGAAAGCAAGGCTGTTTGGTATGCTAGGATTCCATTGAAATTCATGAAAATAGAGGTAAAACGACTCACTGCTCCCGAACCAAAATGTCGGAGGCGCACCAAGTTCTCCTTCTCATACAGAAAATGGTGAAAGTCCCTCCTCTCAAAGCTCTTGCCCTCTTCAATTCCTCTACCATCCAACACACACCTCTCTCTATGTCTGTTATTCTTCACCTCCTCCTCTCCTCGCGTTTATTAGCACAATCCCAGTCCCTCCTTCTACACTTTCTCTCTTGTATGCACTCCTCGTCCTTCGATCATTCCTCTCTTCTCCATCATTTGACCACACAAACCCATCCCAATTCTACCCTTGTATTCGATCTCCTCATCAACACTCTACGTAAAATCTCAGATGCCCATTGCTGCCCTTTCCTGTTACCATCAGGCAATTGCCGGCGGCATTAAACCCAACTCCAATACCTTCAACAAACTCATAAGCGCTCTTTTGAAGTCCAATCAGTTTGAAAATGCTTTTCGTGTCTTTGAAGATTCCAAGAATGTGATTCAATTCGATAGTTACACCTTTGGGATCATGATAAAAGGCTGCTGTGAAATGGGTGATTTGAACAAGGCCTTTAAGCTGCTACATGAATTGGTGGACATGGGTCATACACCAAATGTTGTTATATACACTACGCTGATTGATGGATGCTGTACGAAGGGCAATATTGTGGATGCAAAGCGGTTGTTTTCTGAGATGAGAAAGTTGGCTTTGGTTGCGAACGAGTTCACTTACACTGCCATGATTAATGGGTATTTTAAGAAGGGTCTGAAGAAAGATGCATTCGAGCTGTTTGATGAAATGAAGCTTAAGGGGGTGCTGCCAAACGTGTACACTTATAATTCATTGATATGTGAGTACTGTAGCGAGGGGAATTTAATCCGTGCTTATGAATTATTCAATGAAATGAGGGGGGAGGGTGTGGTGTGTAATATCGTGACTTATAATACATTGATTGGGGGATTGTGTCGACAGGGGAGGCTTGTGGAGGCAGAGGGTTTAGTACGTAAGATGAAGGAAGCTTGTCTTTGTCCAAATTCAGTTACATTTAATGTACTCATCGATGGGTATTGCAAGTCAGGGAAGTTGGCTAAGGCTTTGAAGAAGTTGGATCAGATGAAGGCAAGTGGTTATTTGCCATCATTGGTTACATATAATGTTCTTATTGCTGGTGTCTCTAGAACTGGGAATTTAGCAGAAGCTGCCAATTTGTGTAGTGAAATGAAAGCACGAGGGGTAGAGCCTAGTAAAGTAACTTATACCATTCTCATTGATGCTTTTGTCAGACTGGATGACATGGAGAGAGCATTTGAGATGTATGCCTCAATGGAGAGAGCTGGCTTGGTGGCTGATATATACACTTATGGAGTTTTGCTTCATGGGTTGTGTGCGGGAGGAAATATGAAAGACGCATGGAAATTGTTCAAATTGATGGTTGAGAAGACTTCAAAACCCAATGATGTGATATACAACACAATGATTCACGGGTATTGTAGAGAAGGAAACTCTTATAGAGCTTTCAGGTTGCTGAAGGAAATGAATGAGAATGGGATGGTGCCTAATGTTGCTAGCTACAATCTGACCATTGGTGTTCTTTGCAAGGATGGGAAGTGTCAAGAAGCTGATGCCTTGCTTAATGAAATGGTGACAATGGGCTTACATCCAAGTGATTCAATCTATGGTAGAATATCTAATGCCAAGCTGAAAGATGAGTTGCATCTAACATAATGATGTGTTCATTCATGAAAAGCTGCAAGTCAGAAGTTGCTACAGCAAGCTACATGAATAAGGAAAGAGAAAGCTCAGGAAGGTGTAAAAGGGGCTCACTGTTGATCCTGTGCTTCCCTAGAATGTTGATCCTTTACCCTGCTCAAGGTGCATTTCAATGTGCCAAAATTGAATGCTATTACACTATCCATTATTCTCATTGAATGTGGTAGTATAAGTTGAGAAAGTATTCTACTTGGAATGCGATAATTTTTCTAAAGTCTGTACTTTATCAAGTGTACAGCCTACCAAATGCCAACACATTCAAAGGAATTGCAGTTTGGAGTTCATCCGATACTTTGACAAGAACTTGTAGCATAAATGGTAAAGGCTCGTGGATGTAAGTTCTAGATAGGCAGTTAACCCATAGAAAACAATTTGCCAAATCTAAACATAAATGCCAGCCCCAAGTGATGGGATAAAAAGTTTTATTACAATGAAATAATGAGTTCATCCAATACTTAATATTGATTTTGAAAGGTTTCCTGATTAGCTAAAAAACTCATAAAGGTCCTCTAATTATGTCATGCTGGATACAGGGATGGTGGCCAGTATATGCAGAAACCACGCATTAGGTTCAAAATTTGTGCTGATACTCAGGTCCAAACTAACAGGTTTATGCAAATTAGTTTACTCTCAGCTGTCTGCATGGAAGCTTGGAGTTTTTCCCATTTATTGCATGACCGTAATGGTGAGAATGATGTGCTGTCTTTATCTTGCATACAGGGCAACTATTCAAGAGAATATCAAGGCATTTTAAGTTGAAATCAGAAGCAAGAGATCACAATGTTGATAGTCCTCAACAAACAGACTTCTCAAGTTCCCATGATAGAACCAGTCAAAAATCAGTAGTGGAATCGATGTGCTTGAACCATTGGCATCTTCTATCAAACAGAAAAGAAGTTCAATTATCGAAATGCACAATATACACAGTTAGCAGTATTGTTTTTGGGTGTATTAATTCCAGGTAAAGTGTACAAAACCAATTGAGCTCAGTCCATATATGAAATGTTTCATGTACACAGCTGATCAAATAGTGACATGGTAAACCATGAACTATGTGGACTATCATGTGTTCAATCAATGCAATATATGTTATTAAGAAGTGGACTTCCCAAACTTGCACCTCTTATCTCATCATTTATATAGACATGTAATGAGTCTTGTATCTATGTGGTTGAGAACTTTTCAATAGACCTATCAAATTTGTCTAAAATTTATGAAAAAATTTAAAGCCCTCAAAATTTGAAAAGATAATATGGCTTTAGTGGTCAAGGAAGGTGATTTTTTTTAGTCTCATATTCATGTTTAAGCCTTTTCAGTTCACTTATCATATTAGACTAAAGTGGACCTTAGAGAGGATACAAAAGTTCAAAGATAGTTAAAATTCCTTAAAATTAAGAGACCTTAAAAATATAACCTCAATAATCCAATTAAGATGATTTTTTTAATTCTAATTTCAAGCTTACAATTTTTTAATAACCCATGATATTGGTCCAAAGTGGGTTATAAACATTTAAGAAGGGCATAATAGTCATTTTGTAAATTGTCAAAAATTAAAAATTATGAGCATGTAAGCATCCTAACAAGGAAGAGCTTCGAGTAGTAGATGTTATGAACAGAAGAAAATAGGTATGGCTTGCTTGCAAGTGATTAAGTGGAAAGGTAGCAAAGTTAGAGAATTGTGTGATGGGTTCAATCAATTCTAAGTAGGGGAATGTTGGCACTATTAAAGAAAAGATCGTTGAAATTCAAAGGAGAAGCAATAGAATTATCATGATCAAAGGGATTTTGTTATAGTGCTTAGCACCTCAACCTGGGTTAAAAAAGATATATGGATGATCTAGTGCAAAGTATACCTTTGGATGTGAGTACCATAATTGGAGGTGACTTAATTGAACATGTAGGAAGTAACAATGATGGGAATAGAACTGCACATGGAGGACATATGTCCGGAGAAGGAAATGACACAGGGGAATCACTTCTCAATTTTGCAGTAGCATATAATTTAGTCATAACCAATACTTTGTTCTAAAAGAAAGAACATCTTATTACTTTTAGGAGTGTGCAGTTTAGGTATCAAATAGACATTTTTTTTCCCTATTTAGACATAGAGAAGTGATCCATTGTAGGATTGCAAAGTCATCCGTGGTGAAAACCTTAAAATGCAATATAAACTTCTAGTTTTGCACGTGATTGTTAAGAATAGATCACAAAAAATAGCAACAAAGGATCCTCCCAAATCGAGATGGTGGAATTTGAGAGGAGAGTAAACAGAAATAATGAAACACATTGTGCTTAGCAGTGGAGAGAGAGATGATTTGAATCCGAATGAGATGTGGAGTAGGACACTAAGCTCACTAAAGATAGCCAAAGAGGTTGCAGGTGAAACTAATGGAAATAGAATAGGCTTGGGAATGACACATGGTAGTGGAAAACTGAGGTAGAAAGAACTATACATGAGAAGAAAAACCAATTTAAGATATGACAAAAGGCAAGAATGTGGTC
Source organism: Chimonanthus salicifolius (assembly GCA_013350335.1). Lineage (NCBI taxonomy): Eukaryota > Viridiplantae > Streptophyta > Magnoliopsida > Laurales > Calycanthaceae > Chimonanthus > Chimonanthus salicifolius. The sequence goes on from CM023539.1 coordinate 34,419,673, forward strand.
AATTGGAAAAATTACAACTTAGCGCAAAAAGTGGCTAATAAAGTTGTCAGTAAAATCAAATATGAAGCCTTTGATCAATTGTACGCCAATTTGGAAACGAAAGAAGAGGAGAATTTTTTTTAACAACTCACTAAGGTGCGGGAGCGGAGAAGTAGAGATCTTGAAACTATTACCTTTGAGTTATATCCATGTAATTTAAATGTTCACTCTAGTTGTTCTAGCATTTACTTTTTTAGACCTCTTATTTGACCCTTTTTAAGGGAACAAATGATCCTATATATTCATAAGCAAGTAGAACCATAATATGAAAATAGATAAGACCAATTACGAAGTGATAGAAGAGAAGTAGACAAAGACCCAAGGCCACTAGGCCACTAGGCCCAAAACAACCCACCGCACAAACTACCAACCAACCACAACCAGAACACAAAACAGAACACAAACCCAAACAAGCCAATAAAAGGAAACCAATTACAAACCACATCCAGACCTTAACCAGTCAATCCCTAGTCCAATCTTAATTGCTGCCTAGGAGATGATAAAATCAGGGATGAACTCCACCATTCATTGTAAACCATTTTCTTTCACTTGGAAGGTTTGTCAGCCACACTATTTGCTCCCTGAGGACAAAATTGGACAATAGTAACTCGATTCTTTGAAAGAGCATTGATCTCGTCCATGACAGTGTTGTGGTCCCATTGACTTGTTCCTCTCTCTCATTGACCAATCAGGGTCGACACCCTAATTGACTTCCTCTATTATGATCCTTTGAATTTCTAGCTGAATTATGAGACGAAGGCCCAAAAATAAACCAATGCATTAAGCTTTCAGGGCATTAGTATGATTATAGTTCCCACATAAGCAGCTATCACAAAACCATCAAAATGACAAAAGACTCGTTGAAATCCACTTCCCCTTGTTAGGCTCTGTGGAGCCTGATCATCCGAGATGTATTATGGATCTAACTCGCATCGTCGTGTAGGACAATTTTATGATTTCATATGACATCTTATGTAAACCTAAATTAGGGTAGTATATATGGTCGTTTTTTGTGAGAGAGAGTACACCATCTGTAATGAGAGCCATCTATCCTTCATTTTTTGCTTTTGAGCATAGTGGATCGGTGTTGAACCCATGAACGTACCAAAATGTGATTTTTGCTCTGAGTTGTGGTTTGCTTCTTTGTGTTGATTTCTCTTTCCTATTTTCTTCTGATATTGTTGTTTGTGTTGTCGAGAAGGTGATTTTTCGCTCAACACCCATGAGGACCCTTTAGAAGACTCATCAGAGTTTTAACTTAATTCAGCTTCCTTTCAGGAGGTTCCTAAACAGTAAAAATAGGACAACTTTTTCTGTTCATCCTATTCATCCGATCAGTAAAAACTAGGTTTGCTTTATGAGCCAGTTCCTTTGGAAGCTTGTTCTTCTCCTAGTGGTGTAACCAAATGGCAATTGTACCTATGATGCTCTTGTCCATGTGGTCTTTTTGCTGCAAGGCTAGATAAACCGATTCTAGAGGGCTTGATTGGTCTTCTCTTTCAAAGACCATGAGTGATCAGGACCAAGAACAATTAGGAACTCACCCCATGCTTCCTTCAAGCCTTTGCACCACATGAAGGACATCCCTTCTTTATTTCCTTCTTTGTTCCACAAATAGGACACTTAGTATTAATCCTCATTCCCCTTATGTAATACTTTCCACAAAAACATTTGAACTTTTGGAGGGACAAAGAGATTCCAAATAGTCTTCCAATTAAGATAGGACCAGAATCAATGAGAAAGATTTTGTTATAAGCATGGGCTACAGAGCATTTACCATCAAAAGTATTTTCCCAATGCTTTCTATCTATATTTCCAATTGGAATGTTTCAAATGATCTTATCTGCATCTCAATCATGAAAACTATCTCCTTGTTGGAGATCAAAAGCATACTGCATCCCTAACAGACTAAACCCACCAAACTAAGTATGAAGATCATTAGTATAATTCTAGGAATCCAGTAATCATCCTAGATCTTAATTTTGCTATTTTTCCAATATTCTAGGCAAAATTATCCTGGACATATGTCTCACTTTCAACATATATTTCCATAAAAGAATAGTAATTTTAACAGAAACATTGAAGAAGTCCTGATTCTTAAGATACTTAGCTTTCAAAAGATCTTTTCTAGGAGAGTACCCATGCTCCAGGAATATCCAAACCAGGCTAGTAAGAAAAGAGTGACCGACTTTCAGTTCTCTACATCCCAATCCACCTTGGCTTTTGGTTTACAGAAAGTTTAATTCAAACCCATAGGTAAAATGCCAAGGGGTTTTTCAGTTAAAGTACCCAACGAATGGCATAATCTGTTAGCCGAACCTGCAGAAATGCTAATTGGGAAAACATGCTTCGAGCGTTCTTTTGGTATTTTTTGGATGAATTTATCCTTATTCACCATTTGTCACTCCTTTTTTTCTTCCGACAATGCACCTTTTGGCCACGTCACCCAAATCTGCCACACGTTTTACAATCATTAATGCAGCTCCAACGTGACATACACCCTTCACCTTTTTCTTCTTTGTTTTATTTTCCTCCTCATTCCCTTAACATTTTTTTTTCATATTAAAGCGTTTTTTCTAAATTAAAGCAAATTTTTTATGTTAAAACATTTTTTTGTGTTAAAGCATTTTTTTCATGCTAAAGCACTTTTTTTTCATGTTAAAGCTTTTTTTTTTTTTTTTTATTTTAAAGCGTATTTTTTAATGTTAAAGCACTTTTTTCATACTAAGACGTTCTTTTTATGTTAAAGCGGATGTTTTTTTTACATTAAAGCGCTTATTTTTGTGTTAAAGTGCTTTTTTCACTTTAAAGCAAATTTTTTATGTTAAATCATTTTTTTTCATAACAAAGTACTTTTCTAAGTTAAAGAGGATTTTTTTATGTTAAAATATTTTTTTGTGTTAAAGCATTTTTTTTTATGTTAAAGCGTTTTTTTTTTTCATTTTAAATAGTATTTTTTATGTTAAAGCGTTTTTTCATAGTAAGGCGTTTTTTTCATGTTAAAGTGGATTTGTTTATGTTAAAACGCTTATTTTCATGTTAAAGCGCTTATTTTCATGTTAAAGTGCTTATTTCTATTTTAAAACACCAATTTCCATTTTAAAACGCTGGTTTCCATTTTAAAGCGTTTTTTTCATGTTAAAGCACTTTTTCTTTTCATTTTAAAGAGTATTTTTTTATGTTAAAACGTTTTTTCATACCAAGGTGTTTTTTTCATATTACAGCGGATTTGTTTATGTTAAAGTGCCAATTTTCATGTTAAAGCGCTTACTTTCATGTTAAAGCGCTCATTTTCATTTAAAGAGTATTTTTTAATAATAAAATGTTTTTTCATATTAAGGCACTTTTTTCATGTTAAAGCGGATTTATTTACGTTAAAACACTTATTTTCATGTTAAGCGATCTTTTATATTAAAGCATTTATTTTCACGTTAAAGCGCTTATCTTCATTTTAAAGCATTAATTTCCATTTTAAAGCTCTTACTTTCATGTTAAAGCGCTTATTTTCATTTTAAAGAGCTATTTCTATTTTAAAGCACAAATTTTCATGTTAAAGAGTTAATGATGCAACATACATAAAAATAGACGCTTTAAGATGTAAACGATATTAGATAGCTTTTTTTTTCATAGTTAAAACGTTTATTTTCATGTTAAAGTGCTAATAATGTGAGCTCCATCGTAAACGCTTTAAAACGGAAATTAACGCTTTAAAATGAAAATAAGTGTTTTAACATGAAAATAAGCGCTTTAAATTGAAAATTAGCGCTTTAAAATGAAAATAAGCGCTTTTATCATAAAAAAAATCCAACTTTAACGTGAAAAAATGCCTCGGTATGGAAAAAAATACTTTAACATAATAAAAAATTATTTAAAATGAAAATAAGTGCTTTAACATGAAAATAAGCACTTTAAAAATGGAAATTAGTGCTTTAAAATGAAAATAAGCTCTTTAACATTAAAATAAGTGCTTTATCATAAAAAAAATCCGCTTTAATATTAAAAAATGCCCCACTACGAAAAAACACTTTAACATAATAAAAAAACACTTTCAAATGAAAATAAGCGCTTTAAAATGGAAATTAGCGTTTTAAAATGAAAATAAGTGCTTTAACATGAAAAAAACCCACTTTAACATGAAAAAAAATTCTCAGTATGAAAAGCGTTAAAAATGCTTTAACATGAAAAAAATGCTGTAACACAAAAAAATATTTTAACATAAAAAATCCGTTTTAACTTAGAAAAAAGCACTTTAATATGAAAAAAATGCTTTAACATAAAAACTTCGCTTTAAAGTGAAAAAAGCGCTTTAACATAAAAGATCTGTTTTAAAATGAAAAAAATGCCTCAGTATGAAAAAACACTTTAAAATAAACACAAATGCTTTAACATGAAAAAAAAAAACCCTTTAACATGAAAAAAAATGTTGTAACACCGAAAAAAAATATTTTAAAATAAAAAAATCCGCTTTAACTTAGAAAAAAGCTCTTTAATATGAAAAAAATGCTTTCATATAAAAAATTCGCTTTAAAGTGAAAACAATGCTTTAATATAAAAATAAGTGCTTTAACATAAAAAAAAAAAAAAAATCTGATTTAATATGAAAAAACGCCTTGGTATGAAAAACGTGATTTAACATAAGAAAAAAACACTTTAAAATGAGGAGAAAAAAAAAGCTTTAACATGGACAAAGTGTTTTGGCAAAAACAAATCTGCTCTAACATGAAAAAAGCAAGAAATATATCACTCAAATGACCATCATTATACTTACAGGGAAAATCCAAAAAACAGAAAATATCAACCTGAATGATAATAAAAAAAGAGAAAATATAAAAAGTATAAAAACTCTAATTACAAATAAGAGTACAAGCAAATCACCATTTTAATATCAAGTGCTCGCTCTCTTAATCAGCCAAAGGAAAGGATTATATGAGACTTTAAGTAAAAGACTGCAGCACTCTAATCATTGAAAAAGTGGCCGGTGTTGAGTAAGAGCAGTTTTGTCCAAAATATTTCCGAGCCTATCCCGAAGTGTTATTTCCAAATTAGATTTTCTTCGGATGACGTGACTGAATTAGGCTATATGTCAGGTATTTTAACCGAAAAACCCCAAATGACAATTAAAAAAATCCTGGCCTCTTTTATAAAGCCTGCCTTAACATTTTTAAAAGATGAAAAAACCTTTAATCTAATTGGATTATAAGATTCAAACAACATCTAATATGAGATTGAGTCGATGAATAAGCATTTAGTACAACCACACATGCACAAGCCTCTCTATCCACACACACCAAATAATTCTAGGGGGAGTAAATATTTGGGGGTGGAGTGGGAAAACACCACCTATAAAATCTACTATCTTGATTGTTGTGTATTTTTGGTTATTTGTAATAAATATTCATTTAATAACAAAATCCATATATGTAGAATTGAGAGTCAATTCACCTGTATCCATATCCTACTAAATTATCCATTATTCAATACGACCAACTTTTTAAAGTTCAAAATCAAAATGATAGAACGATCATATAACATAAAACGTGACAAATTCCCCCTCCCAATCTCATTTTCTATACATCTTATCCAAATATATGTGACCCAATTGAAAATTTAATGAATAGTCTCCTTAATCTATAATTTAAAAAAAAAAATATTTATTGATCAAATATAACAACTTATGTTCTAACTGTAATTCACCAGCTTAGTGAGGTTTCATAGTGACTTTGCTTACCTTCAGTTTGGATTGTTGGATTATAAATATCCAATGCGAACTACATGCAATGTAAATTTGAGTTTGATTTTGTGATTATACTACCATGGAATTACTAGCAAGTAATTTAAATATTGAACCAAATTGACAAGAATCTATAATACTACAGGATAAAAACTCATCATTACATCTTAAAAGTTGTGGTTCAAATTTGACATAAATAATTTAGATAACGATGATGACGGCGATGATAATGAATTGAATTATTCTGACTATTTATTTTTTGAATCCTCTCATTTGACCATTTAACCTACCATCTTCTAATATGGACTTCTTAGAAGATATTTGTTATTTGTAAAGATATTAGATTTAAAAAGAAAGATTAAAATTTATTAATAATAATGCTGACGATAATTATAGCCGGACACCCTCAAGGGCAAGACAAGCCCTTTCCTAACAAAATCCAACATAAATAGCATGGTATCTCTCTTTATTTTCTTTTCTTTTTTCTCCCTAACACGCTCGCTCAGTCGCTCTACATTTTCAGTTTTTCTATAACGTTTACATTAAGAATTTCAACTTAATTTGAACAAAATAGTCTTTAAATAAGAAAATTCAATCCTTCTTGATTTTCTTGGAACTTCAAATCAGAAAAATAGGAATGCTACGGCAAACATCTCTATTACTTATTAAATCTAGCTATTAGAATTTTTTTTTTTCTCTTATAACCACAAGCACCAAATACGATGTTGAGTTTTATAGGATAACATGATATCTTCTTATGCATATTAGGGCAGTGAGATCCACTATCAGTTATGGAATTATGTTAAAAAAACTTAAGGGACATTTATATGGCTAATTCAACTTTATTAAATTAATGAAAATACTTTAAAATTTTCAAATAGTTAAATTCTACTTCATTCAATTTTTTTACCTATAAGATATCTTATCAATCATATATATAGACTCATGTTGACTCTCCAAATAAAGAATTCTGCCTATAATGGTAATTAACATGGGCCGGCCTTGGGTTTAGGCCAACTAGGCCGCCTTTTAGAGCCCCCAATGTGTTCAATGGACTGTAAGGCCTCTACTTGTACTGCTCTCAGGGACTTAGGCCCCCACCAATACACTGCGCCTAGGGCCCTTGAGATTGTAAGGCCGGTACTGGTAATTAGGACAATGGTAACCATGGGAGTATGATTATTTGCCATCACCATTTGTGTTGAGTGAGCCACTAGAATACCAATTTGTTATGATCGTTGAGATAAACTTCAATGACACATTCCGAAATGTGAAGAATATGTATGCCTTATATTTAATGTCACAAATATCATTTTTGGAGTATTATTGAGTACTAATAATATCGAAATATTTTCATATTTTAAAGTTTTTATCAGGATATTATTGGAAAATAATTATAAATATATAAAAATAAAATTTAACATAAAGTAACCATTAATAATTTATGATTATACAAATATACTATCAGAAATAAATTACTTTAATAATTATTTAACAAAACAAAATATAATTCATTTTCTCACATTTTTTAATCATAAAATGCCATCCAATTCTAAATAAGTTTATTTCTGAATACTACATCGAAGTTATAAAAAAAATCAAATTACCGACCGTTATAACTTTTTTTTTTTAAAATGTCGTTAATATCGCTATAATACTAGAATTTTTGCGATAATAATAAGAGAAATGGTAAAATCTCGATATTAATGGAAAACGGTATTTTCCCAATATTGTCAAGATAAATATGAAAAAGCCACCATTATTTGTTATATTGCTTTTAATGGCATGAAATCATAATTTTGAGGCATCGTGGCCCATGGCTCCATTCTATTAACGTCTTGGTGATTGATGGCCATCAAGAGTTGTAGCTCGCGTACTGGATCACACAGTATTATCATGCATACCTAATAAAAAAGAGTGATGATGCGCTCGCTAGAGTGATCTTTTCTTTAATATATTATTTCATAAAAAAAATCATATTGATTGAATTCATCTAATTGTAATTTAAAAGCTATACAATTTGAAAATTAAAATACAATTTGAAACATTGAAATTGAGAGTTCTAAACATATTATTTGGTCCATATCTGTCGAAGATAATTTTTTATGGACAACACATTGAAGGAAAAATCATTTCAATGAGTCAATTATCACTCTATTTGATGAGGTCTACATCTAAAGATATACCGTAATACCGTTTAACCCAATGTATTGGTGATTTATATATACGTTGTACTGAATTAATTTGAATTCAACTTGAGTTTAAGATAGTTTGGAAGAAGAGTGCAATTATTTTTCAATTAAAAAAAGATCCCTTCATATTTTTTAAAATTATAGAATATTTTAAAAGAATTCAAACTACATCAACATGGGAGACTGAATTTGAAAAATGGAGACAACGGTTGGATGTGTAGAAGCAAAACCACACTTGGGGCACCCACAGAAATCAACGGTTTAAATGGTACTGTAAATTTGGAAAATTGTAATAAATGTTGGGGTGTAATTACAAAATCCAAAAGAGAAGAAAATGAGTTGGAAGCGTCAGTATTTGCTGTTTAACTTGTCCAAATTCAGTTTATTCAACTTCCGCTTTTGGAATACAGTTCACACTTACCCACTCAAATCGTCCGTTACAAATTATTTATTTTCTCACCTGACGGCTCTTTCCTTTTGACCACCAGAAAATCTATCTAAACCGTCCATCATTTCCATTTAGGTGGGCCATGGATATAGTCACAAATACTATTCTCATAATATAAATGGTGATTGGTAATATCAGAATTTTAAAACTTTGAATTTTTATTGGAATATTAATGGGAAAACTTAATAAAAAATATTATATTTAAAAAATAATTAAAATAAATTAAAATATTAATAAAATAAATATCTTATAAAATTTACTAGAATATTATCCTGATATTACCATTTTTCGTGTTCTGAATACAAATTTATTGTCGTACTGATACAGTAATAATATATTATCGATAAAATATGATAAATTTAAAAATACAAAAAGACGATGAATTTGTCGCTCGATTATCTAACAAAAATTAGCTTAACTTTCACAATTCTGTCTTAAAATCATAAAATCCGAGAAGTGTCGTCTAGTCGTCCCGACAAACTGGCCCTTGTGCTAGATTTTGGCCACCCGAAATGGTCGCAACTTGCAGCAATACTCTCGAGGTACCAGGTACCACTTTAGCATTTCTACCTTATTTTTTAAATCATTAGTTTCATAAGATCAATCATAAGATATGTATTTGGAGGATCCACACCGTTCATTAGATAGATCGTATGGTCATAGTCCACTCATTTTGAAACGACAGTGATTGGACAAATTTGTTCATCAGATCGTAGCTCCTCAAATGGACGGTTGGTAAGAAAAATTATCAATGAACCAGCTCTACGGCGATTGAATGGTTGAGATTGTCCTAGATGATGATGTATGGTAGTAGATGGGGCACCAGACACGTGTAGGGTTGATGATGGTATTAACTCAAATGTGTCAGATGCACCAGAGTAAAGCCCACGTCTTCATCCTTCCTCAATGTCAAACGACTTTCTATCGCTTCCCCCTCTCTGTCCGACCCGAAATGTCGGATTCCGAACCGGATCCCCGAGGCCAGAACCCGACTCCACCTGATTCAACACCCTCCTCAGACGCCCTTCGGTCGGAATCTGATCCTTTTTCCGGCACTGTCTCCAATCCCCCTACCCAGCCGATGACGGAATCTGACGCACGTCCGACCTCTGGCGAAAGCAACGGAAAAGCTCCAGCTGGAGCTGGTGTGAACGGAGCTGGAGCTGGAGCTGGAGCTGGAGAGGCAGTGAAAGAGCTCCGATCCGCGGGTGGGGCGCTGCCGGCGGCTAGTCGTTTGCCAGAGGCTAATTCTAGTGGCGAAGATTTTAAGACACCGGTTGCGGATGGGATGGAGAAGAGGAGGAGGAGGACCAAATCGGTTGAGGTTGATGAGCCACGCCCAACTTGGTTGCCGAGTGACTGGGACTTCATCGTTACAGTTCGAGGACAAGGAAATTCTGCAGGGACGAGAGATCGGGTAATTCAATTAAGCGTGAATGTTCGCATTTATGTCTGCTCTATTTCTTTTGTTTTTTCTTTTAATTATTTTTAAGGAGTTTTAGATCCTAGAAATGGAGATATGGAAATGATTCTGCATTTTAAGAGTTTAGTTGGTTTTCAAAATATGGAAAGATTGATTTTTTTTTTTTTTTTTTAATTTTTTGGTTGATTGTTGCCTGTTTTATTCTTTAAACGTGTTATTACTTTTTATTCTTGTCTTAATTATCTCTTGATTTTGTAAGCTCTTGTTACATTTACAAGTGAGTTCCATTTTATTCTAGAAGTAATTATGCTCTTTCTTATTGTTGATTTTTATTTCGTTTTTGTTTTCTAATTATAAGAAATGGGTTAGTCATTGTTTCCTTATTTATTGTAGTCTTTATCTGAAAATTTGGAGTCTATCATAGAAGCCTCAATTTAGGTGGGAAAATGTTGTTATGTTCTTCTGGATATGAACTGACCAGAATGGGAAATTTCAGTTGGCATTGCATCTTGAAATGGTCATATCTGTTTTAATTTTCAAATGCAATTTAGGTGAGTTTTGAAGCTGGAGATATTTGCCACTTCTAGAACTAGAGTTGATTCTGTGCTTTTAGTCCACGGTATCCATCAAAATGAGGAAATCATTTTAAAAGTGGTTAATACCTTGTGAAGAACTGGAGATCATTCTATGCTTTTAGATTTTATCACTGGTTTGAGAATGCTGAATTTCAGGTAATAAAAAAAAAAGTGACAAAGTAATGATGATGGAGACCTGTTGTTAAGATGTTTGTGTGGTAATAAACAAAGAAAGAACTAGAAATGTGTGGTAAAGGAATTTAGGTTGTCTTAAATAAAAAAGAGTGAATTTCATTCAAGATGGTTTGGCACTTGGAAACATGTAAGGGTTACAAATAGAAGGTACTAGGTCAGTGGTTAGAGTATTAAAGACTTGAATTGATGTGGTAAGAGACGACATGGTATACAGTAGATTGATGTACTGGGCAAACATGATTTCTATAGGGTTATGGGAGAAGTAGAACATAGAAAGGGACACCAAAAAGATGATTTCTGTAGGACTTTGCTGATGATGGTGGTGGTGATTTGATATTTTGTTCCGGATACTTTTTTCGGAGGTATTGGGTATCCTAATGTTATTGAAATGGATTTCTATTGGTCTTTTTATTTTCCATTTTAACATTTTTATCAACTTGTTGATTTTATAAAAATCCCTATATAAAGCAATATTATCAAATTCAGATAGAAAGTTATTGTTAGGTTCACCATTATTTCCTATTTGATATAGCTTGACAAGAATAGAAACTGTCAATTGGAATGACAGTTTTAAATGGTTACATCTTTTCATTTATGTTTTGATTGGTGAGACTTGCAGGATGTGGACTCTGTTACCGTATGTAGAACTGTATCACCCCTACGAACTTGAAGCATTTGATTCTCTAGAAGACTGTTGGTTTTCTTTTATTCTTCTTTGGTTCTCTAATCTGGTTAAGAATTTATGTCAATGGTGAAATGTAAGAGAGAATGTTTGTCATTAGGAGTTCAAAAGAAAAGAAAAAGGACTGACACCATTATTAAAGGTTATTCATTCCATTCCTCAGTGTCAAGCCTTGATGGTTCAGAGGTGTTACGAGGAATGTTGCTTGGAGTGTACACTCCATTGGTGTTCATATCTTCCGAGCTTTAACTTGGGCTAGACCTAACTGGAACTTGATTGGTCCAGTCCCTTGTCCAGTTCCATTTCTAGACAAATTCTAAGATGCATGTACAATTAATTATGCCCCTCTTATCATGTTGGACACATGTGCTCGTTTATAGGATACTTTATCGTGCATGCTTTAATTAATATTTTAGATTTTTAGATTTTTAATGATTTCTACTTGTGTCATAAATAAATAAATAAAAGGAAGGCTGAAGGCTATGAAACTGATCTTTCTATGGGAAACATCAAAAAATAAACACGTGATATTTGTAATGCATGAAAGACTCATTCACTTAATTTTAGTAATATTTGTGTGTGTGTGTATGGGTGAAACTGCAAAATGCCCGGGCTTTTTTGCCAGCCTGGAGCAAGGGCTTAATATTGAATCTAGTCCGTTAAAATTGTTCTTTTTTGTTTGAAATTTTGATCCAAACTTTATAATTTTCATTTGATGCATCATCACCATTGGATTAAATATTATAGGTCAAAATATTTATCCAATGTATATTCCTTACCATTAATATAATTTATTCTATTTGTTATTGTTCAAAAAAATATATTTTTCCAATGGATCATTTTTAATCTTAAAAAATCAAGGGCTAATATAATTCAAAGGATCCCATTTTTTTTGACAATATGATAGTTCTCATGATAATCTATCTATCCATATAATTTTTTTGATCATCGAATGGGGTTCACTATTTGAAATGGCCCATCAGAACACCCGAGCTTTTCAACTTGGGCGTCTGTCTACCAGACCAGTCTTATATATACAGTCACTTGTGTGCTCTAAGATGTATTAAGCCATGCTGACATGGCACTATCATAAAAATAAGCTTTTGAAACCTATCACTGTCACCATTGCTAAAAAAGGTAACCTATCATGTGGGCCCCATTCATGGCTTAATACATCTTGGTGTATATAGGAATTTCTCATATACACATGTGTGTGTATGAGTGTGTTTATATTTAAAATGGTAAGTTTTTATTTTATTGATTGGAAAAAGAATGAGAACAACCAGAAGGAAGAAAGAAACTAAACACATCTATTTAAGGAGATGATTCTAGGGATTATTATCCTGGATCAGAAAGTAAGCCCAAATATCCCTGCCTGCTTGAAATTCAGCTTGATTAATGCCCTGGAAATCTTTAGTAATAATGGCCATGATATAACTTGATGATCAGACTGTATTTCGAAGATGTGGTGCCTCCGTTTCTATTGCCCTATCTACCAAAGGAAAGTAGGAAGGGCAAGAGCTCATACCGTACCCTAGCCGCATACACTTAAGTGTTGCTTTCCCCAGCCACTTGAACCTACATGTTGCAAAAAGCCTCAAAGAGAGAGAGCGCCTCCAATGAGTTAGGCATCACCAACTAATTCTAAAAAAAGTTAAGAAAATACTGACTGTCCTTGTTGCTATAGGGGTGATGAATGAGAAGATTGCATACTCCCTTAGCAGCATTTAGACAAAGAATGTGATGCTTGCTTCAGATTTGGTCTAGATGCTATTTATTCTTTCTATAGTCTTGGATAAAAATTCACCATTGACAATAATTTGTAGTGCAATTGAAAGTGCTTATTATTACAAAGAAAAACTTACGGATTAAAGTCATGTTAACATCTAAAAAAATTAAAAAATAAATGAAAAAAAAACACGGTCATCGATCAACTTCTTTAGGCGGTTCACATAGTTGCATGTTCTTTGATGGCAAATGATTTGCCACTCTTGCTAAAATTTACACAGTTGTTTGATTTGCATCCATTAGCTTTAATAAATTTTAAAGCAATTCCCTTTTCTCGTGAATAGAAGAATTGGAAGTGTTATAATCATCATCATTGCCATTTTTCCACCCTTCTAGGAACCGACTTTTTGAGATATCCTCTTTCATTCCAACCTATTAAAAACTATTACTCTTGTCACTCCAAGTTTTTAAGCTCCCTCTTCTTGTTGTGAAAGAGCATTATGATCAAAGCATCAACAATGGCTTTAATGATGATGGATGATGAATTAGAATATGAAAAATGAAAGTTATCATAGGATTGATGGGATTATGGATGATGATGATGATGATAAAGTTAATCATAAGATTTAAATTTTCTCAATGCTGTTATAAGTTTATTATCGTGAGTTTGTTTTTATAATGTTGAATCTGGTATTTAGGAACCTTGACAAGGGGATCTTCCAACATGTGTTTGACATGTACATCATTGAGAGTCAACATGGGGCTTAGAATTAATCAACTTCATCGAGGTAGTGAGTCTAATAAAATGGATTCTCATGCATTTTCTTTAACAAAGAAGACTTCATGAGAGTTTTCCTTATGTAGAGTGTTAGTAGGGTCCTTGGCTTGAGAACCATATAGTGCATTCATTCTCTACTGTCACTTGATGCGAGTCATGTGCACCCCTATGTATGGTACAATGAGACCATATGGATAGATTCGTTGGAAAGATTTGTGCTAGGGTGGGACCTATAATAATCAACTTGATTGGATTGACGAAGACTTTTTTAAGGTCCCTAAGATTTATGATGTCATTAGGCATAGAGGGTATGTACACACACTGCAAGCATTCATATGTACATATATATAAACATATATATCTTGTAATGTAGAAACAACAATATTTAAAGCATTTTGTCAGCCTATGAGAGTAGTTGGATGTTTAGGATGGTATTTCGTCATGGTAGTTAAGGCACTAGGGGCAGTGAAGGAAGCATGAATCCTAGTACCTGAGGCACATGCACATAAGTGTGTAGTAAAATCAAGTTCATGCCTTGCAACATTAATAAAACAAAATGCTATTCATCCAAAATACCAAACTATATGAAAAATGAGGCTTTTAAATGTATCATATAAGTAATGTTATAAATATGCATGACTTATTATACATTAATTGAAGTCTCTAATTAAATAATAGTAGCTAATAATTGATTTTAACGAGAATATTTAATTGCTATTATGGAAAAGCTAAAGACTATAGTCTTATTATAGATCTCTTTAAAAAGGGGAAAAAAGACTACCCTAGTTAAGGTGACTTAGAACTAGGTGAATCACAAATTGGTTTGGAGCCTAGGCATGTCTTTTACTACGATTTTCTTTGTGATATTATTTAGGGGAGGAGTACTTGATGTTTGCACGTTGACATCTAATGAGAAAAATGACGATGATTGATAATAAATTGCAGTATAGTAGGTACGTGCTCATTATTGCGACCAAATTTGGATCACATTACCATCTCAATAATGATAATACTAACAACAACAACAATAATAATCCATTAAAGACATGGATTGAGGTTATATGGCAGGACATTATGGAATATGGGATAATGAAGAAATGACTACAAATCAGGTTGAATGGGAAAACTAGAGCTCAAAAGGCCAACCCGAATAGATGGGGTAAAGCTGTAGATAATGATGATAATGGCACAATTATAAAATAGTAGCATAACAATCATTAACAAAAATAACAACACCACCACCAACAACAACAATAATAATAAATAAAGTGAGCAATGGCCAGTTTTTATGTTTGGTTACCAAATCATTCACCAGTAAGTATTGAATTCAATTACATTATTGCAAATTACGTTCGAATTATCTTCACATCTCTTTCTGATATTTGCTTGTTCTCAACCATGGCTACATTGCAATGGTTGTGCAAATGTTGGATTTCATACACGTGTTTTGTGCTTGAAAATGCCTAAACAATAGGAATCATGTATTTGACTATGTACTCCAGTCAACTTGCTGCATGGACTGTTTAAAATGGGTGGAGTACCCATCTTGAAGATGTTTCTTTGTCATATTCTTTGTGATTTTTCAAGAATCCTGCTCCTATGTTAATATTATTTTCTAAGGTGAAGAAATGATATCATGTGTTTTCTTCTCTCTAAACCTTACTAAAATATTGAAATTCTTATTAATTGATTATTTATTCTTACATCATTTTTTAGTGCTGTTTACAACTTACCTTAAATATTTGAGTCTATTTCATTGTTATGTCAAATCCATGAGTATTAGTACCTGCAGCAACAGCTGCAATAGTGGTGGCGGTGGTGTGATTGTAGCCGCAACAGCAGTACAACTTGTGGAGTGGTGGTGGTGAACCCAAAATTGTGGAGTTAAGTAGCAGTGGTGGTGGTAGCGGAAATGTAGAGTTAGAAGATCTCATTTGTGTTGATGTGGGTTTCTATTTAACACATTTAAGGTATCCTGTCCACCACAACCTGGGAATGGACTGATAGTTTGGTCGTCTTAACTCACTTAATACTTGTCCAATCAAGAAAATGTTTGTAACAGTATTCTGGTCTAGAATGTACTTCGATGCTTGTACAATTTCTCACTCAGTTACTCTGATGGGTTGTAATTGGTTTTTTGGTAGCACGTTGGGTGTCATGGAAGGTTGGTGGGATAGTCCTTTTAGGTGGAGGAAGAAATTGGCCTGGGAGACTATTTCGGTGGCAAACTTATGGTCTTTATGGACACAGGAATTTTGGGGTTTCTGAAAATAATTTACAAATAGGCTAGAGGATATTGTTGAACTCACCTAGTGGAGACTTTGTATGTGGTTAGTGATTAGTAGGAACTTTAAGGAAGTGTCCTTGTTGGACTTTTTATTAATCATGGGAGGGTTGTATGAGGGGAGGTAGAAGGGAAAGTGGGGAAAGATTGGTCTCCTCCATCAATGGGTAGGTTCAATGTGGATGAGGCATTAAGGGGTAAAACGGGACTGGCTAGTATTGGGGGATAGTAACTCCGATGGGGGGTGGGGAGTGTTGTGCTTCTTTTTAGAATTGGTGGATGTTAGGTTTTCTAATGAGGTGGAGTTTTAGGGATTAGGAAAGTGCTGCTTATTTGGGTGCAGCATGGGGAAGGTGAGCTACTAATAGAGGGAATTCTACTAATGCAATCAAATGGGCTAGTGGTAGGAAAAGACCACCTTGGATGCTGATACTGGTGGTAAGAGAGATTTGGGATCTTTGTTCACAAGTGGAAGTGTCTTTCAGTCATGTCAGGAGATCCTTGCATGGAATAGCGGATGTTCTAGCCAAAACAGGAGTGGATAATGAAATTGCTTCTTCTAATTTCTTGTAATTGCTATTGATGTTCGTTGGGACTATTTGATGTAGGACACGTAGAGCATAGACCCATTTTTAGTATTTTAATAATTATTTTTATTTTTGTTCGATCCTATCTAGGATCCAGAGTCCTAGTTTTAGTAAATAAGATAGCCAAGTCGATGGCTATCTAAGTTGATATCAAAATCGTGTATTACGCGAGAAACACACGATGGATTAATAAAATTGAATTAAGGTAGAGCCTTTTCGTATCTTCTTCCTTTCTTCTTCTCCTGTCTAGCTACATGTATATCTTCTTCTTCTTGCCTAGTTGCAGGCGTGCTTTTGCATCACTATTTATTTGGGCTGTTTTTGTATTGGCTTATGGGGATTATGGTACAAGTCTCTTACGACTATAATGTTCTTCTGTGAACTTTTTTTTTCATTAATAGAATTCCGTTGTAAATGTTTAAAAAAGGGGGTTGTTATCATGTCATAAACTTCAGATATTGAATGTCTTATGAATCAATTGCTTACTTGAGGAAAATTTTATTTCTAGATTTTATTTCTCTGCTATTAGCTGTCTTAGTGGATCATGGATCATACAGCATGTTGAATAACTTTCGAAGAACTAAGAATTGTCTGATGGTTCTAGTAATTAATTCATAAATATTTTAGAAGTGACCACATGACAAGATAGGAGCATGTGTTCTTCACCTGTATTAGAATTACTTACATTTGTCATTCTTTATCAGAATTTCTATTTCTTTGAACTAAAACTAATATAAACCAGTGAATCATGAGGGATTAACTAATTGAAACAAGCAAGTCTGAATGGAAACTAATATAAACCAGTGAATCATGAGGGATTAACTAATTGAAACAAGCAAGTCTGAATGGAATCCTGATCCAAGCTCATTGCAATCTTAGCAGTTGAAGCATGCTTATGATTGGAAAGTATGTGTCATTGAGATAATAAAAATTGGGAGTAAAATTCATTGGACTTGGTTCTCCATGAACTTAAAACCTGTTCATCATAGTTTAAATGATTGTTATGCTTTATGTTATTTTATTTGATTCACTTTGTTGAATTGTACCTGAAACCCAACTATTGGCCAAAATCTCAATCCTGAAGTTACAGTAAAGTTGACTCTAAACATTTAATATACTCTTAGTGGATTTATCTAAAGAAAAACTTGGAGAAACTCAAAGAACTAATTGACAGTTGGGCTGCAATTAGTACCATAGTAGTCAAGCACAAGCTGCAGTGAAGGCATGAAGGGGTCTTGGAGCCCAAGGTGCAAGGTGCACGCTGCACAGCCTAGGCGTGAGCTTAATATATCTAGACACATTTATTTTGATACGTTATAATAATGTGTGTATAGATATCACCTTGTGCCATTGTCACAGAAAAATTAATAAAATGCAACGATATTTGTCCAAAGCACAAAAAAGTATAGGCAATTTGGCTTCAAATGTATCATATAATTAGTTTAGTATTATAAGCTAATTTTCATACAAACTATAATATCTAAAATACTTATAATAAAAAATTCCAAAGACTTGGGTAAAGTGCTAGCCTAAGAGCTAGGCGAAGGTAAAAATAGGTCTGGAGCCTAGGTGCAACCAAGACCTGCCTTTGACTGCTATGGTTAGCATCGTTAATGCTTGGTCAAAAGAAATATTTAACAATAAAAGGTTTCGTCAAGTTTGAGTCTTGACTAAGCCTACTGAGCATTACCTTGACCAAGTCATACAGTTTTGATCCTTGTCAGAGTAATTTGAAATCTGATTGAGTATTGGTTTAGTCTAATTAACTGAAGTCTTCTTGAGTTTCTAAAAAGTAAATCCATCACCATTATGCTTCTAAACTATAACAGAGATTTGATTGGTGATTAATTTCTTGGTCTTGTACCACCTCCTTTGCTATGAGTTGTGGCCTTAGTTACAAATTTTGTCCAAAATCTGAAATTTTGGCTGAAATATGTAAATTTTGGCCGACATTTGGAATGCAAAAATTTCAAGCCAGGATCAAAACATTTCTCCTGGCTGAAATTCGCAATGAGGTTGTGGCAGCAGCATTGGTAAGGGGTGGCTGCAATGTGCATATCCCTCTTTGAAATCCTGAAACCATTGCTAGTGACAAGTTGGCAGTGAAAATCATTACAAGGATAATAAAATTGCATATTTTCTTACAGCATAATGGTGGAATTTGCTATTATATTTTGAGTACTGGTCCTGAACCCGTAGAGAACGTTTGCTAGAGAAACATGGGGAAGTGTTTTTCTGCATCATATTGGTGGGTCCACTAGCCCAACATGAATGGAAGCTTGTGGATATTCCCTTTTTTTTTTTTTGAAAATTAAGGTTGTGGATATTCTTCTTGACCAAAAATCAGTTCTATCACCATCTACCATTTTTGGCTCCTCCAACCATTGCTATCCGTCCAAATTATGGTGACTGTTGTGGACCATAGAGCATTACCAGCTCCACCAGTCATTGCTAGCTATCCAAACTATGATGATGGTTGTGGACCATTCACCTAAATGGTCTATGACTGCTTTAGAGTTATGGATGCAGTTGATGCTCTTGCTTTTTTTAAGTTTTAGCTGTCAGTAGGTCTGGTGGTGATACTAATCTTGACGTAGTGGTTGTTGGATCTGCAGCACAGGCAGAGGCAAGATAGAAAATAAAGATAGCAATTCTAAAATCTGATTTCCATTATGAATATTCGAATGAGGTGCTTTTCTCCTTGTACATCAAGATATGTATATATGTATATAATATAAAATAAGAGACCTAACCTAAACTAATTAGGATACTTAGATTCATTGGACTACAAGAGGCCAACAATGTTTCCTACTTGCTCTAGGACACCAACTTTAAACGAAATTAGCAAAACTAATTCTACTATCTAGAAAATAAGAATATAAAATAGTAATGAGTCCACGCATACTGTAGGGTCCTACATCAATCTACAACTAGCGAAGAGTCACTGCTGGCATTCAACTACTCATTCGTTCGTGACAACTCATCCATTGTTGTGAAAGTGGCTTATATGTTTGCCAATCAGATTGTACACATTATGGGTGTACATTCCAACACCCACGTTGTTAATTCTTTTTTTTTTTTTGACGACGGAGGACACCAATACTCCCACCTCTCCCCAAGTATGAGTGTGTTGGGTAAACTCCGGATGCATGCAGCCCCCCCACAAGCCACGGGCATCGGGTTTACTACCGGTCTTGAACCTGAGACCTTTGGTTTCCAAGCCAAAGGAACTTCCAGTTGAGCTACCCCGTGTGGGGTTCCACACTGCTAATTCTTTCTTAACCATTCAATTTATGTTTGTCACAAGGATGGTTTAGAAGAAATTTGTTACAAATTCAATTGGAATTTGCCAAAGGGTTTTGATTTTTACACTGGGTATATTACTCAATGTACACTCAGAAGGTTTTTTATTATTTAAAAATCCTGTTTTTCCCTCGCAGCAAATGGAAGAACCTCTCTCTCAATCCCCTCTCTATCTGCCTCTTCGTCGACGAGATCCAGGAGAACAGAGTCTCGTCTCAAACCAAATTTGGAGGAAATACATGGGAGGGGATGGATAGCAAGATGAAGATGAAGGAGCTACTGAATGATGTTTTGAAGACCAACAATTGGAAAATGAGAAAAAAAAAAAAGGAATTGGAAATCTCTCAACCAACTATATGCATGATGTCCACCTCCTAAAATCCACAATGGGAAAAGGGAGGAGGAGGATGGAGAGAGAGAGAGAGAGAGAGAGAAAACCCTACCTGTAGGCGTGAGATATAAAACCCTACCTGTAGGCGTGAGATTTTTGCCTTGTATTTATTTTTCTTCATAACACAAACACCCTAGATCAGAAAACATAGTTGAAATGAAGGATCCGAAGCACCCGGATGAAGAAATAAAAGAAAATGTCTGGCTATGGAGAGAAAAGTACCAAAAAGGGGTGGTGAGAAACCACTTTTTTCAGAAAAAAAAATTTCCTTAAAAAGAGCAACGGCCAGATGAAGTAGCCAAAGGAAAATGCGAAATTAGAAATCCCAGGTGGAAAGTGGTGAGGTGTAAGACAATGGATGCAATTCATCTTTGTCTTGCTATCCATCCCCTCTCACCCATGCATTTCCTCCAAGCTCGGTTTGAGATGAGACTTGGTTCTCCTGGAGCTCGTCGACAAGGTGGACAGAGAGGGTAGAGAGAGGCTTTTGCCGTCTTCTCTGAGGTCAAAATAGGGATTTAAAAAAAAACTTCCCTTTGTATGCTGAGTAATATATGCAGTGTAAAAATCAAAACCCTTACCAAAATGGAACCTATGAAGTAAGAATTGATGTTCGTTTATGCCTAGCACATTGAATGAGTTGCAACAAATTTTCCTTTGCTAAAGATGCATGTAGAGTCCTAGCCCATCTACAGTAAATTTTTAGTTATTGCAAATGCTACCATGTCCTTATAGTAGCGAAAAGTTTGCCAATAATGATTGATGCATTCTATATGCTTTTACTATGGTACTTCACCAAAATTTTAGACACATAAAACATGCTTGAATTTTTTATTGAACAATAATTGGTGATAAAATCATCTGGTCATTTAAATATCTATCGTGATGCCTTTTATGATGTTACACTTCAAACATGCTTGAATTTTTTATTCTTTTAGCATTAAAGGTGAAAAAAATCACCTGGATCATTTCATTAACTATCTGGTATCTTTTTTTGTGTTCATATTCAGAGTTCTGTATGGATGTACTAATACTTATTACTCAGGTTCTAATTAGCGGTGATTTTTGTTGCTATGGATACCACTGTTGTTTTACTTTCTGGAAATGTTATAAAAAGTTATTTTGACTAGGCATAAAAATATTGTTGGGTTATGCAGTATTTCATTGATCCCAAATATCACCATCGGTTCCGGTCACGGATAGCAGTTGAGAAGTATCTTCTAACAGGAGTCATTGAAAAGCAGCAACCTAAATCAGAGAGTAATAAAGGAAAAGTCCATAGATCAAAGAAAGAAGATTCCAAGAGTACCCTCGCAGTGAGTTTAAGAATTGTTCATTTCAACATTTGCCAGTAAGTGATCAGTTGGTTCTGAAGAGACTTATTGTGTGTTTTGGCTGCTTTTTAGCTTTCTCACAGTTCTGAGCCTCCTAACAATGATATTTCTACCTTGGAGCCAATAGAGGCAAAAAGAAAAAAACGTAGATCAAGGAAAGAAGGTTCCAATCATATCAATACAGTGAGTTTAAGAATTGTTCAGTTAAAAACTTTAACACTGAGTGATCAGTTTGTTCCAAAGAGGCTTACTTGTGTTTTTCCTGCTTTTTAGCTTTCTCACAGCTCTCAGCCTCCTAACAATGATATTTCTACCTTGGAGCCAACAGAGGCAAAAAGAAAAAAACGTAGATCAAGGAAAGAAGATTCCAATTGTATTGATACAGTGAGTTTAAGAATTGTTCAGTTAAAAATTTAACAGTGAGTGATCAGTTTGTTCCAAAGAGGCTTACTTGTGTTTTTCCTGCTTTTTAGTTTTCTCACAGCTCTGAGCCTCCTAGCAATGATATTTCTACCTCGGAGCCAACAAAGGCGAAAAGAAAAAGGCGTAGATCAAGGAAAGAAGATTCCAATCATATCAATACAGTGAGTTTAAGAATTGTTCAGCTAAAAATTTAACAGTGAGTTATCAGTTTGTTCCAAAGAGGCTTATTTGTGTTTTTCCTGCTTTTTAGCTTTTAAACAGTTCTGGGCTGCCAAAGAATGGTATTTCTACCCCAAAGCCAACAGAGGCATCAAAGATTGATTTCACAAACCCGCCAACGACTGTCAGATGGACGCTAACCGGTGCTGAAGGACAAGTTTGGATACCAAATGTTGTCAATGAAGAGCCGCCTGAAACTAGTAAGAAAGCATGGGCCGCCCTTGAATACCTCTGCAGTTGTCTTGGCAAGTTTCAAGAGAATTTTCAATCTGCCTATGTTATTGCTGCAATCTAAATTTGCAGTTATTTTGACAGTTATTCTGCTTTGCATTTTGATACAGAACAACAGATACAAAAAAGTCAACAGTCTGTTCCTCGAAGTGCTGCTGGGTTGGGAGCAGACCCTAATCAAGATGTTGAGAACAAAGAAAAAATTATTCAGCAGTCTCAAATAGAAAAAAATGCGAAAGGAGTTGAGAAACTGCAAAGGGAAAGGGGCCGGAAGAAGGGTCCAATTTTGGATCGCAACCTACTTGAGAAACTTGGGAAGGACCTGTGTAAAAAGTATCAGGATCTTCACCCAGAAGAAGACCAAATGCATATCACATCTTCCTTGAAAACCTAGGAAGGGCGCTGTATAAGAAGCATCTCTGTCTTCATCCAAAGGCTGGTGCTGCAAAGATTTTACTGAACCAATATAAAGGTATTTACCCTGAAAATTTGCTATTCTCTGTGTTAGATTTTTCAACATTATTGATTGTTACTGAAGGCTGATAATAAATAGGTAAGGGCTGTTACCTGGTTTTGAATAGGGCAATGTTAACGGTCTGCATTTTTTTTGGGAAGCCAATTGTCTATATTTACCATACTTGCTTATGAGACACACTGGCAATCGCAATCTAAACACATGCACAAACTACTGTGCTTGTGTATATCCAATCTAAGCCATCCAAATCCACTTATTTCCTACTGTAGAATCAGATTGCATGATCCTAACATTCTGTTAAAAGATAGCCCTCCAATGGGTTTTGATAGTGGACAATTTTTCATTGGCCTTCTGCTAATGGCACCCAAGAGATCCATTGTGAAGACTTTTGAGAATTGGGTGATCCAGCTATTCAATTGATATCAATTATATACAAACTAGAATTCCTAAATAGGGAAGGAAAGAATCAAGAATCACATGATTTAGGTAAGAATACAATTTGGGAAGGTTGTTCACTGAATGTTACCTGGGAGGTGTCTTTCCTTTAATGCATTGGTTTATTTTTTGCTTCTCCACAACAACGCTGGGGCTTGGAGTCATGTCCCTGGCATGGATTTTAGTAACCTTGTGCCTCGTTACCTCTAAATACATACTCTAGATGGAGCATTCATGAGTTTATTTGGATAATTGTTCTTATAGTAGAAACCCTAAATGAAACACGCCCAAGAGTCGTCCCAAGTTGAAAGATTAGGGGGACAAAAAGACAGTGGATGTGTCAAATTGAATAAGGAGAGTAAATTTGTGTTCTCTCATCTGTGGAGAGAGACCCGAATATCCTTTGTATTTAATAGAAGAAATGAGGTATACAGATAAGGAAGGGAAGAGATGAATAAGGAAAAGATAAATACAAAGATAAAGAGATAAATACAAAGGTAATTGCATTATATCAAATCCCTCAATGTAGGGATAAGATCAACTCTAATAGGATGATTGGGTTATTCTATTTGGTCACCTGTGGCCATGGCGTGGTCTACATTGCTCTATGACCTGACAAATTCAAATTACCTTGGGTGCACTCATTTATTGCCATAACATATCTAGCATGTATGTGTAATTGCCAGTATAACTACAAGATTACTAAAAGAGAGTTAAACAGTAATGAGATGTTGGGATCCTCCTTGCTGTTGTTTATGGTATTGAAATGGCATTGATTGGATGGAATTTACATGGTGATGGATTGATGGAGATGGTGTTGAAATCTGATCTTTATGGGAACTTTTCCTTAAGTTATTTGTAATTCCTTCTTTCCCAAGTGTTTCAACAGGTAGATGCTAAAGAATTTGACATTATAGTGCAGTTTGAGTGCTATGCAGGAAATCCAAATGCTCTTAATTGCATTCAGTACTAGTTTAGTAGTTTTGCATCAACATTTAGATACCAATCTCATCTATCAGTGGTTTGATATTTTTTCTACCTTCCCACTACTGTCTTAAACCATTTCCTCAATCAATTTACAATCTATCAATCCAAGTTTTTGGAAAAAAAATGGGAAAAATTTACGGTTAGCATATTTTCATTAAAAATAAGTCATTTTTTTTTATAGAGTATTAGACGATTGAAAGTTAAAATTTCGATATGAATGAAATATATTTTAAAATTTTGAATGTCTAAAAATTTTTAAAAATAAGGAATCAACATGAAAAATACGTAAAAATTCATGTTATCAAGTATCCCCTAGTGACATATTTTC
This sequence comes from Chimonanthus salicifolius, assembly GCA_013350335.1. Classification (NCBI taxonomy): domain Eukaryota; kingdom Viridiplantae; phylum Streptophyta; class Magnoliopsida; order Laurales; family Calycanthaceae; genus Chimonanthus; species Chimonanthus salicifolius. The sequence goes on from CM023539.1 coordinate 34,444,461, forward strand.
GGTTAATAATTTTTTTGTTTTTAAAAAAATTGAATTTCATAATTGTTTTGGAATATTAGAATAAATACACAAACATCCTAAAAACTATAACAATCACATCAAGGGCTCTTCATTTAATTCTAAAGACATTTGTATATTATTTCCTTCTTTTTTTTTTTTCAAAATAAACGCGAAAATGGAAAATATCATAAAAACCTGCCTTTTACTAATTTTTTTTTTTTTTAAACACTTGGAAAATACGCAAACATTTTACAAACTATGTCAATGACATTATCACATATCTATTAAATTTCATTAGTGCTGAATATTAGTTTGTTAAATTATTTTACAAAAAACTCCTAATTTCAAATTATCTTAGACTCGAAATTCAAAAACATTGATCAAAATTAACTCAAAATGGACAAGTTTTAAATGAAAAATGTTTGGAGTTGACAAATACCATTCGCATATAGAGAATTTGCTTTTAAACATTCTTAAAATCACACTTAGTGCAAGATTCAACTAAGAAATGATTGAAACAGTTCTTTTTTAAAAAAAAAAAAAAAAATTTAAAATGTTTTGGTTGGACCAATAATATCAATTGCTTTATTGGCCCACATCATTGATACGGCGATGTTCGTACTTACTGGCAGCGAAAAAGCCGATAGATATCGGCTGATATATTATCTATCGACCAATTTTATTCATTTCCCATTCTATTTCTAATCTTCTAAAATACATATCCCATTTCTTCAACCTCATTGAGCGTTCACTCTTTACTCTTGAGGATATAATAATGCTTAAAAATCTTTTGGATCCTGTTATGGTGTATTAATTTTCATACCCAAATTGGTATTGGGAAATGGATGATGAATTGTTTGATCTGTTTCCTCAAATAATAATGATGCAGTTTTGGAAATGGTTCTTTCTATTTGTGGAATGGTCTAAATCCTAAATAAATTTGTCATGGCACATTATAAGGACAAAATCTTCTAAGCTGTGAAAAGATGAGTTAATCCACGACAATAATTAAGAGAAGCTGGATCCTTTCTTCCATTGAGTTTTTCAACCAAATCTGGGCCAAACTTGGCCAACGGAGCCTGACTGAGTTTTTGAACTTCATCTAGACATGATTTTAGAAAATTTGACCCTCCCTTATGTGCGAGCCCAGATCTGACTGAGTCTGGGCCTGTGTGAGATGTACATGGGCCTTGATTTGAGTCTGGAAGCTGGCCTCACATTCAATGGTTGGGACTCATCAGATCCTTATATTATGTTGAGCTCCATCATATGGGAAATGTGGGGTAAGAGATATAATTCCGTGAAATTAACAAAAGTAAGAGATGACTAAGAAACGAAGGTAAGAGATATTAAGAAAAAAATGTATTTTTTTAGGAAAATCTCAAACACCTCCCACAGAGGAAATTGTAATTCCACAGAATATGAAATAATAGAAAATAGACTGCTTTGCATTCAAAGATAAATGAGGGATGGGACCTTAAAGTGAGGGATAAGGAAGAAAATATTTTTTCTAGAAATTCACAATGGTAGCTTAGTTGTTCTAAGCTTTTGCTATTAGAACAGAGATCTTGGGTTGGACTCCTATCAGATTTACCTGACATACAAAGTTTATAGGTAGTTTTGCATATCTATAAGATTAGTCTCACCTCTCATGTGGAGTAGGAATACCCATGCTATCCCATATATATATATATATTTTTTTTAAATATATTATTTTTGTTTTTTGTCTATAAAGGAAAGTTTTGTTATTTTTAATATTTTACATGATAAATAATATTCCCTCTGTCCCATTTTAATTATCTAATTTAAAAGATCTGCTACCACTCAATGGGATCTCATGTATTTTCAACATACTTTAATATAAATGAGTCAATTATTTTGCGACAATTCTAAAATCCATATAAGACCATTAATTTTAGATATGGCTTGACTTTTAGTTAAGGAAAAATTGTGAGACTCTCATGAGAACCTAGGAATCTTTGATATTTTAAAAATAAGGGGTTTTTTAAATTGTTAGAAAAAAACTTGGGGGATCTTTTTTATATTTCCCCTTAAACTTAAACCATGAATAAAGTTATTTTTGAAAGTTAATCTAAAAAAGCTAGCCCGTTTTTGAGTTTTTGACCTAAACAAGCCCAACACAATCCAGCAACTAGCGTAGGGTGTGGTAGACGAGTTTTAGATTCTGAGTTTGATTAAAATTGTGTTTGGCAGATCGTAGAAATATTGTTAGAAAATTCTTGTTATTTAGTACTTATTGAAAGATTTGATTAGATTAAAATATAGGGGTTTAGTAATGATTCGATATTTTGACAAATTAAGGATGTTTCAATTTGATAAAATTGTCAAATGAAAACTACTAAATTTCTCAAAATACTTTCTATTGTTTTGATAAAGTATGAATTAATTGATCAACTCAAAGTGATTTTCGTAAACGTTTCATTAATGAATAATCCTTCTTGTTCAAAGAAATTTTATGGGTGTACATATTTGTAAAGTCTAAAAGAGTTAGAATTAATAAATAATTTAAAATAATTAAAATTGAGGGGGTTAAAGACATGGCTTAGATTGATTTTGAGAGATGATTATTAATGGGCCTCATACCCAAGTATACCATCTGATCAAGGTACTTTTAGTACCCCATATATTTTCAAAGTCTACAGGGTTCTAGATGTGATCCACTGAACGAAAAATCAAATGAAGTGCACTGTAGAGTAGGATTTTTAAATGATATCGTTTCTCGACTGATTTCTATAAATAATACATCAAAATTCATCTACTCTGAATTTTATAAACTCCGAGACTGATTTTAAGTGAAAAGGGTATAGTTTTGAACTTAAAAAATCGTACCCAAAGAATTAAGGAACTTCTCTCTTAATTTTTTTGATACGATTTTTGAAGCCCAAAACTATACATTTTTTATTTAAAATCAGTCTCAACATTCATAAAATTCAAAGTAGATGAATTTTGATACCTTATTTGTAGAAATCGGTCGAGAAACGACTTTATTTGAAAATTCCATTTCATAGACCACTTCGTTCGAATGAATTTTTGAATTTTTCATTCTGTAGATCACATCCTTCGAATAATTTTTTGGTTCCGTAGATAAGATATTTTTAAGTAAAAGAGCAAAAGGATAATTATCATCAATTTTTAAAAATAAATGTGTATGAAAAAATTTCTCGAATGTCTATATAACTCTCTTCTTTTAGCCTTTTTAATTAAATTGAGTGTTAAATCACTGCTTTGAAAAAAGTGCTAATACATGGTCGGGGTGCCAACAACTGAAAGTTTGGCTACCAAGAATAAGTAACCAACATTAGATCTAGCTATCCTAGTAGGATGGGGTTAAACTTTTTTTAGGACTTCCACTTTCTTTTATGAGTTGGATATCCAATTTAAAAGGTTAATTTATTAGGTGGAGTGATTCAAATTCATTATAAATTTTACATCTCCCTATATACTTTCAATTAGAGATTCGTTCGCTAGTCAACCTCAACAATTGTCCCCAATGAGACCAACCATCACGTCCAATTAGAGGATCTCCTAAGTTCATATGAGGTAATGTGAAACTTGTCTCTGATATCACTTATTAAGACTAGGTGTCCAACCCAAAAGACTAGCATATTAGATGGAGATTGTTTGGTTTGACTAAAAAGTTCCTTACTAGGCCAAGTCGATTGTTTGTATGGGCCAACATGCCGAGTTGTGTTCTGTAATGCCCAGTATATAAGAGCTTATTTTCTCTCAGAGTTTTTGAGTTTGGGAGTTTTCTCTGTGTGTGTGAGTGAGAGAGAAGAAAACAGAGAGAGGACATAAGGTTAGAGGGTCGGGAATTTTTGTAACAAGTTGTCCAGTACTCTTCATAGTGAAATCGAGCATTCGCTCTGTGGATATAGCCTTCAACGGTGAAGCATGTAAAATCTCTGTGTGATTAATTTGTGGTTTGTGCGACTTAATTTTTTACATTCATAAAACGGGTTTCTAACTATCACTCTAACTCCATTAGGTTAAGATAAAGTTGAACTTTTGTTGTTAAATTTCCACAAAAGCTTTAAGAAGATGATTTTCCATTTCCATTAACAAAATTAATTGCAATCATTAGTGGCCCTAAATTAGAAATGACATTTAAAAAAAAAAATGCCTTATTTCAAAAGGAGTGATCTTCTACTCCCTTTCATGACTCGCCCTCTCCCTTTTTCCCATTACTCCATTTCCATGCATCTATAGCTTAGGACCAAATCCACACATCACGCCAATATTCACCATTTGTTCATTTTCTCTAGCAAAGAAAAAAAAAAGACTATAAGAAGCTCTCTAACTCTTTCCATTATTTCTCTAAGCCCATCTACGATCCTCCCACCATATGAACATCTTTAGGACCGGCTCTATCTATAGGTAGAGTAGGCCACCGCCTAAGGCCTCCACATAGGCAGGGACCCCCAAGTCTGTGTTTTCATCCTTAAAAAAAAGAGTTTTAGGCATGACCCCCAAGTCTGTATTTTCATCTTGAAAAAAGGTTTTAAAGCTTAAAAATACAAAAGTTTGAAAAGCTCCAAACCGTGTGAATCCCACGCCTTCTCTAAATTCTTTCCCACTTATGTAACCCTAGTCGACTCCTTGCATAAAGGTGTATTTATATAAGATCTTAGAACTACCGTCATTCACCTCATTCAACCCTCAATATTTCTTTCTCTCTCAGTCTCTCTTAGCCTAAGAAATGCAAGTCGAAAACTCGAAATGCCCATCTCAGATTCTCAGACTTTCTTTAGCTTCCTTTTTTTTCTCGCAAAGGTAAGATTTATCAGGCATTCACTTTATTGTTTTCCCTTATATTATTACATCTTGAGAGCAAAGAAATCCCACTTACAATTTCCCTCAAGACTCAAGTCATACCCGTGGACCCCATTAAGCTTCTTTTCCCTATTCCTGTTTTTGAGAATTTTTCCAGCCATTACTACAAACCGAAGTATTAATCAATTCCATTTGTCCTGTTTTTGAGAATTTTGCCAGCCATTACTACAAACCGAAGTATTAATCAATTCCATTTGTCCCATTTATCAATTCTACCTTATTTCATGCCTTAGTGCCTTAGCATGAGACCCCGTTTGACCAAATCTCTAGATCATTGTTGATTATTCATTTATTCATTAAATTACTAAATTGATTGAATTCAATTATATATATATATATATATATATATATATATATATATATATATATATATATATATATATATATTTATGTTGATATTTTGCAAGTGAATTTGATTTTGTGACTGTGATTAATCTTGTGTGGGCAGGGTGGGGGACGTGTGACCATTTCCAACTGACTCTGGTTTATTCGCAAATCAAATTAGGTTTTATTGTTCTTTAATTTTAATTATTTAGCTGTTAATTTTATATTGGTTATTACTATCATTATGGTTTAGGGTTTAGGTCCATCTTAAGAATTCGCTTAGGGCCCCTGGCCGTGAACACCTTTGTACTCATTTTATACTCATTTTTCTTTCTCTTTTGCATTTCTTTAGTTGTAGTTTTCATGCAGTCTTACCTATCTGTTTGCATTTCCATGCATCCCTTCATATAATTGATGAGTGGAAACTCTCAAAGATTCTCTTGAACTTGAGTAGACACCCTCCCTCATGCATTTCTTTTAAGTTTCTTGTTTAGTTTGTCTTACTATAGGTTTAGTTTAATATTAGAGGCCAAAGACATTCATATCTGCTAGTGCTCGCCTTGGATTTAGGCTTCCAAAAGTTTTAATTTAACAGAGAAAAAAACCATAATTGTGCATTAAGAGGCGACTGAAAGAGGACATCAAACCTTGACAACCAATTAGTAATAAAAGTTGGTTGACAATCACATATATACAATCTTTCTTAATTATGAACCTAACTAAGGGTGATTAATAGATTCATTAAGAAAAAGATTGTATTCTTGCTTACATAATCGAGTGCGCTACTTTGCCCTTTCTTCACCAAAACTTGTTTGTTTTTAAGGAATGGATTCTCACACTCTTTTAACCCCTATGCAGCACGTGAGACCCTCCACACGTGCAATCAAATGTGGAAATTTTCTTCCTCAACGGTGTCGTTTCCAACCACAGACGAAACCAACAATTTCTATTCTCTTGTCTTTCTTTTTTTTATTTGATATTCGTTTTTAATTTTCTTTCTATTTTTCAATTTTGGATTTTCTTTAAAAACCCCATTGAGATTGTATTTGGAACACCTGATTGATAATGGAATAAAATTTATTTGGGATTCTCCCCTTCTTCTTCTCTGCTCAGTGGATTCAAATAGCCAAACCCGTTGACAGCGTCCTACCGGTCTTTTCTTCTTTTTTTGTGGCTTCCTCGCTATATTGTGCATTAAGAAGCAACTGAAAGAGGACATCAAACCTTGACTACCAATTAGTAATAAAAGATGGTTGGCAATCACATATATACAATCTCTCTTAATATGAACCTAACTAAGGGCGATTACCAGAGTCATTAAGACAAAATTGTATTCTTGCTTACATAATCCAGTGGGCTACTTTGCCCTTTCTTCACCAAAAATTTATTTCTTTTCAAGGAATGGATTCTCACACTCTTTTAACCCCCGTATGCAATACGTGAGCAGTGCTGGCCCTGAGATTTCAGGGGCCCTAGGTGAACTCTTAAGATGAGCCTTTTATATACTCACAAAAAATAAAATTATACATTTTTTTACAAAGTGTGAAACATCGAAATAAAATATAATAATTAAATTTATAACAAATTATTATTTAAAATGTATTCTTCTCGAATTTTGAGATGTAAAATTACTAATTAAATTAATATATTCAAGTTTTTTTAACATATCTTTTTCAATAGATAAGATCGCTAATCCATTCAATCTTTCTTATGACATTGTAGACCGCAGATAAAATTTTATCAGTTTTAATATCGAAAAACTTCTTTCTGCAGTGGCAACTGTAACTAGTATAGTCAACATTATTCTATAAGCAATCCATTCCTTTTATATAACTTAGCACTTGAATTGTTTCTTTTACTCCTTTTGGTACTACATCTTTCAAAATTTGCACTTTGATGTTGCAGTACCTAGTCGCGACTCGCAAGAGTTTATTTTTTTGATGTTGCAGACTTGCAGTGCCAAGCCCAGTCACAAGAAAGAGTCACAGAGGTCAGAGGAGAGTATTTAGGTGAAAATGGTTCAGATGAAGACAAGCGAGCAAGCGGCGCATACTATTTCTAATTCTACTATTCTAGGTTTGTTTATTATTGTTAAAAACTTAAAATTGAGCTGTTGATGGAATTCTAAATAAGAGAATTAGAAAAAATGAGTTGTTTCGTTGATGTAATAATGTTTTAGCCAATAGGAAGGGCGAGTGTGCTAGCACAGTCACTTGAGCTACTGCAATTAGCATCCTTCTTTTATTTCACATATCAAATAGGTGAATGGTTGGCCGATTAGACTTATTATTTTGGGCCTATTTTACTCGATTTAATTTCTAATTTTTTTGACATATATAATAAAGGAGTTAATGGACTTTGGGGCCTATCTATTTGGAGGCCTTAGGCGGTGACCTACTCCGCCTATAGATAGGGCCGGACCTACATGTGAGACCCTCTCACGCGTTCAATCAAATGAGGAAAGTTTCCTCCTCAAGTGTCGTTGCCAACCACAGACGAAACCAACAATTTTTATTCCCTTGTCCCTTTTTTTTTTAATTTTCTTTCTATTTTTAGATTTGGATTTTCTTTAAAAACCCCATTAAGATTGTATTTGGAACACCCAATTGATAATGGAATAAAATCCATTTGAATTTTTTCCCTTTTTCTTCCTCTTCTCTTATTCTCTACTTGTGGATTCGAGTAGCCAAACCCGTTGACGGCGTTCTACCGGTCTTCTTTTTGTTCTGTGACTTTCCTCGCTATTTGGTGTTTCAATTTAACAAGGAGAAAACTCATAATTGTGCATTAAGAAGCGACTAGAAGAGAACATCAAACCTTGACTACCAATTAGTAATAAAAGATGGTTGGCAATCACATATATAGAATCTCTCTTAATTATGAACCTAACTAAGGGTGATTACCGGAATCATGAAGACAAAGATTATATTCTTGCTTATATAATCGAGTGGGCTACTTTGCCCTTTCTTCACCAAAACTTTTTTGTTTTTAAGGAATGGATTCTCACACTCTTTTAACCTCCATAGGCAGCACGTGAGACCCTCTCACACGTGCAATCAAATGTGGAAATTTTCTTCCTCAACTGTGTCATTTCCAACTACAGACGAAACCAACAATTTCTATTCTCTTGTCTTTCTTTTTTTTATTTGATATTGTTGTGCTAATTACCCACACAAAATCAATCACAAATCAAGACGCTCAATCACACAAGAAGAGGACACGGATTTTACGTGGTTCAGCAACATTGCCTACGTCCACGGGGTGTGCAAAGATTTCACTAACAAGAAGTTACCAGTCAGGTTACAAGGATTTCACCAATCCTACCCACCCTTCCTCTCAGTCTCTCTTTCTTCTCTCTGGTTACACTGTCCCAAAGAAACAACTACAGAAAGATACAATATATAATGCTTACAACAGATTGGGCCCACTGGGCCCAACTGATAACCTAGGCCCAAATAGGCTTTGAGGCATAAATCCAACAAACTCCACCTTGGCGAAAAAGCCCGACACCATAAAGATTGTTGCCCTGTGTTTTTGTCATCTCTATCTGCTGTACAACACCTACAATTCGTATCTTCTGTAAGACACTCATCCCCACGCCATGGGATGATTCACCAGTCAAAGACTGATCAGCCCAAACCGGGCTCCACCTCGAACATAGCAGCCGAGGTTCCTGTCACCGGCCTAACCACTCTCGACTCCTCCAAAGAGAGATAATTTAAGAGAGCTGTAGACAAATCACGCAATCAAACCTGGTTGCTCCACCTTTTCTACCATCTCAGACAATCAGATCTAGTCCATTGTCCTGAGAAATCCTCTCTGTCCCAAGAACAAAGCCAAACACAATTAGCCATGTGTTTCCAGGTCTTTTTCCTGTTCTCCGATTAATTTTTCTCTTTTTCCAAATCAACACCGGTCACTACGTAGATCTCTTCGCTACGAACGCATAGGAGAAGACGGATCTCAATTCTAAGTCCAGATGACTCTAGAAACTGCAACTCAATCCTGACAATTGATTTCTTGTAACTAAAGGAGTATCGTAATTTGTGGTCTTGCAGTTCACCCGAAATTGTAGTCCTACAGCCTACAAGAATACACTAAAGTAGTCCTACATGACTACTCAAATTCATAGTCCCTCGAGTGTACCAAAACAAGTGGTGCTCAAGACCACTATTTTTGACCTTTTTTCTTTTCAAACTGCCGTGTCTCCACTACCGCCAACCGCAGCCTGTCGCGCCTCACTTTTCAAACAGCACGGCTCTTAACTGCTCCATCCATTTCCGGTGTAACTGCCTGCTGCTCTGGCGCTTGCTGCCTCCGGCACGTCTGACACTCATCACCTCAGGCGCGTCGCTGCAGTCCGGCGGCATCTCTTAACTGCCTGCTCACCTGCCTGCCGCGAGAAGGAACAGATCTAGCAGAGATCTGCTCCACCTTCTTCTCTTGCAATCGCCTCTGATCTGCGCACGGCAGTGAGATCTGCACGGGCCTGCTTGTCCGTCCCTTTCATCTCGCCGTTTGTGCTCGAAAGCTTCTCCTTGCTCCTCTGATCTGCACTAGCAAGGTTTCCTCTATTTGCTGCTACTTTCGCCGGAAAACACTACAGTTCGGCGGCCTTCCTGCTGCAAATGCCCTTCTTTGACAGATCTGAACAGACCTGAAAGTCTCAAATCTGATGATTGTCCGGCCTTCCTCTCACTGACGCTGCAGCTGGCTGCACCTCTTCTCTTGCAGATCTATCTTTCCTCTGGCTGCCACCACCAGTAGCCGAGATCTACAGTTCTGGGATATCTGGGTTTTTCGTAATCAGCCCAGCAACCTCTGCTCTTCACTCAGGTTGCAGATCTGCTCGCCTGCAGTTCCAAACTGCTATTCTGCTTTGCTGCCCGACTGCAACTGCAACTGCTCTCTGGCTGCTTTTTCGGCGCTCCTGGCGCTCACCGAGACTGCATCAGCCGCCTCCGTCCTCACTACTTCTGCGCTTGGGGACAGTACGTCCTCTCTCAAAACTGAGAGAGTTTTCTTCTCTGCAACATCGATCGGCCCTTTCTCTCCAGATCTTTTCTACTCAGACTGCCAGGGACAGATCTATTCTCGATCCCCAAGTGTTGCTGTGCACTGATGTTGTGCTTGCTGCAAGCTGTCTTCTTTCTCTCAGCTACTGCCATTGCTCACTTCAAACCTCTAATCTGCACTGCTGGTCAAGCACGGCTCCACCTACAGCCGTGTGTAGCGCTCCACATTGCTTTCATCCAACCTTTCTCAAACTGAGAAAACCTGCTGCTCCGTCGGCTGCTACCACCGCTCGTTGCTCAATTTCAGATCTGCCATAGCCCAGATTAGCAGCTTAAACAGGGAAGAAACCCCTTTTGCTCGCTGACTACTGCTCCACCATCTCAGATGTCAGATCTGAACCGAGAAACACCTTCTCAGTTTCCCAGGTCTACACACTAAGCGATGGCCTCCACTGCACTCTGATTTGAATGCTTAGATCTTCAGGGACCATCCCTTTTCTCCGATCTGTTCACCTGTCACTTTCTCTAGAACCCCAGACAAACAAGATGAACCAGATCTTCTCTCAGCTCCTTTCCTGAATCTTGGAGTCCCAAGCATGAGAATACCAAATCTGTTTCTTGCTAATGAACCATCTTAAACACCGATCCGTCCTCTAAATCCAGAGAAACCAGATCTAATTCTAATATGTGACTTCGAATTGTGATTTTCCGCTCGAATCCGAACCTTTGCTCTGATACCAATTGTTGTGCTAATTACCCACACAACAATCAATCACAAATCAAGACCAATCACACAAGAAGACGACACAGATTTTACGTGGTTCAGCAACATTGCCTACATCCACGGGGTGTGCAAAGATTTCACTAAGAAGAAGTTACCGGTCAGGTTACAAGGATTTCACCAATCCTACCCACCCTTCCTCTCAGTCTCTCTTTCTTCTCTCTGGTTACACTGTCCCAAAAAAACAACTACAGAAAGATACAATATATAATGCTTATAGCAGATTGGGCCCAACTGACAACCTAGGCCCAAACAGGCTTTGAGCCATAAATCCAATAGATATTCGTTTTTAATTTTCTTTCTATTTTTAAATTTTGGATTTTCTTTAAAAACCCCATTAAGATTGTATTTGGATCACCTGATTGATAATGGAATAAAATTTATTTGGGATTTTCCCCTTCTTCTTCTTCTTCTCTTTTCTCTGCTCGTGGATTCGAGTAGCCAAACCCAGTGATGGCGTTCTACCAGACTTTTTCTTCTTCTTCTATGGGTTTCCTCGTTGCCGATGGCGTTCGTCAGTATGCCCTTGAGTCTTTTACCGTTCTTCTCACCTGTTGGGAGAAGGACGACTCTCTCCTTGCTACCAGTCAGCACCCACAGCTAGTAGCATTTGTGCACGACGTTCCTCTGCCTCATAGACCCTTCACCCCACTTGCAAGCTGATGTATCACATAAGGGTGTCGTGCCCAACCTGTTTTCCCCTTCTGAGTTATTGACTGTGTCCTAAAAAGTCGGACAAGTCCTTGTCGTTCTGAAATAAGGAACTTCCATGTTTAATAGAGCCAGTATCGAATCTCTCTCCCAGCCGACTTTGTCTTGGCCAACGACAGGCTCATTGTAAAGCTTCCATGGGTGATGGAAGAAGGATATACAGTATTACAATCAGAACTACCAATACCTCTTTCCCCTTTTCCTCTATCTTTTCTCCTATTTCTCTATGTTTCTAATTTCTTTCCTCTTTTGAACAAGCAGAATCTGCTGTTTGCCTTTGACCTAGCTGATGTCTTCTTCTTCTTTCCCCTTTTCTCTTTTTTCTCTCTCTGCTTGCAGTGCTACTTCCAGAAGGTGTTCTGTTCCTGCAACAACAACGCCTCCAGCCTGCGCCTCCCTATTGTTGTTCACTGATCTGCTGCTGCCTCGTTTTCTTCTTTTGTTACCGCTTGGAGCTGCTCGCCTTGCAACCATTTTCATCCCTGCTGCTTACAATAGCTAGTCGTTGCTACCTCTGTATTGTTGTCCCTACAGTTCAAGGTTCCACCCAGATCTGTGGTTCCATCCAGATTGCCAGACGCCTCTGCTGCCATCGTGCTGCTTGCTGCAATTTGCCCAAGGCCATCAAGTCCATTCTCAATTGATGGTGGCATTGTCATCGCCGAGCCATCTTCTCTTGCCTACAACCTAGCTTCTCCCAAGCTTTTTCCCTTTCCAGTCGCCTGATTTCATTGTAGCCAGCCCACATCACCCATACAGCCACGCCTTCATCCCTTTCCCCACCATCATCGCCATGGCTTGCAGCCGATCGTCCCTACAATCATCTTGCTCTTGCAAGTCTCTCATTTCACCCTTGTTTCGCAAACTTGTCCCCTCTACTAAACTGACATCATTTCAGCCTCTCTGTCCCTTTACAGATACCTCCAGACCCACACTTTAATTTAGTTGAGACCCTCTCTTGCTATTGCTCATCGTAATCCAGTTAAGCCCAATCAGTCCACCAACCCAATCTCGTCCAAGAATCCATCCAACCCACTACCAGGCCGGCCCTACTAACTGTCATCGGGTTACAAGTACAATTGAAGCTCGCTCAAAAGACGACCCGACGTGTTCAATCCTGCTTGTTTTGCGCCAATTGGTATTAGAGCCAGATCTCACTGATCTTCATCGGGTGAGGTTTTCCTCGAATTTTTGAGAGACCAAAAAAAAATTCCATGGATCCCGAAAGTTCATCAAATAATCAACATGTCACTCAGACCGCGTTCGGCGACTTCAAACAGAACATATTGGATGCCATTACCAACCTACAAGTGACAGTGAATCAACTCACTGCAAATCAGACCAACACTAGTGATCGGTGTGTACAAACCAGAGACACAAATCATGTTGATAGGGGTAGGAGATCCCGCACGTCCTGTACTCACGATGCTTCTTCTGATTCTTACGGTAATGACGAGGTAGAAAATTATTTTAGCCAAAAAGAACTAGTGCACGCAACTCGACGCACCCGACCGTGGAGATTGAGATTATTATATGAAGGTGGACCTTCCCCCCTTTAATGATGATCAAAATGTCAAAGAGTTTCTCGATTGGCTCTTAAAAGTTGAATGTTTCTTCAAGTGCATGGAAATCGAAGATAGAAAGAAAGTGAATTTCGCCAAATACCGACTCGAAGGTAGAGCATCTGCATGGTCAGAACAATTACAAAACTCCTTTCAACGACAAAACAAGCTTCCTATCAAGTCATGGACACAGATCACAAAATTGTTGCGGTCTCATTTCCTTTCAGTTGACTACCAGCAGGTCTTGTATGAGCAATACATGGATTGTCGACAAGGCAATCGCTCGGTACGTGACTATACAGCCAAGTTCTACCTTCTCTTTGAACGAAACGAGCTAACTGAGACTGAACCTCAACAAGTCTCTCGGTTCTTAAAAGGGCTCCACTTGAATGTCAGTGACAGAATCAGACTCCAGCTAGTCTTCAATTTAAACAAAGCAGTGCAGATGGCTACTAGAGCAAAAGTCAGGTAGAGCATTCAGGACGAAAGAACAAATAGATGGGTAGATTTACTCCTTCTAAATCCACACCAACACAAGTACAAGCTCATCAACAAGGTATACCCCCTCGACCTACATCCGTCCGCAATCAAGGTGGCCAACTAAAGATCTATGAGAGCAAAGAGCCCGCCAAAAGGGACCCATACACTCAACCTATGTCCGGAAAATGCTTTCGTTGTGGCCAACCAGGTAACCTCTCAAATCAATGCGCTACTCATCAACCCCTTACCATTTCCACCAATGACGGCAAATGAGTGGAACATGAGTACAAAGAAGGACAAGTAGAAGATGTTGCGGATGATGATGATGATTATGTTGATTATGGAGACGAAGGATCCTCCCTGATGATTCACTGATTGCCTAATACATTGAAGAAGAATCCTCCGTTGCAACATCCCAAAATCTTCAAAACTTGGTGCATTGTTAACAAAAAGGTGTGTTATCTCATCATTGATAGTGGATGCAACGAAAATATTGTCTCTCAGATAATGTTGACGAGTTAGGCTTGAACACACATCAACACCATTCCCATTTAGTTGGGTGGGTCAAACCCGTGGGAGAGACACGTGTAATAAAACAATGTTACATCTCCTTCTCCATTGGGCAATGTTACATCCTCTTCGATGTTGTCGACATAGACGTGTACCACATTATTCTTGGGCGTCCTTGGCAATCCGACGTCGACAGCACGCATAAGGGTCGTGCCAACACCTATACATTTTATAATCATGGAAGAAAGGTTACTCTCACTCCTATGCGTGGCATATTATCAACCCCTGAGAAGAAGGAGTCATCTCTCTTGTTTCGTGTTCACACAGAGAAGTTCAAGGAGCATGAGGCACATCACATGCTTCACGTGCCAACAAAAGGGACATATTGCATCTAGATGCCCGAAGCGCAACATTAAACGGTGAGTTGATCATCGAGCAGATCATGATCACAATGAGCGACATCCCGCACGTACTAGAGGTGGCATATGAAAAATCAATGTCAAGTGTTGTAACATCTTCTCAGTGGTGGATGTGAAAATAAAGAAGATCGTGCCCCTGTATTGCACTCCTTAGTTACGAACTCAAGGACGGGTCATTTCCAACCAGGGTTGACTGATGTAGCATGTAACGGTGCCGTGACCAACCCACTTTCCCCATCTAAGTTGTCGACTGTCTCCTAAAAAGTCGGACAAGTCCTTGACGTTGTGAAAGAGGAAATTCCATGTTTAATAGAGCCAGTCCCGGATCTCTCTCCCAACTAACTTTGTCTCGGCCGACGATGGTTCATTACATGGGCGATAGAAGAAAGGATATACAGTATTACAATCAAAACTTCCAATACCTCTTTCCCCTTTTCCTCTTTCTCCTATTTCTTTGTGTTTCTATTTTCTTTCCTCTTTTGAACAAGCAAGCTCTGTTGTTTGTCTTCGACCCTGCTGTTGTCTTCTTCCCCTTTCCCTTTTTCCCTTTTTTTCTCTCTTTGCTTGTAGTGCTTCTTCCAGAAGGTGTTCTATTCCTGCAACAACACCTCCAGCCAGCACCTCCCTATTGTTGTTCACTGACCTGCTGCTGCCTCGTTTTCTTCTTCTGCTGCCGCTTGGAGCTACTCGCCTTGCAGCCATTCTCATACCTACTGCATGCAACAACCAATCATTGCTGCCTCTGTATTGTCGTTCCTGCAGTTCAAGGTTCTTCCCAGATCACCCAACACCTCTGTTGCCACCGTGTTGCTTGTTGTAATTCGCCCGAGGCCATCAGTCCATTCTCAGTTACTGCTGGCCGTATCATCGCCGAGCCATCTTCTCTTGCCTGCAACCTAGGTTCACCCAAGCTTTTCCCTTTCATTCACCCAACTTCATTGCAGCCAGCCCACATCACCGTTCTGCACTCTGCCCATATAGCCACGTCTTCATTCCTTTCCCCACCATCATTCGCCATAGCCTGCAACCCATCGTCCCTACAATCAACCTGCTCTTGCAAGTCTCTCCCTTCTCCCCTGTTTCACAAACCTGTCCCCTCTACTCTGCTTACATCGTTTCAAGCCTCTGTGTCCCTCTACGGAGACCCTCTCTTGTCGGTGCTCGTCTTAATCTAGTTAAGCCTAGTCAGTCCATCAACCCAATCTCGCCCAAGAATCCATTCAACCCACTGTCCGACGGGCCCTGCTAATTGTCGTCAGGTTACAAGTACAGTTGAAGCTCACTTAAGAGACGACCCGATGCGTTCGATCATGCCCGTGCTGTGTCACAAACCTAGATCTGTTGGCGTCTCCAACAGAGCAACCACCGCCTGGGCCGTTTCTCTGCCCCAGCTTCGATTGCATCCATAAATGGCGCCTTCATAAAACCTGCTCAACCGTTTCCATCGACATAGGCCCCTATTCTCGCCATGCTTACTGTCGTCTAGCCAGATCCATCCCCAGCCAATGTCTACACCCCAAGCCTCTTCCTTCCCTTCTTTACCCTTTTCCAAACTTCCATGAAAACCAAACCGGCGAATCCTTTTTCTTTATTCTCCCACTTAACCTCTTCTAATCAACCATCCTATCACCCAGATACTCCAATGTCCCACCTCAAGCCATCCAACACCTTTAACCTAATTAATTTACCATTAATCCACCACTACCAACATCCCATGCTTCCCTTTTCTTTTTAATTTCTACCACCTTCGTACCATAGAACGTTGACCACCATTAACCCATTTAAATCCATTCAAACCATTTAACTGATTTTATTATCCCAGTTAAACCCATTAATCTCCATTTATTTAGCTTTTTAAGACCGAGTCTCTTGTCCATATTTCACCTGATCTTTCCCGTTGCGTCTTTTGGTACTAGAGCTTTGATTAATCCCGTTTTCCCGAAAGGAGGTTTGCCCATCTTCATTGTAAACTAGTGAGATATCCTCCATCAAGTGGTATCGGGAGCCTTTCTTCATGGCTTCCTACTCTAACTACTTGAGCAAAGACGATGAAGACAAACTCTACATGCAGTGTGGGTGTACAACGAAGATTTCTTTGACTGGCATTCGGAAATCTAACTATCACGTCCCAACGCAGATGTGAGCCAAAAACGCAACTAAGTTTTTTTTTTTGAAAACCCAAATCAATTCATAAAAATCTCTAATCCTACATCCTCTTGGTCCTTGGGCCTTTAAGTGGATCTAACCCAAGTCTGGATGAGTAAAGCCCACTTTACTCAGTATTAGAGGGACTCAAACATGTACCATAAGTCCGCTCCCTTCAAACCATCTGACAACTCGCAAGAAATCAATGGAAATATCAAATTTTAAAATATTTTCCCGTCTCAGTCGACTAATGGTTGACTAATTGATTCGACTGTGTAGCTTCATCAATCGATATATCAGTCGACTGTTGGTCGATTGATACTTTCGGAGACTGGTCTATTTTTCAAACAATCACTAGTCGATGTATCAATTGACTGATGGTCGACTGATACCAGTCATCAGTCAAGGTATCAGTTGACTGATGGTCAACTGATACCAGTCATCAGTCAAGGTATCAGTCAACTGATGATCAACTGACACTTCCTGAGACCTAATTGGTCTGCACAGGCAGTCTTTCGGTTGACATGTCAGTCGACTAATAGCCTACTAACTTTGCGGGGTTCACTTATTCTTTTCATATTTGATCCAAACTTCCAATTTTTACTCAAGGATTTCACCTAACACACCATGGTATATATATACATCAAAATACCATACAAAGCATAATGGTTTACATACACAGGTCTTCATGCCATAGGAGGCATGTTTATTACAAAATAAACAAAATAAGTGAAGATAACCAAGTTCCCACTCATGGGTAAGTTTTTTGGAATCTAGGGATTCCATCGCCTAAGGCATAGCAAAGGGATCCTTTGTTCCCTCCTCCAACACATGTCCTGTATTTGTAAGGGACGTGAGTTACAGCCCAGTGAAGAGAGCTCAACAGGGCAATCGTATAAATATATAATAAAGAGTAAACAATTATATATTTCAAACAATCAAAATATCAGTTTAACCATGGTTTCTCATTACCATTGTTTTTTTTTTTGCACCCATAAATACTCACACAGACACTGCCTTTCCCTCATGCATCTAGACATCAAGGTTTCCTTCAAACCATATTTTATATTGAGGTATCCCACTCAACCTCATAAGCATTAAGTCCCGACACGGTCAATATGCAACATCTTGCAAGAGCTTAACAGCCCTACGGTCCGGCCTTACGGGCTATACAAATATATGACCTACTGATCTGGTAGGCGTACAGCCAAATGCATGAGAAGACAGTTTATTGTCTTTCTACATTAACCATATCCCAACACCGAGAATCAAATCATAATTCTGGTTACTTACACATTATTCCATGTGCCCTATCTCATAGGGTGTCACAGTGGAACATAACTTACCATCCACTGATTTGCCATTCCAGTTCACAACTCAGAACAATAGATTTCAAAACCTTCATAAGCTTAATAACACAACATATACCACAAGCACATACAACACATTCTAAATTGTCCTTCGACGCTTTGTATCTTTGACCAATCCATTTAAACCTATTATCCTCTAGATGCTTAAATGGGTCCCATATTGTGTTTTAGACTATTAGGCCTCGGCTCCCTGACACCTTTTCATGCTTACATTCTAACAATTGAACCAATTACATCCCTTACAAGTAAGCGATGTTAGGTCTCGCTTTTTGATCCCACTTAGTTTTTTTCATCTATTTATGTCCATGGGTTCTATTTTCGTCCTAGAGTTTAATAGTTTTCATAGTAAATTTGGAATATGAGTCGAGTTGATTCTTCTCCAACTAGGTTTTTGCAAGCAATCTTTGAAAATAACGTAAACCCGCAAAATTTTGTTCCAAACTCAATTAAAATACATATGGAAGTATTCTCAAGTGCCCCATTTATTTCCCACAGGAAAACAGGGTAATGTCCTTGAGTCTGCAAAGCTCTTCCTATTTCACTAGAATTATGTCTGTAAAGTTAGCCATCCAAAACACACACTAAAAAGAAAATGAAAATTACTTAGTGTCTGATCTCGTATTTCTCTTGCGTTTGGAGAATATTGAGAGTTCATCCAAAAGGGTAAAGTATAAAAAGTAAATAAATTACTCAATGCCCAATTTGTATACCACCGGGCAACCGAAATCACCATAGATGGCACCATCGAGCGACCAGAATAGCTTTAGATGGAGAATTTAGCCCAGTGGGTACAATATAGAAATGTAAACACCCAATACTAAAAATAACCACACAATGAGTTAGATTGGGTTAGTATTATTCCCTTTTTAGCTTAAAAGAGGGAAATCACAGTTTTGATGCACAAAATGAATTTTAGATGTGTATCTCAATAATGAAAAAAAAACTATTTGTCCCTACATTTCTAAAAACCATTCTTAGAACCCAAAATCAACCCTTTTTTACTTCTAAACTTCCCTCGAGTTGATAAAATCGAGAAAAGGAAAGTTTTGATACCTTTTGCGTGAATTTCCGTTGAACTTTGACCTCCGTCGAAAAATTTCGAAAACCAGAGAAGTGGTAGAAGAACGTGGAAGGAAAAAAAAGGAAAGAAAAAGAGAGAAGAAAACGATGGAAAGAGAGAAAGGGTTTTGAGTGTTTTTGTTTTTTTTTTTTCCTTTCCTTCAATCCTCACACCCCTTAGCTTATATAAGCAAGGGACACGTCGCCCAAGCTAACGTATAGCTTGCGTGACTCAATAGTCCAATTTTCTTTTCTTTTTTTTACTTTATACTCACTTTCACAAGTTGGGTACTATGGAGGTCTCACTACACTAATTTAACCTAGTCCGACAGATTGGGTGCTAAAAACTAGACATGTTATTAAAATTTGGAGAAAAATACACATCAAAAACTCAATGATTTAATAAAAAATAACATTTTTGTCAAATTTTCATAACTTTAAAGAATCTTTTAGAGAAATTCTATGTTCGCAAGTTAGGTCGGGTAAATTCGTCATATGAAAACATTTTAAAGCTCAAACGAGTTTTAACTCTCCTAAATACTTCAAAATTAAGATTTTATAAAATAGAGATCCCCCCAAAGATTAAGAAACTACACTTCTAAAAATCAGAAGAGCAAATGGAAAATTTTGTTGAACTCAGAATTTAGAACTTAGTGAGTGCGTGCAATTTAAAATTTTAAATACCTCAAATGAGAGGTTCTTCAAATAAAAATAGCTTTAGGATCATAGCTAGAGAAAGTTCGGATACTTACAATTTTGTCATTCCCACTTAAACGACTCGGATCAATGAGCTCCCAAACTCGGATCGGGTCGAACTTGAACTTTTCAGAAAGCCACTCTGTAATCTTCATAATTAAGGGATCACAATCCACAATTAACGGCTTATACTTATACAATACTTATTAATTAAGGTTGGGGTATTACATGAACACTTTTTTTATTTCATGGAAATCGATAAGGCAAAGAAAGTGAAACTCATGGCCTACCGACTGAGTGGTTATGCTTCTACATGGTGGAAACACTACTAGTTGCCCGCAATAGACAAGGCAAGTTTTCTTTTACGTCATGACCGCGAATGAAAAAGTTGCTACGCGTTCGCTTCCTTTCTGTCGACTATAAGCAAGTCCTATTTGATCAATACCAGAAGTGTCGGCAAGGAGATAGCATAGTTCGAGATTATGTAGCTGAGTTCTACTACCTCTCTGCAGAAAACGACTTGGTCGAGATTGAACTTTAACAGGTCTCCAAATTCATCATAAAACTCTGTACTGAGATCTTTGCTCGCATCGAATTCCACTCCATATTCATTTTCAGAGATGCAGTACGAAAGGCCAGAAGAGCGGAGCCTCAATTAGACATACTCAAGGAAAAGAATGCTCCTATGACTCTCACTAATGAGCTAGAGTCGATAGAAACAAGCAAATCCTGGCATCTATCAAACAGGAAACTGTCCCAGACCTTATATCTGCCCCGGACCTCGCACCTAAACCATCAGAGACAGACGAGACCTCGACTTTGGTCGTACTAGTCGACCTCTGGAATTATGACAGTCTCACCAAGAATCATGCCCGATCCATCAAAGTCTGTGCATGTTCCCTAAGAGACAACTACGAAATTTGTACTCGCGCTATTGGAATGCTTGTCCACTTCCTCAGTATCCACGCCAACTTCTCTAGAGAGTCTCAAAATTTGTGCCATCTACCTCAAAATTTGTGTCAGTTCCCCTAGAGACAGTGTCCTCTCCACAGTTGCAATCTATGCAAACACTATTGCAAGTGCTACTGTTGGAGAATGAGTCAGTTGTATTGTCGATGTTCCAGTCTATGCAATCGGTGAATATTGATATATCACCATTGTTGCAGTTATCACAGGAACTACAAGTATCATATGTGTCAAAGAATATGGACTTCATCATCAATGACCCTTATTTGTTCTCTCATGACATCAAGTCGATTATCATTGAAGACATCTTGTATCAAGCTACTCTTATCGACGTCATGGTACAAAGAACAGGATGAAGTGCTACCTAACAAGCTTGAGAATGACAAGACACGACACGACAAGTTGCCTGACATGCTCGAACCTATAAGGCGAAAAAAGACGTTATCAAATATCAGAGGTTCTTGATTGGATTTGAACTCGAGGACGAGTTCCTTTCAATCACGGAGGATTGATGTAGCACTTAGACCCTCTCATGTATGCGATCAAATGAGAAAAGTTTCCTCCTCAACTATCGTTGCCAACCACAGACGAACCAACAATTTCTATTCTCTTGTCTTTCTTTTTTTTATTTGATTTTCGTTTTTAATTTTCTTTCTATTTTTAGATTTTGGGTTTTCTTTTAATACCCCATTAAGATTGTATTTGGAACACCTGATTGATAATGGAATAAAATCTATTTAGGATTTTTCCCTTCTTCTTCCTTTTCTTTTCTTTTCTGATTGTGGATTTGAGTACCCTAACCCGTCGACAGCGTTGAACCGGTTTTCTTCTTCCTCAGTGGGTTCCCTCACTGCCAACAGTGTTCGTCAGTACACCCTAGAGTCTCTTACTGTTCTTCTCTGCTGTTGGGAGAAGGACGACTCTCTCCTTGCTACCAGTCAACACCCACGACTAGTAGCACTTGTGCCTGACGTTCCTTTGCCTCATAGACCCCTCGCCCAACTTGCAATCCTAGATCTGTTGGCATTTCCAACAGAGCAACCACCGCCTGCCCAACTTGTCTGCCCTAGCTTCAATTCCATCCATAAGCGTCGCCTTCATCAAACCCACTCAACTGTCTCCATCGACCTAGGCCCCTGTTCTCGCCATGCTCACTGTCGTCCAACTAGATCCATCTCCAGCCAATTCTGCAACCCAAGCCTCTTCATGTCCTTCTTTACCCTTTTCCAAAAACTTCCCTGAAACCAGCCCAGCCAACCCCTTTTCTTTATTCTCCCACTAAAACTCTTCTCATCAACCACCCTAACACCCAGATACTCCACCGTCACACCTCAAGCCATGCAACACCTTTAACCCAATTAATTTACCATTAATCCACCACTACCCACATCCCATGCTTCCCTTGTCTTTTTAATTTCCACCACCATCGTACCATTGAACGTTGACCACCTTTAACCCATTTAAATCCAATCAAACCCATTTAACTCATTTAATTATCCCAATTAAACCCATTAATCTCCATTTTTTTAGCCTTTTAAGCCCGAGTCTCCTATCCATATTTCATTCGATCCTACCTGTTGCGTCACTCCTCCGTTACTGTAGTTCTGCTATACTGATGCCCTCATCATCCATCTCTAGTAACTTCTTCTCATACAAGGAATGTATTCTTAGTTTTCTTCAAACAATATCTGCACTTAGGGTGAGGGGCTTTACCATTTTACGCCTTGGAACCCATTCGTGTGGACTTCTGACTGTTTTCCTTTCACTCAACTTATGACTTGTGTTTGGATGAGAATTTAGAGTAAGTCTCCTCACTTCTCCTAGGGTAAGAAAAGCAAGGAGAACTTCAACTCCTCTAAGTTCCCCTAATGATTGGTGATTGAATGGTTTAAGGTGAAGAATTTAATAACACTATATAAGTTATGTTTTAGGCCTTGTTTATTTTTAAGAATAATCATGAATTTATCAAAGTTATAATATGTCAATCAGTTACTCGTTCGAACTCTCAAGAGAATGGTTCAAAGGTACCGAGATTGCTCATGCCTATTCTCTCGCCTATGGTATGGAGGCAATACTACTAACAGAAGTAGAAGTTCATTCATTGCACATTCTACTCAAAAATGAAATCGAAAAAGCTGAATGAGAAAAAATAAGATACAAACAATTTGAGAAGTTATGCACTCTCTGTCACGCGCAAACATATCAACGTCAGATCCCTCATGGCTATGCCCATATCACGTGACGGGCCCTCCCATTTATTGCCTCGAGTCTTGACTTAAGCATTGTACAAGTGCTTAAGGCTCCTTCAGGCCTACCTCGTTGCCACAAATCAACACTAAGGCGAGACTTGGAAGTAAGCTACCAAAAAGTCATAACACTTTAGCCATAGTTTTTACTCTTTCATTAAAATCTGCTAAAACTGTTGTCAAAATAAGGGAAGCATGGATGTACTTTTATTCTGATACTTTTTAATTGACTCTTTTCTAGAAGTCAAACTCATTCACTTTTTGAATGGTGCTTTAACTTCTTTTTGTCAATTAAGTGTATTAGGGATCTTGTCACTTTAGTTAAAGCTAAGTGAGCCAAGGTAGCTGCTTTACTATTGGGACGATTCATCATATTCATTGGTGGATATTGACTCATCCGACACTATAAGATCTATATCCCTCAATGACGAGTCATCACATAGAGCTTCATTCTACTTGAAATATTGAGTTTGTCGAATCCCCAATCATTCAACAAGTTGAACTACGAAAAGACTCGTGGGAAATGCTCTCATCTATAGGATCGAGGTCTCACAATTCATATATGCACTTTGATGAGTCACACGATTGCACGAGTTTACCATATCTGGGCCAACAATTGAGTGGGCTGTGGAATAAGTATCAGCTGATATGTTGGGTATCAGCCAATATGCAACGTATCAAATCAGCAGAATGCATAGTGCCAATACAGGTGTTTTTTCAATTTTTTTTCTAAAAAAAAAAATCAGTTTTGGATTACTTTTCATATTACTTTAACCAATATTTTCTAATTTCAAATTCTTTATAAGCAAGCTATTCACTTTTAGAGTTATTTTCATCACTTTCTACCATTTTGAGTTATTTTCATTAATTTCTTCGAGTTTCAGCTTAAGATAATCTCAAAATTTGAGTTTTTTGTGAAAATAATTTAATGGAGTAATATGTAGTAGTTATAGAATTCAATGGAGATGTGTTAATGTCATTCATATGATTTTAAAAGTGTATGTGTGATATTCCAAAAAAAAATTATTTTTTTTTATAAAAATCGGTATTTCGAAGATACTTACTATTTTCTAGTTTACAATTAAATGAAGATCTCTTAATGTGATTGGTACATTTTTTGGGTCTTTGTCTAATTTTTTTAATATTCTGACATTTTTATACAGCTACAAAAAATTATAATACAAACGTATGAACTGTAATAGAAGATACATATCACTAGAGGATATTTAAGAACATAAAGTTCATATTAGGTGTTTCTTCATGTTGACTTTTTTCCTTATAAAATTTTAGACATTTTCTAAAGTTTTTGGTCATTTTTCAAAAAAATTAATTTTTATTTTCAAGTGCCTAAAACTCCATGAAATGATCGTTACTTTAAAACACACACACACACACACACACACACACACATATATATATATATATATATATGCTCACCCTAAAATTTTCCATTTTTTCCTACTTTTATGTATTTTTTCCAAAAAAAAGAAGCGTATTGGCGATTCGTTGTATTGCATCGATACAGGCGTAATGGTGGCCTGCATCAGCACACCATTATTTTAATACCTTTCAATGAGTCAGAAGTACGCACTGATGATAACTTCATTGAGTACAACTTCAGTGCAGCACACATGATAGCAGAGCAACAATTAGACAAGATGTGTGTGATGCAATCGACTCATATCGTCGAGACGATGGTCTTGACTCCACTCGATTCTTGAGTTGGAACTATCCATTCTGGGATTATTGTAGGATGATTAGGGTGAACTGTGTGCAGAAAGATAATTATTACTTTCTTTATACATTTCAATCGCATATTTTCATTTCTAAATTAATGTGTTTAATTTGAATTTATTGTTTCATCAGTTAATGACCTCTGCCCAGACATGTTATTGTGCTATTTCTTTTCAAAAGTTAATGTATTCAATCTCTTACATTTATAGGAAGCCATCATGTCTAAGTCCTAACTCGTTGATACGTGTATCTGCCTTTACATCGTCTCTCATTTTCCATTCCCGCAATTGCTTGCAGTCTCTCCTCTTCAGATTTCAGCTTGGTGGAAGAGTCTCCATGATGATGTCTTTCTTTATTTTACAGCTTCATTTATCTACGGTTTGTTTATTATTAACTTGTTATTGTATTTTATTACGAAAGAGTACTCTCCACAAAAAATTGATCGAATGCATTGTTCCTTAGTCCATACGGCAATCTCTCTCTCGATGGTGCTCCATGCTCAAAAATCTGACGTTTCCATGTCACTCACGATGTCAGATACACATCTCCTCACAATTTAACCTCTAATTCATCTAAGCATTTGTTTCACTTATTTAATTTCCTAAGTATCGATATGCAATTTATGTAACTCAATTCATATTAATAATAAATTTTTATTTTATTTTGTCATAATCGACTTCACATCAGCAGTATATTTATTTTTCACACAGTATATAACTTTTGAAGATAGACAAATCTAATACGTATATGCCTACACAAATATATATTATAGAAATGCATCTTTTTTATTTATTATTCATTGTTGTATGTCTCATTCTCTTTTTTTTTTTTTTTGAATGAATAGGTTAGTATATGTCATTAAAGAGAGCCCGAAGAATATATTACAATATACCCACAACCCGGGCCAGGCCAAAAGAACAAAAGTTATAAGCTTCTTGACTCTCAAAAGAAAGCTAAGAGGAAAACAGCTCAAAGAGCAAACAGAGACAAAAACAGCCTCAAATGAAGCAAAGCCAAATTAGCTAAACATCAGGCGAGTTCCAAGGGGGAGGACTGTATGCCTTAGAGAAAATGCCAGTGCATCGCCCATGAGGAAGAAGGTCGAGAAGGGATGCAATCATGGAATCTCTGCATCTGGAGATCATAACAGGCCCAAAATTGAAGTTTAGGAGCAACGACCTGATGGCGTTGAGATGCCCATGTTGACACCAGTGGCTAGAGGATGAATTGTTTGCAAGATATGCAATCTCCTCCCCAAACAAGACATGATGAAGAGGGATGTTTTTCCAAAGAAGGTGTTGTAGAGTCCATTGAGTAAAGAGCAGCAAGGATATGGTGATCTCTTGATGGGTTCGATGAATGCAAAAGAAACTCGTAACACCTGAGGCAGAGCACTCATATTTGGCTCCCAAAAGAGTAACATTTGAAGAGCTGAACTTTGATATGATCAGGGAGCAAGAACCAGAAACAATTCTAGGGTGGAGGTCAGGGGGTAAGGGAGGGATATTGGCAGTAAGGGGCAGATTCCAAGCAGCTAGAAAAAGCCCCACTCATCCTTTGAATATCAGCATTAGATAGAAGGAAATATAACCAATTTTTTATGTCAAAGAGGATTCTTCGGCTAACCTAATCAGGACTACGGGGTAGAATTTGAGAAGAACCTTATGTTCTTTTCATGCCAAATGTGCCAGATTAACCCATGAAGAGCAAGTTGGGCGGCCAATTTCTCAAGTCGACCACTCCTACTACCAACCAATGCCAAAGAGTCAGTCGTGGGGCTGTTAGTGATGGAGAGAAATCTGAATTTTCTTAGGAGTAAATCCCAAACAGTGATAGAGAAACTGCAATGAAGGAGATGTTCATGGGACTCATCTTCCAAGCCACAGATAAGGCACTCTGGTCTTTAGCCCATAGCAGAAGAAAGACCAGGAAATGGTGGAGTGACCATTGATACACCCAAGAAACCATATAGAGTCCACCCAATCGCTGTTGATGGAGGTGATAGCATATGCCAGAGAGAATTTGCCATTGTCACTAGCCACCTAGTAGATTTCATCATCAGTTGGGAAAGCAGGGACGGAGATAAGCCTGATCAGCTCCCAAATGGAAGAGAGAGCCAAGGAAGAAGGATCAGGCAGAACCCAATGATTGTTGCTGATGAAGGTACTGACTTTGATATCACTACCCAGGACGAGGTTGTAAATTTGTCTCTCACCGAACTACTCAAACAGAATAAAGCCAAGGTTGATCCAAGGATCAAACCAAAAACTGGTCTCATTACCATTGCCAATGATGTGAACAGTATGTTTTTTTTTACAAGGTCACGAATAGACAGGAATGATCTCCAAGCCCAAGAAAAATCCTGCTTTAACTTAACACGCCAGATGGAAGCATTCTTCAAGTATTTATGCTAAATCCAATGGTACCACAGATTGTCAGCCTTGGAAACAATGAGCCAGAAGTGCTTCATAAGACAGGCTTTATTAACCGAGGAGACACTTCGAAGGCCCAAACCACCCATCGATTTAGGCTTGCAAATCTTGTTCCAAGAGATGGTATGCAATTTTCTATTATTGGAATCACCCCATAAGAAATTCCTCATAAATTTATCGATCATGTCAGTACAAGATTTAGGAAGGAGAAAGGCATTTGACCAAAACATGTGAGCATTGTTGATGGTCGATCTAAGCAACTCAACCCTGTAGGCGAAGGAAAGAGTGGCACCAGCCCAACCGCTAACTCTCTTTATAATTCCGAAGATGAATCCAACACAGTTGATCCTGCCCGAGAAAAGAGGGAGACCAAGGCAGCAAATATGCAAAGTAGCTTCCTCCATACCAAAGATGTTAAGGATATCAGACCTATTCTTAGCATATCTTGAAAAGATCATATGGTTTTTAGATGGATTACAAGCAAGGCCCGAAAATTTGTGAAAATCAAGAGAAGATCCCTGAGGGAGGCTGCAAAGTTGGCATCAACAGAGCAGAAGAGGAGAAGATCATCAACAAATAAAAAGTGGGACATACTGCAAGTGCCAGATGTGAAAGGGCAACTGATACTGGCGGCAGCCACAACTCTGTCAATCATGCAAGTCAGAGTTTCCATCACCAAGCAGAAGAGGAAAGGAGAGAGAGGATCACCCTGCCAAAGTTCTTTGCCACTCGGGAAAAAACCATGAGGCATCCCGTTGATTAGAACCAAGAAGAAAGGAGAGTCGATGCAATTTCTTATCCAGCCAACCCATTTCTAGTTAAAGTTCATGAGACTCAAAATGTGGTACACACTGTCCCATCTAACGCTGTCGAAGGCCTTCTTCAGATCAAGTTTGATGCACATACGAGGTGGGCCAAGTCCTTATGTATTCCCCTGATGAGATCATGAGCAAGCATGATACTATTTGATAATCACGACCAAGGATGAAAGCTGATTGATTCATACTGATGAGATTAGGCATGAAGAATTTCAAACGATTCACCAAAATGTGAGAGATCATTTTGTAAACTTCATTAGAGAGGGCAATAGGACTTATATAGGACTGTATAAGTCAGGTCGATCAACTCTGTCACTCTTCGGAATGAGAGTAATAAAAGATGACTTCACTTGCTTGAGTAGATTAGATGTATCCAAGTAGTTTTGGACAGCAAAGTTGGCATCCTTACCCACAATGTCCATCCGGACCCGGAAATGTTGATAGAAGAAGCCATTAAATCCATCCGGACCTGGGGCCTTACAAGGGTAGGCCGCGAAGACGACAGCTTTGACTTCTTTGGTACAAATGGGAGCAGTTACGGCATTAGAGTCTTCAAAGGATAGGGAATGAAGAGGGGTAAAACACTGGAAATCCTAATCCTGGCAGTTAGGCGGGAGCTGGGAGGCAGAGTCCCCTCTAAGGATCTTGGTAAAATAGTTTACAAAAGTCTGGGAGATCATCTCAGGATCCCGACTAATAGTGCCATCATTGCAAGTGACTGAGTTGATAAAATTCCTGTTATGTCTGGCCTTGATAGAGTTGTAGAAGTACTTGCTACCAATATCTTTCAGATTCAAGTGGAGGATTCTAGATTTCTGCTAAAGGAGCTGCAGTTCAAAATCAAGGCAGTTAGCGAGTCTTGACTTGGAGGAGTGAATCCGAGCCCAGTTGGCATTTGAAGGATGCAAATCATACTCCAACTGAGCATTGGCAAGGGCCTCTCTGCTAAGCTTCACCTGCTCACTAATCCTTGGTTTGGTACGGTGCCAGGTAGAGAGAGCTTTTTTGACCCATTTGAGTTAGGTGACAAGGTGAAACATAAGAGAACCATTAACAAAGCTTCGGCCAGATTTCTTCAATAATGCTTCGAGCTTCCAAGTTCTTCTCCCACCCATTGATAAACTTGAAAGGATAATTTCTATTGAACTGAATATTATCAATGCACAGGTAGATGCCTTTGTGATCTGAAAACCAAGACCAAAATAATTGTTGGAAGATTGATTATAGTTGTTCAAGAATTCCTGATTCATCAAAATCCTATCAATGTTGGTTTGCACCCTCTTGAAGCCATGAGAAGAGTTGGACCTAGAATAGTCTCCTCGAAATTCTGAGGTCAATAAGCTTAGAAGCATCAATACAAATGTTGAACTGATCCATGTCATGCAGATTGGGCCTTCCCCCTCCAGAATTTTCATCTGAATCACGAATGCAATTGAAGTCGCCAACAAAAATACATGGCTCGCTCCTCTGGGTAAGAGAGAGAAAGGATGGTTTCCCATAGCTCCATACGAAAAGATGGGTTATTGAATCCATAAATAGCAGCAAGACAAAGTATTATTAACAAAAGGACACCCAATGTCACACAAAATTATCTGGGCATCGGCGTGAGCAATACGGAGATCAATGTCTTGTTTCCAGGCAATCCATATTCTTGCATGGCTTGCATGAGCAACATTGGAAAAGTTATTCTAGTTTCTATGGAAAATGTCATTAGCAATGACATGCAGATTATTTGCTCTAATCCTGCTTTCCAAAATGAGGATGATGTCCGGGTTGGAGGAGGCAATAAGATCCTTGATCTCCGACTGCATACATGGCCTGTTCAGACCCCGGACATTCCATGATACAATTATCATTGAGGGATGAGTGTGCCAACCGGCACTGTAGGGGCTTTGGCAGCAGAACCCTTGCTGCTAGCATAATTAACAACCATGTTGTCTATGAGATTGAGGCATTCTTCATTCTCAAAATAGTCTTCTGTGAGGCAGAAACATCTTCAATAGAACCTTCAATCAATTCTCCTGTTGGAGTAGTGCCTGCCAAAGCATCATCTATTATTCCTTCCAAGATAGAGAACCTGTTAGGAGCATTGGAAGGAATAGTGGGCTGGTCCCTTGTTATCAGAGCACCATTTGGTCGAGGGGTCCTGCTTGCAATCTTTTTTGCATTTGGAACCCAGACTTCAGCTTCTTTCCCTTTGATGTTGGGTGGTGGTGGATTGGGGATAGTAGATGAAGAGTTGGGAAGCGATGGAATGGGGGTGGCAGATATTGTATTGGGCTGATTTCCCAAGTTGAGGGGTCAAGTTTCTTTTTTGCCCTGATAAAGTGGAATTTTTTTATGTTAAAGAACAGTCATTGTTGGAATGACTGAAGGTATTACAAGTAGAACATGACTTAGGCCTCCAATCATACTCCACACGTTGGTAGATGGTTCCACGATGAGTGATGAGGGTAAGGGTATCCGGAAGTTGAGTACTGGGAGTAATTTCGATGCAAACCCTTGCCCTTGCCAGATTGGTGCCATTTGTTGTAGTTGTATCCATGAAGAGGGGATTACCAATCAAACTCGCAATCCTGCTCAGGTTCTTTGTTGTTATGAATGCTCCATTAAGGTTGGATAACATTCTCCTTGTCAAGATTAGATGATAGATCCCATCTTTTGAGCATCAGGGGTTTGCTTTGAATGAAATATGGTCCATTTTCAAGCACCCTCTGACAATCATCTTCGAAGCCGAATTTGAAGAGGAAGAACCCATCATCCAGGTTGGTGATCACAAGCCCAGGTGGGGAATCCCATTGCTTTGGGAGCCTACTCTTGACAAGTGGGAACCATGGTTTTTTACCAATAAAGTAGCCAACCAGGTAGGATTTCCAGCGTTCCTCTCCTTCAACGATGTCATCTTCAGGGAAAGCAGCGGTGAATGATGATTGAGTTCCAGATTCAACAAATTTGAGGTTGAGGGATGTCTCCTTTCTTTTCTAAAAGAGGGATGCCCACTGACGATTTGCAGTTATCCCTTGGCTGCCAGAAGCAGAAAGATGGATCTCGTTTGGCTGCACGGGATGAGTAGGAGGAACAGAGGCAGAAGGGGGCTCTGTTTAGTGGTTGGGCTTACTAACATGGGAACTTGAAGAGGGGAAAACCTAGGGGATTTTGAGGACTCACCAGGAAGGTGTAGAGGTTGTTTGGCTCAATGTTGTGAAAATCGAATCGTATCGTAAATCGTTAATACATCTTGAATCGCAAATCGTGTATCGTAAATCGTAGAATCGTAAGATTCATAAGTGTTTTCCTTCAAAAATATTTAATATATGAAATAAAATAAAATATATCTAAAATGTAATAACATGAGCAATTCTCTAACTTTCTTTCAATATTAAGTGAATTCTATATAATTAGTTCATTAGAGCTCAAATTTCAATGCTTGAACTCCCAAAAGTATAAGACCAGTATATAATCCAACAATATTGTGAAAAGTCAATAATGAACTAAAACCCCTCAAAAAATAGAAAGGTCTTAAATACTCATTAACTCAAACCTTAAAAACCATTAAAATGAAATGTTTTATACTTTCACATTCCTAATAACCCCATAATTCTATTATTTATACGAATCGTAAGATTTGTTGATAGACGAATTGTTCCTCTTATCATATCGTATGAACCGTAAGATACGAATTGTGTATCGTAAGATTTTAACAACCATGGTTTGGCTAGCATAGGGTTTATGCCAACATTGGCTAGATGGGTCTGATTATCAGGCTAGGGTAGAACAGGCTCCTCAAAAAGGATAGCCAGAGGAGAGGTGACACCTTCATTGGATATGGCTTCACTAAAGTGTGTGTTTTCACACAATCCAGGGTTGGTAGATGATGCTGATGGGGAAGCAAGACTCTGGAGACTTTCTTTGGCCCCTGATGATCTCCGGATCAGTAACGACAGGGATAACTTGACCATTAGCAGATGCAATAGCAGCCGCAACCATACTGATTTGCACATCTTTGCAGTTTTATAAAACTCATGGAGGTTAAAAGAAAAATCACCATTTTTTGAGTCCTTACCAGTCATTTGATTGGATGTGCTCTGCATCCTGTAAATGGCAGCACGGTCTACCCCGAGGAGGAGGAGTTCCGCCGGGATGAACGAGGGGAAACAATCCTGTTTTTTCTTGTAGATGTAGTCTGCAATCAAAGCAACCCGTGCTTCTTTGTCGCTGCAGTTCATGAACTTTTTTTGGAAGTTTTTAACCCTTTGAAGATGGATATTTTCTTTAGCAGCGAGAATGAGGTCTTCAGATTCCACTAGAGATAAATCCACCCCCTTCTAATGGTCGTTACAAGGGCATCGATTTTGGCCGCACCAGACCATAAATCAGAGGAGATAGTCCTTTCAAGCATTTCTACTTGATAGTTCAAATCATTCTCCTGATCCAGAAAAGGGTCAGGTGGCTGCTTCTTAGGCTTCGGGGGCTTACGATTCTTGCCCATGGGTGCATGAATCGGGACGAAAAGGAGATGGGGTAGAGGTTCGAGTGGTAAAGGTCTTTTTTTTTTTTTCTCATTCTTTATTTATAACTATTTTTTACGTTCATTTCATTGGTTTCATTTATTATTCATTATTATATTTCTCATTCTTGATTTTATATTTCAATTTAATTTTATATATTCATTTCATTCTTTTTATTTACTAATCATTGTTATATCTTCCATTTTTATTTGTAGTTATTTCTATAATTGAAATTCATTTTATATGATTATTTTTATAAGTTACTTTTTATTGATATATTTATTTCATAGCAGAAAATTACTAAAATTTATTTTCCATTTTTTAATATTCTTAGCTATTTTAAAAAAATTAAAATTTTTGAAACTCAATTTCATAACTTGAAATAGAATTGAAGTCCAGACCTTTTTAAATAAAAAACAATAATAAATGGAGAGAACCGATGCAATGCATATCGCCATTACAAGCATAACATAAGCGCTGGATGATAAATGGAGAGAACCGATGCAATGCGTATCGCCAATACGGCATAACAGAAGTGCTGGATTGACCATCGTTGAACCTGGATTTTTTATTTATTTTAATGACAGATGATGGAAAGCTCGCACCACATAGACATAATGTTACCAACTGAGGTATCCGAGGACCATAGTAGAACTTAGATTTAACTCTTTTATCTTTTCAAGAAAGTTCTTCTAAAAATGTTTGATCCATAAGTCAACTTGTATAATATTAATTTCGGTGTCCTTTGGTTTGATGGACAGCAAAATTGGACAGAGATAAGTTTCTGTTAAATATTTAACTCATATAACATAAATTACTTGAACTTATTGGACCGAACATTAGTCGAACTCATTGACACCCAAACCCCCTCTCTCTCAAGCTTCCTCCTCTGCTGCATTACAGATAAAATAATAATGATACAAGATTGAAATAGCAGACTGCCAATACGCACAAAACGAAAGCACCAAAACTTTTCCATTAATAAAAAAATCAACATACAGCAATGAACAAAATTGACATAAAACGTAAGTTTGTTTTATATAGGAAAGGAAAATATAACTGCAAAAATTCTGGATACCCATGGAAAGAATGGAAGGAATTTCCTCGTGTATAGAAAGAAAGGGGAAAAAAAAAACAATCTGTAAAATTTGATGCAGCAGGATCATGTGTTGAATGGAAATATGAAGGTTATGTTTTATAAGCATTACCGTGGATCACTATGAAAGAACATCTGTTATTCTGCTGCCAATATACCTGTCTCAAATTGAATGTTTACCTATCTACTACTACTCCTCCTCCTCCCTATCTATACATCTTCATCAGGCCACAATCACGGGATTCTTCCACTTTTCAAGTTTCATTCTTCGATTAGTATCATTAGTTATAGGTTTCAGCAGCCGTTCTGTCTCAATTTCCGACTGTAGAGAAGCTTTGAGTGCCCTTAAATGTCCAACACACTGTTTGTGATCAGAACATCTCCCATTACTGCTCTCTCGTCCATATGGAGCAAGTTTCCTTTCGTGGGTAGACTGCCACTTTGCTTGTAGATATGCCAGAGACCTCCATGGAGGAAGAGGCATTGAGTTCTGCTTGAGAGAACTTCGTGCAGCCTCTACCATGACTTGCAGGAACTCTTTTAGCTTAGCCAGGGAACCCACATAGACAACAGGAAGAGAGTATAAAATCGTGTCATAAGATGCAACTGCTCTCGCAATTTCAAAGTGGCTGCGGAAGTCAATATCAACAATTAACCGCTCAGAGCTTGCACCATAGTCACTGGTGACAACATCAATGTATTCATGATCACCTAAACAAACATAGGAAAGCAAATTTTGCATAAGCATGACCAAAGTGGATGAATTAGGATAGAAATGTGAGTCCGAAATCTTTGATCCAAGGAGAACAATCAAAACTAAGAGCATTTCAGGTTATACACTGGCATACCTCCAGGGACCTTGCCAACGCCCTGCCATTTGGACAAGCAGACGGCAGCATCATAACCCATCAATCTTAAGTGCTTTACCAGCAACTGCCGAATACAACTTGCGTGACATGGCTCATTCTTGACATAATGGAGGTCCATCTCATTGAGAGAAAGGAGAAGCGAATGAATGACTGACAACAAGTCACTCTCATAGCGATCCACAGAGTGCTTATAAAACTGCAGAGCAACAGATATTGAGTGAACATTGTAAATATAAGTTCACAAGAAAGATAGTATTATCTGTCACCAGTCACAAACATATATACAATGCTCAAGTAACAGAGAATATACACTGAAGGAGTCATTCATACTATGTAAGGGGCACATGCAAGTCAACATTACACCTACACATCGAGATCCTGATTATAAGAAATTGTTATCGAATGGAACTTTTGCACCCATGATCGAATGCAACTTTGGTTATTCAGATACACACACACAATGGCACTCATGAAATATCGACAAATTATTTGTTGTGAACCAGATGACTAAATTTTTATCGAGCCTTTGTTTTGAACATTAATTGTCTCGTACTCATTTTCATCCCAGGAATTACATTTAAAGATATGCTCACCATTGGATTAGGTTCAAGTGCTAGAGACGGTTAAAACTTTGTAGCCTTTAAAACTATACTTAGAATGAATTTTTCAAGTTGAACTTTACCACGTATCCTATTCACAAGTAGATCTATCAAATTAACTAATTCTTACCAATGTTGTGAAAATCAAATCATATCGTAAATCGTTAATATATCTTGAATCGCAAATCGTGTATCGTAAATCATAGAATCATAAGATTCATAAGTGTTTTCCTCCAAAATATTTAATATACTGAAATAACATAAAATATATCTAAAATATAATAACTTGAACAATTCTTCAACTTTCTTTCAATATGAAGTGAATTCTATGTACTTAGTTCATTGGAGCTCAAATTTCAATGCTCCAACTCTCAAAAGTATAAGACCAGTATATAATCCAAATATACTATGAAAAGTCAATAATGAACTAAAAAACCCTCAAAAAATCGAAAGGTCTTAAATGCTCATCACCTCAAGCCTTAAAAACCATTAAAACGAAATGTTTCATGCTTTCACACTCCTAATAACCCCATAATTCTATTATTTATATGAATCGTAAGATTTGTTGATAGATACGAATCGTTCCTCTTATCATGTCGTAGGAATCGTGTATCGTAAGATTTTAACAACCATGATTCTTACTCTCTAATATAAACCTTATAGAAATCATGGCACTAGTTAGGGGCCTTGAGGCTTCCTTTCTTCACATCAGGCGCACAGGCAAATGGGGTAATATACTACTTTGCCAAAAATGGTGTAAAGGAATCTGTTCAAGGCGTTTTTTACATTTGAAGAGAAGGGTTCACACGATTGTATTTGGAGATGTATTGTATTGTATATGTTCTATTTGTTCTCTTGGAGTGATCTTTGTTTTTGTTTTTTCTTATTTATCGCTTTTTCTCTTTGGTCTATACCTTTTACACATCTTTCTTGTACTATAAGTTTTTATTTAATAATATTTCTTCTTTGTTACCGCTCAAAAAATATATATATAAACCTACAATGGTTAATTTCTTTGAAAAATCAAAAAACAAACAAACACACATCCCAACCCACCTCCAGGAGAGGAGATATGCCTAATCATTACACCATCCATAGGGTTAGCATGAATAAATGGATGTTGCAGCCAGAGTTGAACCACATTTGTGAATTTGTGATATAGAAGACTGCACAAGTTTCTAACTCAACAATAATGGCGAGTCCCAACAATGTTTAAGAAGTTTCACAGATTTGCCGGAGCTGTTAACGGTACGACGTTATTGCCGAAAAAACAAAACAAAAAAAAAAAAAAAAAAAAAAAAAAATATATATATATATATATATATATATATATATATATATATATTATTTTGAAAGGAAATATTTCAATTGCCTAAGATAGAGGCAACAACAGAAATCAATTCCAATGCACTAGTATCAATATGAAAATTTGTATCGCATCATCCAAACAGTGAATTACGTGTTCTTTTCAATTACAGTATTTTGAACAATGATCTTCAAATTAACATTGTCAATGAAATAAAAGTTCCAAGTGAAACATAAGACACTTAGAGAGGGGTTAAGGAGTACAAGGTGTCAGAATTAAGGGCATTGTTTTCCTCCAGACCAGAGCATAAACCTAGCAGGATGGGAAAAAAAATGTTAGGACTTATCCATCAATTTGGACGTCAACAATTAAGAATTCTGGAATTGGAAATAATTCATGTAATAGCAGTTTTGTGTTGGTAGACTTGAAATTATTACTTAGAATCTGAGAATTCCATAACCTAAATGTTTTGGGCATTACAACTCCAAATAACACTTTGAGAATTTTTAAACCCCAAGAAATTAGAATTCTGCAGGATTATTTATAATTTCCATTAGATTTTTGGTCCACCAACATGAATTAATTTGGAAAATTTTATGAAACCCATGAAATTGCAATTCTATACAAGAATTCAACGCTAGAACACATGGCTTATACAAAAATGCTAAATACAAAAATCACAATCACAGAAGGCATTTGCATGTTCTATGGGAACAAGACCAAAGAAACTGGAAAGGAAAGTGATGTTAAAAGGAAGCCATACTTACCAAGATCCTTTCCGCAAGATGGGCAAGATCAGGGAATCCAGAATCACTGTCGCTGCTGCACCGTGAGTCAGCCCCACCACTACCATTCTCCAAGAAATCGCTCACCATAACTGCCAAGTCATGCTCACTCTCATGGCTGAAACCACCCATCTGACCCACAAGCTGCCCACCACCACCCCCCAATCTAGACAGCAGATCCCCTGCCGCAGCGCATATCTGGCAATCCCCATCTCCTCCACTCCGACTTTCACCTCCAACGGAGGCATTCCTTACTGCCCCCACACAGGGGTCATATCCACACTTACCCAGCTTAGCTTGACTTTTTGATCGAGACACAAATTCTTCTATTAACAACATAGAAATGCAAATTTCAAGCCAAAAGTTCCATATTTAAAGTTTAAATTGCTCACTTCCAGAAAACCCAATCATGGAAATGTAAAATTCACGCCGAAGGCTCCACCTTTTACACTTCTTCTTATTCAATTCCAGAAGATCTAATCATGGAAAAGCAAAATTCACACCAAAGGGGTTCCGGCTCTTTGCTTCCTCTCTCCAAATTCCCGTTCCTCAAAAGGTGGACACAATTAATCCATCGAAGACACAAATTACTCAAGAAAAATATACAAGAAGGCCTAAGTTTCAAGACACGAAAAGAACCATGAAAGGGCTACTCTAATTTCTAAAGGAAAGATACAAGAAAACATACATTTGCCGAATTAAAAATTGAAGCCGCTCGGAATTCGAATTCCGGAAAGAATTCAACGAATCCTAGATTTCAACGAGATGGAAAGGAGAAGATCGACCAATTAAATCCAAAACCCTAATTTCTCAGGCGGAGAATCAACACCGGCGAATTAGGCAACAGCAGCCTGACCAGAATCCAAAATCCTAACGGAAATGAAATGTGGGAAACATCATCCTGCATTTGAGAGACGAAGAAATGAAAAACAAAAGAAACCCTAACCCTAATTTTGCATGGAATTGTGTGGAAGAGAGAGGTGCAATTGAATTTTTCTGTGATCCAAAGGGTGGAAAACGATGGCAGACAAATGCTCTCGAAGAAACCCAAAGGATAAGAGGAGAAAGCAACGGGAGGCGGGTCATTTATAGTGGAAGAGGCTCGATCTCAAATTACCAAAATGTCTTTAGCTTTTATTAAAAATAATAAAATTACATTCCACTTTATTTTATATAAAAATATAAAATTTACTTAAAATTAAATCATTTTATACACATGATGCAAGTAATTTGATTAGTATTTTAATTAACTTTTAAATAATCAATCAATTGCAATTTATGACATGAGTCTGAAGATATAAAAGAGTATATTTTAAATATAAGTGTAACATCTCTTCTTTTATTTTATATTTTAAAATTTAAATTAGAGATAAATTATTTTACTATGTAAAAATTAAGGCAACAAAATTGTTAAAATGAAACTTGAGTTGATTGAGATGTGACGAAAGTTTTGAATTTTGATAAAATGAAATATGAGATTTTTTTCATTTTTACTAAATAAGGTCTACATTTTATTTTATGAATTTTTTTAATATTCAAATGACTAGACTTTGTTTTGAAGATGATTAATTGAGTTTATACCTTATAGTATGAATATGAAGTGCCGTGTGATTAAATATAAAATGAAAGTAGTGGAAATGCCAATACATTGAGAGATTATGAAATATTATATTTATTTATTAATACATCATAAATATTGTGAATTCAAGTCATATAGCATCAAATAATTAGTCTATCTATATAAAACAACTTTGTTTGGATAATAATGAGGTACTCTCATTCACATTTAAAGTGAGACTAATTATTCTAGATACAAAAAATCACTCATAAACCTTGTGTATAATGTTAGTTCGAGAGAAATCGAATCTGATACTTCCATTTTATAAAAAATTTATTAAAATTAAATTAAGAATTTCAATCTTAAATAAATATAATAAATGACCATGATGACAACTTTCTTTACTCTATGTTTTGTATTTTATAGAATAAGATTTTTTATTAGTTTTGTATTTTTGTAATTTCTACATTTTTAACATTTAGCTAAAACATCTTTATTTTGATATGAAATACTTTATAATATAGAGAAATCATTTTCATCATCTAATGAATGGATCAAAGTCAAATATCAAATTATGCATGGCAAAAGACTGTCAAATTTTCAACAATTTCGATAGGAGTGGTTGTGATCCTATTTTATATTATGTTATTAACTGTCAAAAATTTGATCATTACTTATAGACTTCTACATTTGACTCTTTGTTGTAAAGAGGACTCCATTTAGTTTTAAGTGAAAGATACAAATTCCTATTTTTCATGTTGCGCTTCTAACTTCTGACTTTCACACTTAGCATCCATGGTGGGATTAATCAAATTAAGTAGGTCCCATATTTATATGAACATTGATCAGTATAAATAATTTGTCTAAATTAATTATAGCAATATTTTTATTTTAAAAAATTAGATTGACTATTATTATAATATAAAGACACTTTTTTTTTTCATTCACATCTAAGTTTCATGGATTTAATACAAATACTCTTTCTCTTTTCTCACACAAATTTATCTCATCGAATGATATACCTATCCAATATTAAATGTTGATTTTACTATTGACCGTCAAGATGTTTAAATCTAGAGTTCTCCATGAGATTATTCTTTAATTAACTAAATTAGTGTATGTTGATTGAGAGATTTACACATGATTGTTAATTAGTCTCACCTTCAAAATATATATATATATATATATATATATATATTATTTTTTTAAATAAATTATAAAACTTTAAACATAATAGAGTTAATTTTTTATAACAAACATTGTCTGAAAATTAACTTTCAACTATATTTGTCATTGGCATGAAAGGCACTCAGGTAGGACCCACATAAGTCCGATGGTTGCCCACGTAAAAACTTTTTCTCTTAATTGGTGCTCTTGCATTTTCGAGTTAATAAAAACAGAAGGGTACTAAAGTACTTTGGGATGCCTTGGCCACCAAGAAATTTCGGTATGAAAGACTACCACTAACGGTCATAGGCCGAACCGGCAACGACGTTCGCGACACGGCAGGCGCGTCATTACGTGGCAGCTCTTCATGGACTTGCAATGTAACGTTATAGTTGTGGGGCCCACTCGTAATGATCACGAGGGCAGGCAGGAACATTTACCAAACTGTTTTAAATGCAAGGTCTTGCCGATCTAATCTACACCGTCCATGGTGATGATGGTGGTCCATCTTGCCCTTGAAATTAACAATACGCTCATAACTGGACACGTACACCGGTAAAGTTTAGGCCGGTCTCTCAAATGGTCGGTCTTTTTTTTCAAATCCAAAAAATTAAATGATAGTAATTATAGGAGTAACAAGCCAATTTAAGTAGTTTCTTAAATTATGAATTTATTGTTTGCCCCAAACATTTTAAATAGAAAGCACTCTTCAACATTAAAAAAATTAGAAAGTACATTCCAAGATGACATTTTTTTCTTGAATTGTTTAAATACTTTTATTTATTTAAAATAATAGTCACTGTTTTCTATATAACGAAAATATTGCAAGAGAGGTGTTAACATAATTTGAACATAATCATTTAAGGCAAACAAATAAGGTCTTATATTAAGAGTGTGTAATGTCACAAATATTGTTCTTGGGATATTGCGACAACGGTTAATAATAGGATATTTTAAAATTCTCGAGTTTCTAAGTGAAAGTCTCATGAAAAATATAAATATTTAAAAAATAAAAATATATAATAAATAAATAATTCTCATCTAACATTTTTTGAGTAAAAAAATATCATAAAAATTCATATGAGTTCATTGTTAAATATCATAACAAAGTCACCCAATATTAAAATAACATCAAAAAACACAATCATCTAGAAAGAAAGCCTAATTTGAAATTTCAAACTTTCAAATAACAAACCATCAAAAGGTTAATAGTATCATAAGGTCAACAAATATTATAAATAACATTCAATGTCAATAAAGCCATCATTGTTCTACGAATTTCAAATTTTGTACGCCATCAAGCTCCTCAAGAGAAAACTGAGTATTATGTTCATATCATCATTAGAATATTGATTTTCTTCATTTTCTTCTTTCAAACCATCAAATGGATTAATATCATAAATTGAAATGGCATTTGAGTCCTTAAAGAATTTCTCCTTTAAAGTCTTTTTCATAAGCAAATTCACTTTAAATAAACCAAATATAGAAGCCTTTCAAGATCAAGTTTGTTCATCTTTTTTGAATAAGTTGTTTAAAAAATGCTCCAAGTGCACTCACTTGCTGATGTATTGCATTGTTGACTCAGGATTTTTATTGTAATGGACTTTAGATTTGGAATTAGATTTGGATTTTTATTGAAGTTCTACATAACTCCCACCAAAGACCTAAGTAATTAAAAGAATTAGATACACCTTACAAGATACAATTAATATAAACTATAAAATACTAAATCAAAATTAAATTAAGAAAACAAATGAAAAGAAACTTACCAGGATGAGATGATGGCATCATTTCATTCGACATCACTCCTCCAAATTTTTTTGGATCTCTAGAATGATAAACAACTGTCAAAATGTTTGTCTTGACTCTCCTTTTGGTGATATTTTCATCATAACTTTATCGAGGCCATGATTTCAAAATTTGGACTTACAATGTTCTCATAAAATAACTTAGGATGAAAATATGCAACAACACCAAGATTCTAAGGGCTTTTAGTTGAAAAAATCTATTTTAGAAACAATTTTTTGTGGGACTTATTTGTAATTTTGGAATGGATTAAAAAAAAATTTTAAGCTAATTACATTGTATAAGGCAAAAGAAACCAAAATATTTTTCCAGTTATTGTACCCTCCAACATAGACTAAACCGAGACTAGTCGGTTGGACAGTTTCATTTAGCTGGAATTTTAAAAAAAAAATATTATTTCCTTTTGTACAGGCTTTTAAAAGAATTGTTTTGCTCGCCTATTAAGGTGAGGAGATTCAACTGAAACTTTAAATTCTGTAATGTTGTGTATTTAATTAAAGATATTTAACTGGAAATTCTCGAGTGCTATTAATCGAAAGCAATGTCGGGCCAATGGTATCTTGACAAAATATGGAAAAGACTTGAATGAGACCAAAATACGACACCGGGTGTTACTTACACGTAAGGGAATAAATGATTCGATTCTAAAACCGGAGTAAGTTGGAATAGTACTCGAGAGTTGAGGCCTAGCTTTCTAACCGAATACTGGACCGGACA
Organism: Chimonanthus salicifolius; assembly: GCA_013350335.1. Classification (NCBI taxonomy): domain Eukaryota; kingdom Viridiplantae; phylum Streptophyta; class Magnoliopsida; order Laurales; family Calycanthaceae; genus Chimonanthus; species Chimonanthus salicifolius. The sequence goes on from CM023539.1 coordinate 34,486,994, forward strand.
TGTGCGGAAAATGATTAATTAGCATTAATGATGTAATGAAAATTTGTAGATTTTTTAAGTTGAATTATGAGTCTTAAGTGATTGTTGATATGTGATTGGGTAATATATGAATTACACATCTTTAATATGTTGACAACTGCATGTGTAATATGTTTATATGCTTAGTTGCATGCATGATTAGTTATTTTTGGATTTTGATATATATTCCAACGGTTGATGTGATAATGTGTCTATTACATATCACATTTGTATTGTTGCACACCCCAATATGATGCATGATTTATAATGTGGTTTACTCATTCACATGAGAAGGATGAATCTGAGAGAGAACCAACGGTTAATTTACCGCAATAAGGTTGTCCCGCGAAAAGACTACGGGGTTAATACATGAGGTTGCAATCATGTAAAATATGAGGATGTTCCGTATTTTTCCAAAATGATGGATCATATATGGGCAAGATAACAAAGTTGCATTGCTATTTGTAAGATCGTTCCGCATGTGCACACACACCATGCGAGGTCATTCAGCTTAAGAGCGAAGAATTGATTTAGGTAGATGCAAGGGGTGGAGCCGTGTATTTGTGAGGTTGTCCTGCATAAATACGAGGTTGTACTATATTGTAGCGCCATATGATATCATAGGTTGCATTTGTAGTATAATTACAACTGCATTTGTTATTTGAATGATAATCATATTATGCATGTGTTTCAATTGTTATAGGGTTATTAACATGATTCATGCTGTATATTGTTTCTCTTTACTAGACTAGTTTCCCTTACAATTTAGAAAGTTTACTCGAAGAACATTTAGACGAACCTCTGTTGTTGGGTTAGGGATATGAGTCCCTGGTGTTTCTCATTAGTCGAAATGTATTACTTTTTATAAGAGAAACTTTTGGTTGTAATAATTCTAAAATTATTTGTATCCTTGCTTGATCTAAATATGTAATATTTTCCTCTATGTGTTCCAATATGGTTATTGATCTCTGATGATAAGCATGTTGTAAATTTTATTCATTATGTTGGAATACGTTGAAATATGCTAGGTACTGTGTGTAAATGGATGGAACCCTTCTCCAAGAATATAACATTGATGGTTGCGAAAAAGATATCGTGTCTCGTGGACCCTTGGCGGGGTAGGGTGCGACAACTTGGTATAGAGAGAAGGATTTAAACCTCTGATTGCGAAGAAGGAAAAGTAGATATGGATATAGGTTCAAACACTAGATCAAGAAAGACAAGGATGTGGAACTATGATTGGACATTAGGTTCATCCCCTATTATCTAGTGTTGGGAAACATTGTTTGAAATTTATATTGTATACATGCTATTCTGTATAATTAATCCTATGACAGATATCTGGTGGTCGAAATCATCGTGCTGGGAAGGAACCAGGCTAAGAAAAACCAAAAACCAGACAATGTCATGATAGGTATGAAAACAACGATAAATGCCATAAGATCCACATGTGATGGCTTAGAAAAAGTTACGAAAAAAAAATTGGAAGCTAAGCCAAATGTCCCTTTACCCTCAAAGCAAATGTCCAGGTCCAAGAAACTGCCAATCCCACCTGTGAGACTTCTACTACCTAAACAAGAGAGGTGTTACTTATGCTGAAAATAGGTCATGATGAGGTTGAGTGCCTACAACACTTATGCTACATCTATGGTACAACCAAACATCCAGTTGAAAATTGTCCTTACAACGAACTCCAATGCTCTATTTGTGGCATAGTGGGCAATCTGGACGAACAATGTTTCATCGCCCATGGATCCTATTGCAATGGGTGTGACCATCTGGGCAACGGCTATGAAGATTTCCCTTAGGCTGGGAATTTTGGAGATAGAACTGGGTCGGACCCAGGATGGTACTAGCCTTCGTTTGGAATGGGAGTGAAAGTCCCTGTACTAGAACATGATTCACTCTAGAGGGGGGTGCATAGGGCAATCTACAAATTTGTTAATCCTTTAAAAATTCCTTTATTAATTAACCAATTTGCAGTGGATACAAGTCAATTAAGTGTGTGTGTGTGTGTGTTAGCAATTGTGATTAAACAAGAATTCAAACAATTAGGTCTAACACACAAGATAATGTAAAGTGGTCTGGAGTAAACCCTCCTACATCCACTGATGGAGTCACCCAACCTTAGACTATCCCAAATTCACTAAGTAGGGAATTACACCCACACTAATAGATTAGGACTTCCACCTAACCAATTGGTTGGGAATTTCACCCAACACCTATCCCTAGTGTAAACCCTCTATTTTTATAGTGGTTCAAGAATACACCCTCTTTAATCCACTTTACAAGTTTGATTTATAAAAATAAAATCAAGGAGAAGCATTTGCCTTTCAATCTTTGCAAATGTGAAGATTTGCTTCTTAATTCTCCTTCCCAATGTGATCTCGCAAGTTGACGAAGATGCGCCAAGTGTAAAGCAATCACAAGAACTTGGGAAGCCTTTAGGAAATTGGGTTATCAATGTCTATCCTAGACTGTATACCTCACCTCTCTCTTTCTCTCTCAATCTCAATCTATGAAAATAGGATTTCTTAAATGATTCACCAAGTGTATACTTCAAAGGATTGATCCACTCACTTAAGGGTATTAATTCACAAATTTACTCTGGTAGATCAGGGTCATCAATGCTCTAGAGAGGTCATTTCAAAACATTGCCAAATAGTTTCATATTTATAGAGAGGCAAAGCTATTTTTCGAAACAGTTCATCACCAACAGGTCGACCAGATTGATGGGTCGGTGAATTTAAATGTGATTGTTCAACCACTTTATCGTTGTGCATTAATTGCACTCCAACGGTACAGAAACTGGAACTACCGATGGGTCGACACTCCTTATGTTCCATATGTCGATCTTGTCGTTCAGTCAGTCCAGATTATCAAAGTGCATCAAAAAAATATAGAGCCTGCTCATTCAGAACCTTGAAAATATTGATCGACATGTCTGCCCATCAATGGGTCAGTCCTGGTATTCTCGATAGATCGATGACCATGATGTGTCTATCTGAGAGTACCCTAGAGTTCTAAGTCCAGAATTCAACTCGACTCGAATCGACATGTCGTGTTCCCCGACAGGTCGAACCTGATTATTAGAGAGCAAACCAAATTTATTATTTATTCTTTCAAGAGATTGCCCAAATCCAATCGACATATCGGTGACAACGATGGGTAAGTCCTATATCACCGAAGGGTTGGTGCACTCGATATGCTTGAACTGAGAGTGGCCCTGAGTGACAGTCCTTCCAGTCCAAAACCCCTATCAATCCGGTCGACGTGACAATGAGCTCAATGGGTGTGTCTTATCTTCACCAATGGGTCGGTGAACTCGACGAGTCAACCTGACAGATTACCAGATTTCCAATGTTTATCCCATCTAGTACTGTGACTGTCCAGGCACCACTTAGACTTAGATTAATTTTACCAATATGATTCCTAAGTCTAGGTAAAGTCCACTAAGGGTGTGGGTTCCATCTAAGGGCATCTATGGTCAATTTTACCTGTTTGATTGCCATACACCGATGAGCTTGGAAACTTGGATTTTGATCTTCATTATTCTGGCAAGTGCTTGTCCCATGTCATGGAATTGACAAATTAGGAACTTGGCACACCGGGGCACTAACATGGAGGATAGAGAAATGGAAGGAAGGGGGAACTGACTAAAATTGTAAATTATGTGTGTAGGTAAACCTAAAACCCTGAACGAGGAGTCCAAAACACTGTAAGGATCCTCAGGATTTTGCTAAATCAGGAATTACAAGATGTTGTGTGAAAAATGAAACCACTAAAGGATAAATAATTTCTAAAGTGGTTGACTAAATTTGACCTAAATTATTAGCAATGATTGGATATATATTGCTACGGTATATTTAATAGGAGGTTATTTTGATTACAGAATAGGTGGAACAGACACGTAGTAGTGAAGAAAGTATTTATTCTCCACATCCTCTGCGTATTATAGAGCAAGAAAGATTGTATAGGATGATTCGGGAAACCATGGCAGTTTTCAAAATGGACTCCGAAGATTGATGAAACCCTCCGATAATGATCCTAAAAAATCGAATGACGGCAACTTTGAAAGAATTCAAGCGACTCTCTCCACAATGTTAGGAATCATAATAATGTGGAAATAAAATCAGAACAGAACAATCCACACAAATCAAACACCGGGATTTTACGTGGTTCGGCCAAACCCGGTCTACGTCTATAGAGCGTGAATTTGTATTAAGAGAGAAAAATAAATGCCAAGAGAGAAACAATCAGTTTGAAACCCAAACTCAGTTCGAAGAGCTTCCGTTGATTCCTGCAACACAATATCGATGCTGCACTTTGTCTCTCAACGTCTCCTTCCTCTCTCTCTTTCTTTGTCTGTCTTAATTCTGCACTTGATGTACATAGACAGAACTATGCTCTGCTCTAAGTGATACTTCTCTGAATTATCATGCAAAAACAACACATTTTGTATGTTGTCTTGTCTGCCGCCAATTACACCATACAAACACCATCCCATGTGCTTGTATCACTGCTCCTTGTGTGTTTCTTGGCCAGAAAGCACTGGCTGCTATGTATCTGCCAGTAATCACACTTATCGTTGACCTATGAAAACCCCAAAAGCCTTCTTGAGTCTACTGAAGGTCTTGTCCGATCTTGGGCAGTAAGTCCTAGTCTATGATTTCAACTCAAGGTTGATTCCCTCTATCTGATTGTTATGTAACCAATGCTTTCTCCACATACATTCAAGCCTATCATTGTCTTTGATTTGTTGTGGTTCACATTGAGCAACACCTTCAAAGGTTGCTGATGAACACCGTAAAACTACAATTTTACCATTTAATATTAGATTAATTAGTCTTTATTTTGAATATTAGATATGTTTGAATGTTGTTTTTAGTTTTACAGTTTACTTTGAAAAATACAAGAAAAAGAAAATAAAAATGATGAAAAAGTGGTTAAGTCAGAAATACAGTCAACATCACCTTCAGAATGGTCAGGTCAAATTTGATTAAACCATTTGGGTTTCAGAACCTGCAACCTTCTACACTCATGTAATTAATATTTAAATTTTATTATCCAATTTCGAGTCAAAACCAAGTCTCATTTACCAACCCTTCTCATTGGCTCTTGATTGGGGTGCTGGCATCCTGCAAGGAAAGCCTGAAAGAAACTATTTCCATGTTTTCTTCTGTTTCCATTTCTTTTTTATTTTCCTTTCTCTGGTTGCAGCAGGAGTTGATAGGATCGGACGGAATCAGAAGGAAAGCAGAAGCCAGCCGTGACTGACCAGTTCTCTTGGTTGAAGCAGCAGAGAAGAAGGGCAGCCAGCGCCCAAAGAGGTTTCTTCCATGGGGCAGCACGGCCTGGCTTTCTGGCGGGATCAGACGTTGAACAAACAGTAGTAGCAGCCGACGGTATTCTGTGTTAAAGGCAGTAGAAGCAAGATTAGCTGCAGCCAAAATGCCGTTGGAGGAGATGGCCAAAGCAAAGGCAGAACAAAGAAAGAAAACAAAAACAGAGAGGGATTTCGGCCTTCGGACTCTACAGAGATTCAAGAAGATCTACCAGCAGAGGAGAAAAGCAACCCAAGACCCAACACGGCTTGAGGTGGTGCTGCTGCTGAGCGTGAGGCTGGCCTGGAGGTTGCACAGGAGGCATCTGACATACTCTTGGCTGATAGAAGAAGATTGAAAAGAGAAGGGAGAAAAAGCAGCTGTAGCCAAACAGAGAAGAACTGAGATGCATCTGTTTCCAGTAGTGCAACCAGGCAAGAAGGGTGAGATCCAGAGTTCTGCCCAGACAGCAAGAAGTCGGAGCAGTTCCAGGACGAGGTCGGAGTCCATGGATTGCTTTATTTGGAGCAGAGGTGGAAGCACCAAGAACTGAAGCGCTGGGCAGAAACAGAGGCTCTTGCAATTGTAGCTCCATCGTGTTGAGCACAGACACTTCAATGCAGACAAGATGCAGTCGTTTCCAACAGTTGGATTGGACGTCGTAATCCATCTCGGCAACAAAGCAGGAGGGAAGAGATAAGGAAGAAGAGAGAAGCGGTTGTAGCAGGATTCTATTTTGCTGAGAGATTTAGATAAGATAAGGAAGATTTTGAACTGAGAAAGCAAGAAAATTCGGCTGATAGAGAGAAGAAGTCGTCTGATGGAAGAAGACCAAAAGAAGATGGAAGTTGTGTTAGCCGATCGAGATAGAGAGGATGAGGATAAGATAGAGGCTAGTGTTAGCTGATCCTTAGAGAGAAAAAAGGAAGGATATGGAAGACCTGTCGTGTAGCAGTTGCGAAGAAACAATGGAGGAGTCTGAGAAGAAGAGATAAGGATAAGAAGAAGTGGTTTTGCCGAGAGAGATAGAAGGAAGAGATGAAAGAGGAGGGCCGAGTTTCCACGGTTTTTGAAACTCAAATGAGGATAAGAAAAACAACCGATTGAAGAGAATGAGATAAGGATAAGGAATAAAGCAAAGAAAATGAAGGAGGAAGCTGCCGTGTAATAAGAAAGTTGCAGTGCAGAAGAAAAGAAGGAAGAAAGATAAGGACAAAGGAAGTGTTAGCCGATTACAACAGAAGAGAGAAAATATAGGGATAAAAGACAAGGCTTACACGGCTGAATTTGAATTTGAATTTGAATTTAAATGGATCTCTTATCCCGGCTGAATTTGAAGGGTCTCTTACCTCTTCCCTTCTCTTCTATAAATTCATGTGTTTGAGACTATTGAAGGTTGAACTGGGCAAGGCATAGAAGGCTGAAGTTAGACGACTAAAGTCAGAGAAAAAATATTTAATTTCTTGTAAGTTATTTATTTTATTTTTATGTAATGATGTCCAAAGGATTGTATTTCATTATTTTCCAATTTTTAAATGAAATTCATGGCAGTTTATTTAGATTTATGTTATTCCCAATTATTAAATATGTTATAGTGATGGTTTTTGAATTTTATTTTAATTCTTTTTATGAACGTTATGAAACAAATTAATTTTAGAATTTTTCAAGGAAAAGTGGAACCCTTGTTAGGATCAGTGGGACTTGACCAATTTTCCAGTCTAAGGTTCTTTTCAACAACGGTTTATTTTATATTTGGGAAATGCAAGTTTAAATCTCGCTCAAGCCTAAGGCTTGAATTGTAAAATTCTGATTTAATGGACGAAGTAATTTTTTTAATTAGAATTTTAATAAATGATGAACTTGAATTATATTTTATAATTCCAGAATATTTCATAGTGTAGGCCATGATTTTATTTTTAAATAAGATGACATGCCGCCTTCGATACTTGTCTCGATTCCATTGTAGAATATGTAAATAATTTTTTTATTTTATTCTTTCTTAAAAAACCTCCAAATGATTTAACTAGGTTAGAAATATTTTATTTGTTTATTAAATTTACATTTTAAATTAGATTGAGGTCAATTAAATTGACTCCACCATTTTAATCAAAATTTATGTTAACTAATATAGTTAGATAATTAATTAATTATTGTGATAAATTATGATTATAACTCGATGTTTTAGAAATTATTTTATTAAATCACATTATTTTAATAGTGCCATTTTTATTTCGTACATATATTTTGTTGATTTCCCTTGGGTATGACCTTGCACTCATACACTACACTATCAAGTGGTTCGTGCACTTGCAAGTTAATTTAAAATCACGAACAGTTGCTTATATGTATTCCAAGTACCGACCCTTTATATCTTATTGCATTAAAACTCTGCTTACGCACCATGCACCACGTTGCATGGACCCACAATACACGTTGAGAACCTTCTGATTTTATGCCATTAGCATTGCCCATGTATTTTCATATTAGGAAGCCACTTTAACTATAAGTTGTTGAGTCCCATCAGAAAATGATTTTCACCTCCTAATATTATTAGGAGTCAACCAGTGCCATGTACCGCCTTTGGACCATCGGTGCAAACCTAGTTTAGTCTATCATTGGCATCGAAGAAGACCTTCAGGCTGGTCTGGCAACTTATCAGCTTGCAGACTAAGCCTATCAATGATGGGAGATGGTGGATCTCTCCTGACAACATACCCAATGACTTGGAGAGATTTTACTAACAAATTCATTGGTTGGTATTTCCCTGCCGTAGCAAAAAAAACAATATTGGAGGCCTTCCTTCTCCTCGAACAAGAAAGTAACTCTGCGATCATGCAAAATGAGGAGATTTTCTACTAAAAATATGGGATTTAGAATTAATCCATTTCATAAATGGTCTTGAGAGCTTTTCAACGAACTCAAATTTGACCAAATTCGAGCTTGGGGCTCAAGTTACGACCATTTGAAACGAAATCTTAGAATTTATGTTGAGACATGAAAAATGACTATTTTACCCTTGTTATTTGGATTACTTAGCCTTTGTTTTTGTATATATTAGGTGCATTTAATTTTTTTTTAGTTTTGTAGGAAAAAATGGGAGAAAACAGGAAATCAGCCTAAAACCAGGAATACTTGTAAGTGTTGTGCTTAATTTGAAAGATCTTTTAGGAATTTAATTATAAATTAGTTACTTTGGATCCAGTTATGAGAGTTCGGATTAGTACAATAATTTTTTACATTAGTCATGGATTAACTATTAGTTTCTAGAAATTGAAGAAAGCCTGCTGAAAATTGAAGCCTGAACCCTGAAAGTCTATGAGCCAGAATGGCAATCCATTGGGCCATGCTATGATCCATGCGCATTTTAATATTGGGTCAGGCTTGAGCCCACAGTCCACATACCAAAGTCCACATCCATGAGAAGTCTAAGTCCATGAATCAGGTTAGAATTTTACGTAAAGCCCAAATTGCTAAAAACCCAATCCAGAAACCATCTCCATATGGCTCACACCTCTCCATTCAAATATACCTTAGAAAACCCTAGCTTTTTCTCCACTCCATACTATTCTACATTCATTCACACACTCATTACCAGATCCCAATCCCTACAACTTAGCACCCTCACACGACTTCCACTTCATCCCACCTATCTTAATCCTTTATAACTTGTTACACACTCCAAATCCATAAATCCTCTCCATTCCATACGATCTTCTCCTAAAACCTAGCATTCCATGCGTATTCTCTCCTTGCATCACTCGAAAATTTCCAATCTAAATTTTATCCACCTCATCTAGAATCCAAATCCAATCACCTTAGATCCTAACTTGCACTCCAAGAAACCATAGATCATATCACACGATTTTTGCATCTTATTTCCTTATTTCATTCAAACTCTCATCTAACCATTCATTTAGAAAACTTAGGATCCCAACCATTCAATCCAATTGACCAACACCATAACCCTAAACCCTTCAATTGGACACCACCCTATATTTTCTCCATCCATTCGCATATCCCTCCATGTCATACATGACACCTCCTTTTCCACAACCCTTGCCGATCCTAGTTGCCCATTCCCCAAGCCTTTACACTGTAGTTGTTTCAATCTAAGCCATCCACTTGTCTACCCTAAGTCTTATAATTATATGCATTAGGGCTAAAGGTGAAATTCGAATTTGACTCTAAGGAAATCAAGCATAGGCGTGGACCAAAAGAAGAGAAAGAAATAATAGGAGGGAAATCGTGTGCTTTAAGGGTTAGTAGTTTGATTTCCAATAATTCAACTGATGATATTCATAAAACAAAACTCATTTGAATCAAGTAGCTTTCGACTTTAGATTTAAACAAGAATCATTTCTTAAGCCTATCTGTGATATTCTGGATCTTGTGGTAAAATTAGATTTTTAAAGTAAACCCTTCTAAATCTCTAATTTCAAGTATACATAATAAACCTCAAGTCCTGCGACCCGTTGAAGCAAGCACTTTCTTCCCCTTCTGCTACTGCTACGACTGAAATCATAGCCGAACCTATGTATTGGGGCGAATGGGAGGAGAGGCTTCTCTTTTTCTCCCTCTCTCTTCTGAAAGAAATGCAGATAACAGCCCTCCAGTTTCCCCTACGAGTAGCCCTGGGCAGGAGCATTCATCACTTTCACAGTCTCTCTCTTCTCCCTTTGTCACCTCGTTCCTTCTCTCTCTCGTCACTATTGTGACCTCACCCTCTCTGAAACTCCTATAAAAGGGATTTCGTTAGTCCTTCTTTCCATCATACTCTCTATTAAGTTCTCTTTTTCTCTTCTTATAACACTGAAGAGCTGAGGAACCTCTATGCATAGAAGCTATATTCCTTCTGCAAATCAGAACACTGTAAGTTGTTTTCCAAGGTTTTTCCATTTCGATTATGGGCCTTAAAATCTTAACGTACTTCTGACCAAATATTATGTTTAAATCATCGAAATTAATCGATTGATTTAAAAACCATCTGTAAAGATTGAATTTCAATTCCGAATTAAAAAAAAATCTCAATTATGGACTTAGTTGTCTGCCACTGCAAGCAGGAGAGTCAAGCCAATGCTCGACTGGTCGAACCCGACCTTGGAGGGTTGAGCCCAGGTTCGATTGATCGAACCTGAGGGCTTTTAATTGGAAAATTTTGTTTTGCAAACAGATTTTTAAGGGACTTATTTGTAATTTTTGGTATGGATTAAAAGGTTTTTAAGCTAATTACATTGTATAAGGCAAAAAAAAAAAAAAACCAAAACATTTTTCTAATCGTACCCCCTCACATAGACTAAACCTAAGACCCATCAGTTTGACATTTTAATTTAGTTGGAAAAACTTTTAAATAGTACTATTTTCTTTTGTAGAGGCTTTTAAGAGCATCTTTTCACTCGCTGATTAAGGTGAGGAGATTCAACCGAAACTTTAAATTCTTTAATGTTGTGTATTTAATTAAAGACATTTAATTGGAAATTCTCGATTGCTATTAATCAAATGTAATGTTGGGCCGAAGGTATCTTGACAAATATAGAAAAGGCATGAACATGACTAAAATGCGATACCAGATATCACTTACAGGTAAAGGAATAAATGGTTCGGTTATGAAACCGAAATAAGTTGGAACAGTATCTGGAAGTTAAGTCCTCGCCAGTCTAACCGAATGCAGGACCGGACATATGTGGAAAATTATTAATTAGCATTAATGATGTAATGAAAATTTGTAGATTTTTGAAGTATAATTATAAGTACTTGTTGTGCAAAAAACAGTTTTACATTTATTTTACTCGCAAGAGCATAAACCATTCATAGTATAGCAATGTGAGTGAGAGGTCGAACCCAAAAGAATTACAGAAAATATATCCGAAGTATTTACATTTATTTATCAATTATTGAATTTAAATATTCTAATCGGAACTAGTATTGGTGGATTTATTAGAAATCATAGAAATAACTTAGATCTGACATAGATTTAATTAAAATCAATCTATTTAATTTCAATCCTAGTTCACAATCGAGGTTTGTAGTTGAAAAAGAATAATGAATCAAAGAATCAAAGAATTAAGGAATAAAAGAAAAATGAAAACAAAGCGTTAGACAATCAATACAAAATACATAAGATACAATGGAATTGGATCTAAGATTTCAAGATATCATTAATTTCTAAAATTTAATAATAAGACTAAAGCCTAGAATCTGTAGCTCACGTAAACTAATTATGCATACATTCATGTTATTATTCATAATTATTTCATATATTAAATCCATGATGTTCAATAAAATATCTCTCACAAAATTGGACCTTAGACTTAAATGACTGTCCTCGATCCCTTTCTTGGCACTAAAAAGACATTGCACTCTTACAAGTAAGAGCCTAAGCAACCAAAATTGGGGATCAAACAAGCTAAAATGTTTTCCATCCATTTTGGCAATCAACAAGATAAATCCGATCATAGAGTTAATAATGAAAATAAAAACAAATCAAAACAATCATAACATAGACATAAATTAATTGGAAAACTAGAGACTAAAAGACATTGGCACTTTGAATCTTATTAATAACTTTGAAATTAGAATTACAAAACTTGGAATTGTATAAAAGAAATATTGGAAAATAAATATCAAACCACTAACCCTTAAAGTCGATTCTCCTTGATTTTTCTTCTCTTCTCTTCCTCTAGATCCACACCTAAGCATTGAGTTCCTTAAAGTCCAAATTCGAATTACAATGTGTCTTGACCCCAATATTTATAGTGTAGAAATGAAAATCCAATGTAGGATTGCAATGCACAAATTTTGGACAATAAATCTCCATCAAATCAAATCTTGATCCCTATTGACTAACTGCTGACTCATCCTGGCTTATCTGATAAATCTTGATCCATAATTCTCTCTTCTTTCTCCACAAGGCTCACACAAATTTGACATGTGGCACTCCTTGCCTTGGACGAATTTTCCATGTAGATCTTTAGGAGAGGTTTTCTCCACCAGTTTCTCCTCTAGATATTTTCTCCATTTTTCTCTCAGATCCAAATCTCCTTGATTTTCTCCTCATTCGAATTTATCCTCCATAATGGCAAGATACATTGCAATATTTTCTCCCATAATCTCTCCATCCACATCAGCATGACTTGCACAACACTCCATAATCCATGCGAATTTCACTGCTGTTTTTGGAGAGGACACTTGGTACTTTTCTACTCCATGTGAATTTTAATGGGCCCCACCTTGAGCTTTTGGACTTGGACTTCAATTTACAGACTATGGCTTTGATTGGGCTTGGACTTCCATCAAGTCTGTACTTTTGAGCTCTGACTCATGAACTTCATATGCAGGGCTTGGACTTCAGGCTGGATTAATGGATCCATTTTCCCCAAGTGTTGTGAATTTACCATTTTACAATGTAGCTCAAAAGTTAATTATCCTAATCCAAACTCTCATAATTGGATTTGAATTAAGATAATTTTACAATAAATTCCAAAATGAATGGTAAATTACACACACTTTCAAAAAATGACAATGATGGCCCAGTTTCAGTAATTCTTTATCTTTTTAGCTCAATTTCTTATATTTCCTTATTTTTCCTACAAAACTCACAAATCATATTAAATACACCTAATATATACATAATCAAAAGCTAACTAATCCAAATAACAAGGGTAAAAATATCATTTTTCATGTCTCAACAGCACCCAATTGATTTTTGATATGTGATTGGGAGAGATATGAATTACACATCTTTAATATGTTGACAATTGCATGTTTAATATGTTGATATGCTTAGTTGCAAGCATGGTTAGTTATTGTTGGATTTTTATATATCCAATTGTTGATGTGATAATGTGTTTATTAGATATCACATTTATATTGTTGCACACTCCAATATGATGCATGATTTATAATGTGATTTACTCATTCACATGCGAAGGATGAATGCACGAGAGAACCGTTGGTTAATTGACCGCGATAAGTGGTGTCTAGAAAACACTAAAGTGTTAATACATGATGTTGTAACCATGTAAAATATGAGGATGTTTCGTATTTTTCCAAAATGATGGATCATATACATGCAAGATAACAAAGTCGCATTGATATTTGTGAGGTCGCTCCACATGTGAGCACACACCATGCGAGGTTGTGCCTCTTAACCGCAAAGAATTGATTTAGGTAGACACGAAGGCTGGATCCTCCTATTTGTGAGGTTATCCTACGTAAATACTAGGTTGTACCATATTATTGCTCCCTCTGATCTCACCGATTGCATTTGTAGTATAATTACAACTGCATTTGATATGTTAGATGATAATCATGTTATGCTTGTTTTTCAATTGTTATAGGGTTATTAACATGATTGATTGATAACATGATACATGCTATAATATTGTTTCTCTTCATTGATCTAGTTAAGCTCATTCCCTTACGATTTTAGGAAACTTACCCGAAGAAGGTTTAGACGAACCTCTGTTGTTGTGTTGGGGATATGAGTCCCCTGGTGTTTCCCATTAGTCGAAATGTACTGACTTTTATAAGAGAAACTTTAAGAAGGGTTGTAATAATTCTACAATTATTTATATCCTTGTTTGATCTAAATATGTAATATCTCTCTCTATTTGTTCTACTATGGTTATTGATCTCCGATGATAAGCATGTTGTAAATTTTATGCTTTATGTTGAGATACGTAGAAATTTGCTAGATACCATGCTGTAAATGGATGGAACCCTTCTCTAAAAATATTGTGTCTCGTGGACCTTTGGCAGGGACAGGGCGCGACAAGTCTGATCTACCAGATCAGCCTGAACACGCAGATCAACTCAATCTCTACTCCATAGATCATCGTATTATAGCCACAAGAACTCGAACTAATCTACTAGATCTACAGGAACCACGCTCTTAACGCTAGTAGCCACCGGCACTCTGTTTGATCTACCAGATCAACTGGAATGCACAAATCTCTATAACTCTCTTTGCGACTCTGTAACGACTTGTCCTCAACCCGTACCAATATTGTCCGCTTTGGCCCTGAAGTGCCCTCACGACTTTGCTTTGGAATGTGCGCCCATACACACATCACAATGCCTTGATGCCAGTTGAAGGAAACACTCACTTAATTACCCATGTATCTACTCGCTAGATCTTCGGGACGTCTCCGGTCAGCCGAGAAAACAATTAGGTCATCTGAGTCCACTGACCGTCACATCTCACTCATTCAATACTCAAGACCTATCAGGTCAACTGGGACCACTCATCTGAATACTCAGGGACCTATTAGGTTAACCAACACATCCACGCAGAGTTAACAAACCCACCTCGGCTTACCCAACCTACTGACACATATGCAGAAAGAGATTCTCTTCTCTTCGGCTCACAACTGAAAGCATGCATCTCAAATCATCATACGCATCTATCAACATGTTGGGAATACATGCACTTAACCCAAACATATTGCATCCAACATAACGCATAAATGAAGCACATATTCATAAAGCGTATAAATCATACATTGCCTCTCAGTCATACAACATAAAACATATATGAAACACATATCCATAAAGTATATAAATCATACAATGCCTCTTAGGCATCCAATCTTGTAGACGGACTAGACCTTTCACTTCCGGACATTCAAACCACACTTACATTTCATATATGAACAATTCACTTTTATACGAATCTCATTGTTTATTAAGTGATGGCCGATATCGATAGGCCCAATTCCATGTCAAACCATTCAATCATGCATGCATTTTAAACCAAAATGAACTAAGGTCTTCTTTTATAGAATTATACAATTATAAATGAAGAATAATAAAAATATGATAAATAAATGTGTATCTCACCTCATAATTTGAAAAAGTTTGAAGGCTTCTAAAGTCCACAAGAATTAATTCAACTGTCTCAAAAAAGAAAATAGAATTTAATAATAGCCAGTTGATGTGTCAAACGATCATCGAATAATGCGGTCCCAGAGTCACGTCCATTTTCCATCTATATGAACTACTTTTAAATTGTCTCTAATACAATTAATACTAACTTTATTATTTAAGGTCAATTCACTCATCTAACGAAACATATCTTTGTCACCCTAATCTAAATCTTGTTTAGTTACCTTGCCCTTGAAAAAAATCTTATAAATATTGAATGCTTTAAGCTACCAAATCATCTTCTGATTTTATTTAGTTCTTTATATTAATATATGAAGAATTTGAAAAATATCAATTACTATTTTACAAAAATGGCATTCGACTTTCTTTTCTATGTTGAGATGCAACGTATATGAAATTAGGTGGCATGAATGGCATTTGTTTTTAACAAAACCTGTCAGGTATCAGCATAATATATATAGTACTCTCTCTCTCTCAGTTTAGTTCTTTCATTTGAAATATTTATATTCTTTAAAGAACTCTCTATATAAGGCTAGTACTCCGTTTGATCTCATTCATTTTAAACACACTTTATACTACTCCAATCTAAATGAGATAATTATTTTGAGACAATTCCAAAATCCATATAAGACAACTAATTTGAGACAGAAGGAGTATAATATATGACATTAGCTTCTAGATAGATTATTTTGTCAATCATCGAAACCGTTTTAAAGGAAAAAAAAGATAGAAATTTGGAAGAAACCCTCGTAAGTCACCATATGTCTTACCTGTTAGAGGTGGGTCAACTTTTTCTGCCGTACGCCGATTGAGAACGATGGTAATAACAAATTATTTTTATATAATTTATTTTTGTAGATTCAATGGATTGAAGTTAGCAGTCAATTTCCTTCTGTTTGGTCATAATAAATATGATATTATAGTTCTAACTAAAAGATAAAATGTAATATTCAAATTTTAGTATCAGATTCCCTTTCAGCTCATCCATTCTTGTAAAATGGGCTGGAATGAATTCATTTGGACAAGGTCATTCTGTTTATGACTTTATTTTATCTTTTTAATTTTTAATATATTCATTTAAGATCAAGTATATGAATTAAAAGTAGACAAGATAAAATACGCGTGGATTAAATTTTATACTGAAACTTGGTTCTCTTATAGCTCATCAAATTTATTTTGAAAATGATTGGTATTTTAATGAATATAGTAAAAATTCAAAAAAATGAAGAAAAGAAATAGACCGTGTGCGATCATGTGTTTCGAGTTTTGACCTTTGATTTTTTCTTAAACTTTTTATTTGATTCGTTTAAGAATAAAGTTCAAGTCCCTTGCATTAATATTAATCACACTATTATAACTTTCAATTACAAACATGAATAGGTCTTTATTGATATTCTATATTTTATTTTTGTATATTATTGTGAAATGATGAAAATAATTAATTGTAATATTTTTATGAGTTTACATTTTTTATATTCTATTTTTTATACTATCTTTTCCAAAACAGAATGAAGAATCGGTAGGAAAATTGAAATGTTTTATTATAGAGACAAAATCTGCATAAAGTTTGGAACACATCTAATAATTATGGATTAATTAAATAATTGTGTAGTAATCAAAATATTAAAATTATTATATAAATTGTATCAAGTCTACCTCAGTTTTCATATCAAAGTTTTCTATATGTTGCACACCATTCACGTGCTTGTTGCGAGGTCAAAGTGGGTTCTACATTTGACCCTTTCTCATGTACCAATAAATGGGGGTATAATTGGTAACTTGACGACTTACAATTTTGAAGTGACTTTGACACTTGATCTCATCATTTTAGATAAGAATTGATTTTTCTCTTAGAGTATTTGACTACTCTTTGGAGTAAGTACAAACTTCTTTATCTACAGTTAATATTACATGAAGTGATATTTTATGTTGAATATGACTTGAATTTAAGACCTCTCACATTTTATACAGGTTTGTGACCGGTCAAACTAACTCTCACGGGTAAAATATGAATTGATTTAAATCCGATGATAATAATTTTCAAAAAATTAATTTAATCTTTTTAGTAAGGTATACATACATATCACATGATTGGATGGAATATATCCGTCAATAATTTACATGATGTAAATTTCAATTTGATTCATCAATCACAATCATTGAATAAAGAGTAATTAAGTTAGAAATCTTGAATCATTTGCCACCACTTACTTTGAAATGAGTTGATGAAATGGTTAAGATGATCAAATCAAAGTAATTTTTTTTGGCACCGTAACTTAGTGGTTTTGATGTAAAGCCCATCTTTTTGTGCAACAACTAAAATACACTCACAAAGGAGGGAAGGTAACTCCTAAGTGTTATTGCAGTTTAGCATATAGGAGTCGATAATTTTTCAATTGAGTCAGATCAAAAGATATTTAATTAAATTTAAAGAAATTATTTATTATGAATTTGTTCATAAAAAATTGATTCAAACTTTCAATCACAATTTTTGAATGAGAAAAGAATATATTTGTTTTCACTTTATAAATTCATTCAATAATTTAGTTCAAGTAGTGTACTAATTCATTATAAATTAAAAAAAGTATAATTTTTTTTAAAATTTATGTGTAGAAAGCCACATGATACTCAGTGTAAAATCTCCATAGGTGAATCAAATACCATTAGAGCACACTAAGGTGAGGCAATGGAAATTCGAACCCGCAACATTTCTCTTATATCCTCACACACAAGAATCTCTCATAGGTAATTTTTTACACAGAAATCAGATATCCTAAGTTTAAATCCCGTAATCATCTAATGTTCATGACTGGTAAGAGACTGCATACATTCAAAATTTTATCATGTCATTTAAGAGAGGTGGGATTTTAGGTTTTTTTCATCATAAAAAAATCTTCACCCAATAGCCATTGGAATTTGAATTGTCATTTCCTAATCAAACAATAAGGTAGAGACTTCCATCCCACCTTTAGTGGTCCATGGTCGTGTGCTCGGTCCTAAGGTTGGGTGAGAGGGCCAAAAGCAGGCTGTCATCGGTTTGACTCAAAAGATGAAGACTGATTCCAGCCTCTTTCGGACAGCAGAAGTTGTCCGTGATACACGACAGATGGTGAGTTTGAACTTTTATAATCCTGACAATAATTTTGTCGGAGAAGGAAGAATACTTATTAAATGCGTAATTTATTGTTTGTGATTTATAATTCATTCTTTGATAGAGAAATTATTGGTTGTGAATCATTTTATTAAAAATAATTAATGATGGATTTCTGGTGTTTACCACCTGATTTGAATGGGCCGGGCTGTGTGGGCTTGACGGTACCAGCTCGAGGGATTAATTTTGTTGAGTATATTACTTTAGAGATACTCTTCGTTAAAAAAAAAAAATATATATATATATATATATATATATATATATAAAAGTTATTGACTAAAACGTATCATATCGGCCGATACGTATTATGATATTTTAGAGACCCTCAATTGGCCATATTATCACTTGATATGTATCGACCTGGTTTTTTTATTTTTTTTAAATCAGTTTCGACTATTTTCAAATTATTTTCACTAATATTTTTTAATTTAAAAAGGTTTATAGCAAATTAGTCAACTTCAGAGTTATTTTGAGTTATTGTCATCAATTTTAACCATTTTAAGTTATTTTTTTTTAGTTTGGCTCTAAGATAATCTCAAATTCTAAGTTTTTTGTAAAAATAATTTATTGAAATAATTTCAGTTCTTATGCAATTCAATGAAGATGTGTTAATGTCATTCACATAATTTGTAGGGGATTTGTTTGATTTTTCAAGATTTTTCTTAAAATTTGCTAAAAGCCTCAATTTCTAACATACTTCTCATTTTCGAGTTTTGTGTAAAAAAATGAATGAAATGATATATAAATGCTTCTACAATTAAATGAAAAGTCCTTAATATGATTGGTAAAGATTTTATGGTCTTTGTGTAATTTTTTCAATATTCTGACATTTTCATGAAATATAGAAATTTGTATAATAAAAAAAATTAGAAATTATAATAGAAGATACACGTCACTCTAGGATACTTCAGAAGATGAAGTTCATATTAAATGCTTCTTCATGTTCGTTTTCCTCTTTATAAATTTTTATAGTATTTTCAAATTTCAAAAACATATCAAAATTTCAACTTTTAAGGGGTCTAAAATTCCATAGAAATGACTTCTATTTTTTAAAAAATACCCACCCCTAATTTTTTCATTTTTTCCTACTTTCTCTTATATTTTTATTTTTTTAATAAAAAATAAAAGAAAAAAGAAAGAGAATCGTATCGTCGATACTATACATATGGCTGACTCTCATTCTTAACTTCTGATGTAAATTTTGAATGACAAGTTTTTAAATAACTAGTAAGCTGTCAAACTTTATTTTTAAATTCAACTAATTATTTTTATTTAAAAATTAGTATTAAACATTCACACCGATTATTGTAAATTGATTCACAAGTCACACCAAATAAGTACTTGTTCGTCCACTTGAAATTGTCTTCTTTTCCACGTTAGAGACGAGGGGAAAACGGTTCCTTTGTCTATAGCGCTCCAGGCTTCATACGGGATATGATATATTTATATTTATATTTCTATATATAATATAATATAATATATAATATGTACTGCGTAGCCATTTTGCATTCAAGGGAAGATGATTGAAAAGGCCATGCTTCTTTGTTCCTTTACAGGGAAGGAACCACTTCAATATTTCATTCAAGGATGGATTTCAGTATATATTCCATGAGGAATTGTTCAAGGTTCAAAGAGCAGATGGAATGAAGAATTTTTATGCAGCCCACCAGGCCGGCCCCCACAAAGAACACCCCACAAAGAACATAGTAAAGGTTATGGGATGCGAGTTATTGCTATTTTTTTTAAGATCGAATTATTCAGGCGTCTCCTCTGACTTAGTTAGGCATTCCACTATGACTAATCCTTAAAACATATGTAAATCTCCCTATCTGCACATGCAAAGTAGAAACTATAGGAAGTGGTCATTTTTGTGTTGAGGATGGTTCGATTCCAAGTCCTCCAAAATATAAACTTTCAAATATATATAAAAACTTGAAAGAATAATAGATGAACTCAAGTTAATTTTTCTTTTCATAACGTTCTTCCCTAAATGCTAAGTGTGACACCATTGAAATTTGGACTTACTGAACCGGATAACCCAACATGCAAATGAAACCATATTGAGGAGATGGGATGGTGAAGCAGATGATATAATTAATAACACACAATAGTTCATTCAATAATGGAGAAGCATAGAGAGATAAAAATCAACATTCTAATATGTGAGATCAATGAATTTGAGTGATTTAAACAATTGAAATCAAAATGAGAGACATCTTGACAGATTTGAAGGCTAACAAAATCTGCAAAGCCAAAAAGGACAGAGAGATTGGTACTTCTGTGCAAAAGATTAGTTAAAATGATTGATCTTAACGATTGGAACTATGTTTGACGCCAATACATATGAAAGATTTGAATTGTTATTGTTGAAATGGAAAAGAGAGAGTGAGTAGGACTCTGAGTCCTAACCCCATTAGGTCTCAGAGTCCTAACTCCAGTGGGTCATAGAGTTCTAATTGAATGGGGTCTCAGAGTCCTAAATAGAACTCATACCTGTATTTTCCCTTATAAATATGTCTCTGATGTACATAGAAAATTACACAGTGAAATAATATACTCTATCTCTCGTGGTTTTTTTCCCTGATGGGTTTTCCACGTAAATCCGGTGTTATGATGTTTTGTGGCATGTGAGTTATATTTCTACATGGTATCAGTCAGAATTCGATCTGACTCCACAATCTGTTTTTCTTTTCTCTTTCCGCACGAGAGACCACTCTTCAATCCCACGGTGATTTCAACCTCTCCAATCTAATCTGATCTTGAGAGGAAACATACACCTCACATTGGCTGCGTAGACGATTACACGCGCTCAAGAACACCGTCGACGCGGAACCTGAAAAAAAAAAAAAAAAAGGGGGACTCGACCGTAACACTGAAAGAGGGAATTTTTTTTGAAAGACAAAGGCAACCGAGGCAACCGAAACAGAGTGGAAACAACTCTCTGCCGGCCAACAAGCCCAGATCTATCGGCGGATTTTCTGTCCGGCGCACCTTGCTGTCTCCACCGACGACAGTCGATCCATCTCCGCTGCATCACCGTTCTCTGAATCATACAGATCTGGCTTCCTGCTGTTGCTTCCGTCTGCTGCTGTCCTGTTCTCGCTGTTCTTCTCAGATCTGAGAGTGCCGGCCCGATCTACTGCTTCACTGCCCAGATCTCCGCATTGTTGCTATTGGTGATCGTTTTTTGGTTACCGTCAGCAGTCGCTCCGGTTGGTTTCCCCAGCAGTCGCTGTCGTCCCCGGCCCTGTTCGTTGCCGCGATCTCAGATCTGCTGTCTGCAACTGAGCCCGTCAGCTACCTTCAGCTCGGTGTTTCCAGCTCTACTTCCGCCCATCGTTTCCGGCGACTCTGCTTCAGATCTGGTCTGCAACGCCGACATCAGGTCCTCTTCAGATCTGGTCTGATCGCTGCCATCAAATCTGGACTGAGATTCCGATAGTTGCTGCCCAGAAAACTTCCGCCTCTGCCACAGCCAGGATCGCCGCCCGAACCAGTGAAGATCGGTTTGATCCCTCTTCCCTGTCGTTCTGCTGTTCCGATCTGCTGTGTACTGACGTGCATAGAGAGGGGTGAAGGACTGAAACACATACGATACATATCATAGGTCAGAGAGAGGATCAACTTGGGTGTTTTTCCAGGAGATCTTGGCAGACAGGTTCGCCGCAAGCATAGCAGTGTGAGTTTTCTCAGCATACAGAGAGAAACTGCAGCTCTGTGTTTTTTCTTGAAGGCTGCAACAATCAGAGAGAAAAACAGCAGTGCAGTGCTGAGTGGAAACAGCATTTGTTACACCGGAACTTATCTGGCAAGAGCGTCTCAGATTCCTTTCTGCTTGCTGCTCGGTGACGCTGCCGGACGCCGGATCTGGGCCGTTCACCTTCTTCCGCCAGTTCTGATTTCACGGCCTGCTGCTGCGCCGTCTCTGGTTCCGTCCGCAGTCACTATTTGCCCCGGCTCCGCTAATCGTCGCCGGCTCCGTTTGGTTTCCACCGGCATCAGCGTATTATTGGTTTCGGACATCTGCGGCTCTCTCTCCACCCAGACGCTTCAGCAGGAAACTAAAAAAAAAAAAAATTCTACAGGACTCTTCCGTCTCTGACGCCCTTCCAGTCGGGCAGCTCTTACAGTCGGGCTCTCGCTACACTTCCGACGTCTCCTGCCTACTTCAGATAGCCGGCTACTGCTACTGCTACTGCTATTTGTTTTTTATTTTTATTTTTTTGCAGATCTGGTTGCTGTAATTCGATCAGCCCACTGATTCGTTGCTTAGTCCGAGCACCCATCTCCAGCGATCTCACAGAGAAAGAAAGAAAAAAAAAAAAAAAAAACCTCAATGGGTGACTCCGACTGTAATCCGAGTCTGAAACTTTCTTCTGTTCTCTTGAATCCAAATAACTATGTCCTTTGGTCTCGGGCTGTTCACTTATCCGTTGGTAGTAAGAAAAAGTTGGGTTTTATCAATGGCAAGATTGTGCCCCCTGCACCGGCCTCTGCCTCTAAAGCTCCAGCAGAAGATCCTCCAGATAGTGACTCTGCTTATGATAATTGGCTATCTAATGATCAACTGGTTCGTTCATGGCTTCTTAATTCTATGGAACCTCACATTGCTGGAATTTTTACATTCTCCGATTCTGCAAAAGAATTATGGGATTCTGTGACAGGTATGTATGGTAGTCGAAATAATATTGCTCGAGTGTTTCAGATTCAAAATGAGATTGCGACTGCGATACAGGGCGAACTGAAATTTTGTGATCTTACTGGCCATATGAAAAGGCTATGGGATGAGCTACATTTGTATCGTCCTCATACCACTGATGCACAGACTCTTTTGCACCGAGATGAAGAGGACCAAGTTTTCTCTTTACTTCGGGCCCTGGGGCCAAAATATGAATATTTGCGGAGTAACATACTTATGACTGATCCGCTACCCTCTTGGATCGCTGTTTGTGCTATCATTCAACGCGAAGAAACCCGACAAGAAACTATGAATGCTGCTCCATCCTCTGAGAACTCTTCCAGTGCTTTTGTGACTCATAAAAATGAGCGCCGACCCTCCTCTGAGTCTGAGAAGAAGAAGGTTCATGTTCCAAATAAAGGCCGACGGAACACTATTCGTTGTGATCATTGTGGCAAGGTTGGGAACTCAAAAGAACGTTGTTGGTTGTTACATCCTCATCTCAAACCAAACTTTGAAGCAAAAAGGAGAGCCAAGGCTAATGTCGCAGATACTTCCACCACGCTGGATCAGTTGAGTCAAATCATATGCGATCTCCGTCAGTCTTTGCCTTCTACAAATCCGTCTTCCTCGTCTCATACAGCAGGTACCATTCATGCGTCTCTTGTTTCCCATTGTACTGGTCATTCTTGGATTATTGACTCTGGTGCTACTGATCATATGGCTAATTCTCCTTCTTCTGTGTCTGATTTTTCCACATCATCCCGTAAACATGATGTCTATCTAGCCAATGGCACTGTGGTTCCTGTGGCCGGCCGTGGTCAAATTGATTTTTTTTCAAATAGCGTCTCTTCTACTGCTCTTGTTGTCCCTTCTTTTCCAACTCAACTCATGTCTGTTGGAAAACTTACTAATACTTTGAACTGTGATGTCATTTTTTCTCCTACCTCTGTCATTTTTCAGGATCGCACTTCCAAGAGGACGATTGGTAAAGGCACGTATTCCAATGGGTTATACTTGCTACATTCACCTACTAAGGCCAACAAAGCCACGACCTTAGTAGAGAGTCACATCCTGCACCAACGGCTTGGACATCCTTCAAGTCGTATTTTGTCTTATCTTTTTCCTTCTGTTTCTGTTCCGTCTAGTGCTTGTGATGTCTGTCAATTTTCTAAACAAACTCGTTTACCATTTGTTTCTTCTTGTTCTAAATCTGTTGAACATTTTGATTTGATTCATTCTGATGTATGGACTGCTCCAGTTGCTTCTTATGATGGTTATAAATATTTTGTTTTATTCATTGATGATTGTACTCGTGTTACATGGTTGTACTTACTCAAATCTAAGAATGATGTGTTCCTTGCTTTCAAAGCCTTTCACAACATGATCACTACTCAGTTTCATGCCAAGGTGAAAATTTTCCGCTCTGACAATGGCACTGAATATGTCAATGCTAATTTCGCCGAATATTTTCATAGCCAAGGCATCATGCATCAAACTAGCTGCGTGGGTACACCACAACAGAATGGTGTGTCAGAATGGAAAAACCGTCACATCTTAGAAACTGCACGAGCTCTTATGTTTCAAATGAATATTCCTAAGAAGTACTGGTCCCATGGTGTTCTGACGGCCATCTATTTGATTAATCGACTTCCTAGTCGGGTTAACAATTTTAAATCACCATTGGAAATGCTGAAGAATAGAAAGCTTGTTTTGTCGCATCTGCGTGTGTTTGGGTGTGTCTGTTATGTCCACCGCCAACCTCTTCATCGTGACAAGTTAGATGCCAGATCCGTCAGATGTGTCTTTTTCGGCTATTCTTCTTCACAGAAAGGGTACATTTGTTATGACACAGCATCTTGCAAACTCATTGTCTCCCGTGATGTGCGCTTCGCTGAATCTGAAGTGTATTTCTCAGTTCATAGTGATTCTGGGAATCGGTCCCAGGGGGAGAACTTATCTGATTTGGTACCTCTTCCTACTGTAACTGATGATATCTCTTGTAGCAGAAATGATATCTCTTGTAGCAGAAATACAGTGATTATATCTCCAGATAATCAACCAATGTCTACAGCAATTGAAATACCAACAGCTTCTACTGATACTACATCTGCAGTAATTCAGCCGATTTCTCCACCAACTGACATACCGGCTCCTCCTCTTCCATTACGGAGATCAAGTAGAGAGACTCGTCCTCCAAAAGGAATGAAAGATTTCTTCACTTACCATGCTGTATCATACCCAATGGAGGCTTCTCTGACATATGATAATGTTACTCCGTCTCATTTGGCTTTCTTGAGTGCAATGTCCAGTGAACAAGAACCAAAGACATTTCGTGAAGCTAATTCCATATCTGTTTGGCGACAGGCAATGAAAGAAGAATTGCAAGCACTTGATGATAATAAAACTTGGAATATAGTCAAGTTACCTATCGGAAAGAAGACAGTTGGGTGTCGTTGGATATACAAAATCAAATATAAAAGTGATGGAACTGTGGAGCGACACAAGGCAAGACTGGTTGCTAGAGGTTTTACACAAACATATGGAGAAGATTACACAGAGACTTTTGCACCTGTTGCAAAGATGAACACTTTTCGAGTGATTCTCTCGTTAGCAGCAAATCAGGGTTGGAAATTATCTCAGATGGATGTGAAAAATGCCTTCTTGCATGGTGACCTAGAAGAGGAGGTGTATATGAGTGTTCCACCAGGACATTCACAAGAATCCAAAGTTGGATTTGTGTGCAAGCTAAAAAAAACCATATATGGACTTAAGCAATCTCCCCGTGCGTGGTATGCTAAGCTCAGTTCTGTTCTCATGAGTAATGGACTTAAAAGGAGTGCGGCTGATTCTTCGTTGTTTGTAAAAAAAGGTATGTGTGGTACAACTGTTGTTTTAGTATATGTTGATGATATAGTGATCACAGGTGATGACAAAAATGAAATTAGAAGACTTAAGAGTCTACTGCACAAGAGATTTGCTATCAAAGATCTGGGAGTGTTAAAGTATTTTCTTGGATTAGAAGTTGCCTACTCAAAGAAGGGCATATTTCTTAATCAAAGAAAATATGTGCTGGACCTATTGCAGGATATTGGAAAGATGGGAGTTAAACCATCAGATACTCCAATTGACAGTGGAGGTAAGCTTGATAATGATGGAGAATTGTTATCTGATATTGGTCAGTTTCAAAGGTTGGTTGGTCGATTGATTTACCTTACGATCACTAGGCCAGATATTTCCTATGCAGTCAGTCTAGTCAGCAGATTTATGCATGCACCTACAGTTACTCACATGAATGCTGTTAATCGAATTTTACAATATTTGAAGGGTTCTCCAGGAAGGAGAATATGGATGCAGAAGAATGGAAATAGTT
The DNA here is from genome assembly GCA_013350335.1 of Chimonanthus salicifolius. Classification (NCBI taxonomy): domain Eukaryota; kingdom Viridiplantae; phylum Streptophyta; class Magnoliopsida; order Laurales; family Calycanthaceae; genus Chimonanthus; species Chimonanthus salicifolius. The sequence continues at coordinate 34,513,420 of CM023539.1, forward strand.
CCATTACTGCTTACACTGATGCTGATTGGGCAGGTTGTCCAGTTGATCGACGATCTACAACAGGATATTGTACATTTGTAGGAGGAAATCTGGTAACTTGGAAAAGTAAAAAGCAGAGTGTTGTTGCAAGATCAAGTGCAGAAGCAGAATATCGTGCAATGGCCTTAACCACCAGTGAAGTTATTTGGCTTCGATCCTTATTGCAAGATTTGGGTTTTAGTTCTAATCAGCCAACCCTAATGTTTTGTGATAATCAAGCTGCCATTCACATTGCTTCAAATCCGGTGTTTCATGAGAGAACCAAACACATTGAGGTGGATTGTCATTTTGTTCGAGAAAATTTACAAGCTAATGTTATTTCTACTCCGTTTGTTCGCAGTGATCAACAGTTAGCAGATATCTTCACAAAAAGTCTCTCCGCTGTTAAATTCCAAGATATTTTGTCCAAGTTGGGCTCAATCGACATTTTCGCACCTACTTGAGGGGGAGTGTTGAAATGGAAAAGAGAGAGTGAGTAGGACTCTGAGTCCTAACCCCATTAGGTCTCAGAGTCCTAACTCCAGTGGGTCATAGAGTTCTAATTGAATGGGGTCTCAGAGTCCTAAATAGAACTCATACCTGTATTTTCCCTTATAAATATGTCTCTGATGTACATAGAAAATTACACAGTGAAATAATATACTCTATCTCTCGTGGTTTTTTTCCCTGATGGGTTTTCCACGTAAATCCGGTGTTATGATGTTTTGTGGCATGTGAGTTATATTTCTACAGTTATCATAATGATCAGATCCAATACTCAAGTGGCCGAAACTGCGCCACAAACAAACAGACGGTAACAAAAATCGAGGTATAACCAAACATAGTGAGAAATAAAATAATTATCAAACATAGTGAGAAATAAAATAAGAGTAGTCATTTAAACACCTTACTTTTCTTTTAAGAAATATTCCATTTCAAACTTTTACGTGAAATTATCATGTTGCGTCTTAGTTTTGTATAGATTGATTGTCTTTTTTAAAAAATTGAGGGTAAAATGATAATTTTTTTACAAAATTTTAAAATAGAATATTTTTTAAAAGAAAAGTAGAGTGTCTAAAAGTCCATCCTAAAATAATTACCAAATATATTGAGAAATAAAATAATTTGAATAAAACAAACAATCGCACTAATCAAGGTGACAATGGTGGTGATGACAGAGAACCACAAAATGGCAGCGATGGTGATGGTTCATTTTTACTAACAGTGAGGGTAACACAAAAACATAAATCATATTTGGACTTGCCTAATTTTATTCACTGGATCAATAAGATGGTGAATGGGGGATGAGGCTTGGCTCCAGTAATAGAGATGCAGAGGGGAAATAGATAGAGGTGGAGTGAGTCGAGTCTTAGAGCCAGGGGTACAAATATCGGCCGATATGTACCAGTTTTGAATGAGTGAATATCGGCTAATATATATCGTTATCGGCCGATATTCACCTTCTCGGTCGATATATCGGCCGATATCGGCTGGAGAGAGAAAAATATCGGCCGATAACAGTATTTAAACCCCTGCTTAGAGCAAACCAATAAGCTGATGGTAGTGGATAAAGGCCATATAATAGGTGGACCTAAGGCAAACAGATTGTAGTTGGGACATGGACAACACACATATTAAAGGATGGATTTTTTAAAAAAAAAGAATCAAGGTGTCCAAGTCTCCATGAGTATTTGACTAATTTTTAGAACGTGTGCAAATCTCTCTATTCACACACTCTGAGTAATAATACGAGGATCAACCCTTTTATGTTGAGAGTAACTTAAACTTAAAACCTTCTACATCTCAAGTTGATTTTTGACCTTCAAATCAACCCTTATGAATTACTGATGAACTTTATTTTAAAGATCATAAGTCAGTTAATCAACCCACAACTTTTAACCACCTTTTGATGGAACTATCTACATAGATTTTATGAACAGCTCAATTAAAAAATTGTCAAATCACTGTTGAAAACTTTTTTACAGTTTGAAACATTTAAGAAAAATAACTAAATATCTTTCTTTAAAAGAGATGTGGTAATTTTTACATTTAAGTTAGTACAAGAATTATGAGCACCAGGAACTGAGTGCACATGGGATCCTTTTGTCATATAGAGCTAGCTTTCTTACTTTGCACAAAACTAGGGTTTTCTCCTGTTTTAATTTTTCTAATTGGCTTTAAATTAAAGTGGAAATACATGGTCTTGCACATGAGTGTTGGAAGAGAGAGGCTTGTGGATGTGAAGGACTTGCAACAAACATTTATTTAGATCATGGGGTAGCCTGCACTGTTAACACAAGAAATGGTTCGAGTCTTTATGGCCTAACTTTGGTGTGCCCTAAGAGTAATGGGCTCACCTGTGGAGTTTTTACGCTGGATATCCCACGGTTTTTCACACGTAAATTAAAAAAAAAATGATTCTTTGAAAAAATTTGTTCTTTTTAGGTTCCTGGACAAAAGAAAAGTGGAAGAAATTTTTTAAAATCAGTTCTCTTCTCATGGACGTGGCGCCAATCAAGCCTTTACCACTAATAATTACCATCAAGCATTTTGAATTTTGGTAGTGAGGAAATTTTTTTAATTTTTACAGATTGTTTGTCATTTTTAAGATATCAAAAAGAAAGAATATAGAAAATGCGACTCTTTTCTTTATTTTTTCGTAGAATAAGGCTTCTTTGTCGTGAGCACAATAAATAAGACATTTTTCTTCCTTGCTTGGTAAGATAATATTTTGTTCATTTCTTATGAAAACAATTTTTTTATCAAACAATATAAATATTGGATTTTCTTCGGCCAAATTTTCTCTTCTTGATATTATGGATTATAGCCAAACTCTGGAAGATAACAACTATCATTCATGACTCTAGATCAGATCCAAACTGGTGGTAACTTGAAAGCATTAGGATAGCTATTGATCAAAATTAAAATGATGGTATCTGAATATTGAACAATATAAGTTAGATTTTTCAACACTTTATACGATATTATTAGATGATAGTCTACAAATCTCAGTTTAGTCTTTTGACACTATGCAGATCAGATATACCCAAAATTTTGATCCAATATATCAATTTTGAGACTTCCTATATTTTAACATCAGTAAATATTTTGATATTAGTGGAGGGTAAATTTTTAAGGAGTGAGTCAGAGATAAGGATATTCAAAATGAATACCTTTTGTATGGAAAAGGTATTGATAAAGTGAGAAAAGGGATTAAAGAGGGATGTTATCTCATTACCCTCTATTACCAAACAAGGATAATGGAGAGTTACCTCCATCACCCTGCTTTATCCCCAATCCAAATGCAGCCTATGCTTTAAAACCACTTGCCATGTTCATAACCATCAAATCAAGGGTATATACTCCTTATGTCCCAAATTAGTTGTCCTATATGGATTTTGAAATTGTCCCAAAATAGTTGTCTCATTTATATTGTAGTATTATAAAGTGTGTTGAAAATGGATGAGATCACATAGAGTGCAAGCCTTATATAGAGAGTTCCTTAAAAAATACAAATATTTCAAATGAGACAACTAAAATAGGATGGAGGGAATATAATATATAGATTATATGAGTCTGGCCTCGTATTGATTTCAGAAATATAAAATCTCACCTTTCATCTAAATAGTCTTAAAACCTCTATGATTTTATGGTCATTAAATTAATGAATTTTAACTCAACACTATATATTGATTGGTTGGATTTCAAATTAGGGCATATGCCAACTCATGTAGGGTGTACACATGCAGGGCCGTCTACACCCTTTGGCAAGAAAGGCAATCGCCTTAGGCCCCCAGACGAAGAAGGCCTCTCTATTCGTGGTTGGGCTCCCATCCGAGTTTCTCTTGCCATGGGGGCTGAAGCTCGATGTACCTATAAAAACGGTTCTTGTTTCTCTCTTTCAAACTCTCAATCTCTCTTCAACCCCTCTCTTTTTGCTGATTATTGGAACCCAACAATTGTAAGTGCCCCGATTCGTCCGAGTCACCCTTATTGTCAATTACGTGACTCAGTTGGACTTGCCTTGGATGTATAAGAAGATCTACTATGAAGTTGAAGCGTCTACACCAAATACGGTATTGGCACACAGGTAAGTGAACCGTAGGAGACCCTAGGCTAAGTCAAATACCTAGAAGTCAATTGGAAAATAAAGTAAATAAGTGACTTTCAGCCTCGAGACCTCATGCAATCTGCCGAGGCCTCGCAGCCAGTTGTGCAGAGCTGAGTGCAGCTGACCCTGTGTCAAGCTGACTCAGTCTCTTACAGTTTTAGAAAGTTAAAATTTGTGATTGTTTAATTGAGAGGTAATTATGGTAAGTTTATTGAAAACTTATTATGGTAAATAAAATTATCCACATGGTGAGATGGGTAATTATGGTAAATTGATTGGAAGCTTATTATAGTAAGCAAATTAACCACATAGGTTGCCACCTCTCTTAAAGTTTGAATTTGAATATCCTTGGGGAGCTGTCCATAACAATTATGGAAAGGCTCCTCCATGACTTGTAATCCACCTTGCATTATTCCCATCAAGTCCTTGATTAAAGGCTAAGATAAATGATTTGCAAGTCATGCAAGGTGGAGATGAGCTGGCTGATATCTGATTAATATCTGGTTGCTATCTGAATGGATTTTTGTTTGTCAGATTAAGCAACTCATATGTGCTATATTTCCAAGAATTACCTTTGGCGAGGCCTCATCAGAATCAGCGAGGCCTCGCAGGCGTGACTAACTGCAGACCTTAAAACTGTTTATAAAATAACAGTAAGGTTGTTGTTTAGAGTACCGAATACACACAGAGAAAACACTTAGAAACAAGATTACCAGTGAGTGATCATTCGGCCTTCCCTCTAGACACCATTCTTCATCATCTTCCTTAGTAAATGTTTGGGTAATTAATACCCCAATCATGATGAAGAATAAGGTGTTCATATAGGACTATAAAACCAGCCATACCCTTGTCCTATACTGCTGTGCCGATAGTCATTTTGATGGAGCTAAACTAATGGAAAGGAGTACACAGATTCAGTAAAGAAGAAAGAGCTTAAAGGAAAACGGTCAAGGCCCAAGGCAAGTATTTCTTCTTTGTTTTATTTCAAACATTGTAAAGTGGATTAGAACAGTGTGTTCGAACCACTCTAAAAAATAGGTGTAGAGGATTAGACCGATTGGGTTGAACTTCTATAAAAAAAACTAGGTTGTACTATTTGGCTGTGAGACCCATACATAGTATATTTGGGATAGCCCTAGAGAGGGTGAGTCCAACAGTGGATGTAGGTTCAGGTGAACCGAACCACTATATATCGTTGTGCATGTGTGGTTTGCATTAATGGTTTGATTCATTTGTCTATCACCTGCACACACGTTTATTCCGCTGCACATATTGTTAAATCTGATTTATTATTTTTTTTTTTTTCAATGGTGGGTAAGATTCATTCAAAAGAGGGAAAAGCCCAAAATAATTACAATATGCCCACAGCCCGGGCCAGGCCAAAAATAGTCAAAATGATCGAAAAAGGAGTCTAAAAGACAAAGGCCCAAAACAAGTCCACAAACAAGACCAAATCAGTGATATAGGTCAATAGAAACCTGTGAGAAAATGCCTGAACCCCCAAGAGTATAAGGTTCGATAAAAGACTGAGTATGGTTATCCCCAATACAGGCAATCTTTGGGCAATCAGGGCTGAAAAGCTTGATAAGGGCCCTGATGGCACAAACATGGCCATGGAGGGACCAAAACTTAATAGTGGACTTGTTAATCAGAGAAGTCAAATCCTCACGCAACAGCAAGTGATGAAGAGGATGGCCAAACTGAAGGAGAATGAGCAAGGTTTTCTGTATGAAGATCAGAGTATGCCGATTTGAGTCCATGCTCGTATTCACCCCCCTCTAGATCTTGCATACTTCTAGTAACGGAATTTCAGCAATCACATCTTCACTCTCTTTCTTTGACTTCTGCAAGTCTTTCCCATTTCATTTCTTTATTATTTCTTAGTTTAAAATTTCAATTTTAATTGATAAACAGTTTGGGTTAATGAATTTATGACATAAGGTAGTTTTGGAAAATTCCTGTTAAAGTCGAAATGAAAATTCGTTCTGAAATCCAGATCGGTCGAAAACTCTCTTTCTCTTTCAGGATTTTGTAAATGATTCTCATATTAATCCTTTTATCTCTTTTACTTCTTGATTTAATGTTAATGTTAGTTTTAATTAGAATCAGTTTTAATCTCAAAACTTGTTAAGATTATTTTCAAAAGACGTTTAAAACCATGAAAGTAAGTCTAGAGAAACCCTTCTCTCTGTTATTCCTCCATCCCCATTTCGTTTCTTAGGTAGGTTTTCTTAAATATTTTGTTAAATTTGATATTGTAAATGGGATAGAAAAAAAAAAGAAGGAAATGATTTGGGTTTGTTTTTCCACTGTCATTATTCAGCTAGTTGATTGTAAATTATTCAGATTATATATATTAAAAAACATGATAGAGAGAACTCATCTCTCACTCTCTGTTTGCACTTCGGCCCGCTCAGTATACTGATCTTTTAAAGTGTTCTTATTCTATTTTAATTGTTAAATATGCTAATTTCACTCGGATGGGTAAATTTTTCAATGCTCTGTATTGTTGGCCTCTTGATCAAGTTAAAAAAATTATTATATAGAATAATTTATTTTATTATATATAATTAAAATTTTAATTAAATATTACTTATAATAATATGTTAAATACTAAGAAGGCCCCATTTAAATTTTTTTACCTTAGGCCTCAACTTGTGTCTAGACGGCACTGTGCACATGGCTTGGAATTAGGTAAGGCCAACCACTGAAAAAACAAAATTAAGGGCCATTTTATTGGAAAACCATTGCTCAAATACTATTATACTAACAGGTAAGTTTATTTGCCTACCCTCCACACACACCAAAAAATAAGTAAATAAATAAATAATTGAAATGCAAAGGCGACACTAATAATATTCATGAGAAGACGATTAAAACTTTGGACTTCAAAAGAATTTGGATAGATATCAAACTCAATAGATCAGTGTCCAGACCTCTTAGAACATTCGACTATTTGCCTTCTTACTCAAGCGGCCCTTTGGAGTGAAGTGGCAATAGAACTCAAGTCTCTCATTTCTTGAGAAGGATTTATGACCATCACTCCAACCCATTTAGGTTGACATCAAAACCATTTTACATTCATATCTTATATAATTTCTTCAAAATAATGCTTCTACCATCTAAAATTGTAAATTTGAAAAAAAATTATTTCAATAAAATCGTGCTAAATAGTAATGTCCAATAAATATCCGATAAATTCCCAATAAAATACCGATAAATTCCTTGTTAATATTGAAAGTCTAGGCTAGCCAATGCACAGTCCTATAGGGGGGTGAATAGGACCTTTTTAAAATTTAAGTCAATTTTCTTATATTCCTTTTAACTCATAGAGATTATATAATCAATTTCAAGAAGATAATGAAAGGTAAACCAATTAAATCATATATGAAGTAATCAAATATAAAATCAAAGCATAAAAGCACCACACAACCATTCACATATTGCACCAGGATTTATAGTGATGTGGTTCAAAGAACTTACATCTACTATTGGAATCACCCAACTTAGGGTTATCCAAGACAAACTAAAATTTAGAGTAAAATACCCTAAATTACAATCCTAATTTCAAAGAGGTTCAATCACCGATATCTCACCATTGATACTTTATTTTTTTATGGTTGTTCGATCCATAGAGATCTAGTTCACCTAACAATTTTAAATGAAATGAAAGAAGGGAAGAACACTTGCCTTGGGTCTTGTGTTGATCTTCTGTTGTACTCTTCAGAGAGTAAATTGCAAGCTCGAGTGTACTTTGATCTTCATCTGATGTGGGCAACCCATCTTAGATAAATTTCTACAATCCCCCATTAATCCCCTTTTTATTTGAAAGTTACTGTGTCAAGCTGAGGGTCGATTCAAGGAAAAGTATTTCCCAGATCTAGGGAAGACAGCGTCATCATAAAGTGGGTGGCCTCGACAAGTCAAGAATTTCCAATGGGTCGAAAAAGAGGTTTTCAATAAGGCTCCTCGACCAGTCGAATATAATCGACTGGTCAAACCCGAAGCGACCAAAACAGAAAAGGTGACTAGAAAAAGAACAAGGCTTTCGACCAGTCAAGCATGGTCAGCTTGTCGACTACATATGGCAACAAAAAATAAAAGTAGTAATATGATTAGTTGTTCGACTAGTCGAACCCAGCTTGATTAATTTAATGCACTGGGCTTCATCTTTTTGGGCCTTTTCCAACATGGGTTGCATATTTGGGCCTAAATCAATTTTAACCAATAGATTATGAACCCAACCTAAGGTCATTAGGGTCTGGTTTATCTGTTCGGTTGCCACAACACCAGAGAGATCCTCAGTAATCTTCATGGACTTCAAGTAATCCTTCAATATGAACATCCAAGGCAAGGTCTTTGACATGTTCACGGAATTGAAAAGAGGAGACACTGATAAATTGGGGCTTAACAATCTCCCCTTTTGTTAATTTCGTGACAAAACCTAAACTCTAAGATACACAATTCACTTGTTACAGGACTCAAAAAAATCACATCAATTACAGACAAGGCAAAAACCGGTGGGATTTGAATCTCCCCCTTAACATTAGCATTAATACTCTCCCTTTTTTGTCAAAATTTGACAAAGGAGAGCCCATGAAACAAATAAAAGTATTCTATACAAACCAAAGCATGTAGGATAAAGCATACAAAACTATATAAAGATATAATCATGAGGTACAAAACATGTAAACATAAGTGTTTAAGAAGACTTACAAAATGCATAGTGTGTACAAAACCCAAAATAATATAACATTGTAGCACAAGGTCTTCTAACACAAACCAAAAAGAGAAAGCGTCACAACAACTACTCTGAATAAATCGGTGGAAGAGGAAGATCCACATCATTGCGCTAACACGAGTTTGAAACACAACGAATGTATTGGAATAGCCCTTTAACAGATTTCTTCACAAGAGCAGTGAAGCTCTACCTGATCCATGCGCAGGACCTCTTGATCACAGAGAAGAAGGTCAATTTTTTTGTCTAAATAATCTCGATCAGAAGATGGTGGCACTGTAGGAACTGACTCAGCAGGAACAAGTTGCGGAGGAACACAATCAAGAGTGGTAGGAGATGCAGCAGCAGAAGCTTCCTCTGAATCTGATGAAGAAGTAGCACTAGTAGAGGTCTTATCTTGCTTCTTGGGTTTTGGAAATATAGTCATGAGAAAACTAAATGGAGCAGAGCTATGGCCATGAGAAGAATGGTAGCGAATAATATGTCGACTAAGCAAAGTAGGAAGACAAATCTTGTGTCCCTTGGAAACGTGATAGATGAAATTTACTATATAACGCGATAGATAGGCTTTGTTACCTTTTCGAGGATACACATTGTGAGCAAAGATGTTGTGCAGGACCTTATACTGGGGCAAAAGTGGTGAGACTCAAAGTTCACCTTTGTCAAACCACGTAACCTTAGGTCCGCAGACTTGAGCTGTTAGAGTCTATTTTTAAAGAGGAATGAATTTATAGGGAACAAGAGAGACATCCTTGCTAGAAAGGGGAGTTCTGGTAATCTCCACGATGAGTTCAGGAGTTACAAGTTGTTCTTCACTATTGGAAAAGCTGACTGTAAAGGAATGGTGGATTTTAGAGACATCAACAATGGAGGAATACAACCCCTTCACAAATGATCGATAGGTATTACCTCCCCAAAATAAAATTTGATCCCAGCTGATCTTAGAGAGAATGTCTAAGGTTTCAAATTGGGTAAGATCTCAATAACACATCTCCTCTTAGTGATGAAATCATGTTGAAATTTTGCTGAATGAGGAATGGGTTGTAAGCTACGTTCAGCCGAAGGAGGTGGATCAGGATCAGAGGAATGAGGATGAGGAAATGAGGAGCTGGCTTGGCCTGCATTTCGGGTTGAACAGGTTGGAAGCTTTCTGAGACGTTCGAAGGCGGGGACAAATTTGTACCAACCATAACAAAAAGATTTTGGACACAGTGAAAACCGAAAACCCCAAAAAAATTAAGCAGTCAGAAGAGCAGATATCCACTAGGTATTTCCACAAACCGATTTCAGACTAATGAAAGTAGAGAGACTTACCTACAATGGAAGAGCGGAGCACACGGCGTGAATGGAAGAGGCAACACGATTAGCAACGAAATGGGAGAAGCGACGAGGTGGGTACGGCGACGTAGTAGAGGAAGCATCAACACAATGGAGATGAAAGGCAATGGACGGAGGGGAGGAAGCAGCAAAGATGCATGAGAGAGGAGACAGAGATGATGAAACAGCGATGGCGAAAAAGGACTAAAGACGGGCGGGCGATGGAAATAGAGAAGAAGAGAGGAACGAAGAGGAGCGAAAGAAATCTAGCAGAGAGTTTGGGAAAGGCGAGTGAAAATGAAAGAAAAAAATAACACCGACCTAAAAAACCACCACTTGCCACACACGCTAGATCCCGAGACCGACCAAACCAGAAAAGGCGACTAGAAAAATGACAAGGCTTTCGATGAGTCGAATACGTTCAACTGGTGGAACCATATGAAACTTAGTCCTTTGGCTCGACTACGATGGTAACAAAAAATAAAAGCCGTAATATGATAAGTTGTTCGACCGGTCGACCCTTGTTCAATGTAACTGAATGCACTAGGGTTACGTTTGGATGAGGAGTAAATTTTATAGGGGTTACCCCTTAGTAGGGGCTGAGTAGGGGTCACCCTTGAGTATGGGTCACCCTTGAACAGAGGTTACCCTTATCTTGTTTGGTAATTGCAGTGATAAAGTAGGAAGTTACCCTAAGGGGAAAAAATCTTATTTGGTAATTGTAAATAGAGGTAACTTGATATATTAACAATTTTATGAGAATTAATATTTTTATTAAATCTATATAATATACAAAATAAAAATAAAATTTTATAAAACACAATTATTGAATAATATACATCAATTAAAAAATATTTTAAAATATTTTTACTCTATAGGTGCAAATAGGTGCAAATTTGGGTAAATAGGGGTAAATAGGGGTAAAGAGGGGTAAGGGTTTCTTGAAAACGCCATGGTCCAAGGGGTTTTCAAAAGGAGAAGAGGAGGGGTAAAATTTTGAATTTTTACCCTCACCCCTCCATTACCGAACAAGGGTAATGAGGGGTAACCCTCTGTTACCCCCATTACCCCCCATCCAAACGCAGCTTGTTTGGTAATGGAGGGGTGAGGGTAAAAATTCAAAATTTTACCCCTCCCCCTCCTTTTTTGAAAACCCCTTGGAGCATGGGGCTTTTCATGAAACCCTTGCCCCTCTTTACTCTTCTTTACCCCTCTTAACCCCCCCTTTATCCTTCTTTACACCTATGGAACAAAAATAATTTAAAATATTTTTAATTGATGAATATTATTTATTAATTATGTTTCATAAAATTTTATTTTTTATTTTTTATATTATATTAATTTAATAAAAAATATTAATATATTACCCTCCTTACCTCTTTGCACCTATGGAAGAAAAGTATTTTAAAATATTTTTAATTAATGAATATTATTTAATAATTATGTTTTTTAAATATAAATTTAGTAAAAATTATTAATTCTAATAAACCATCTTTACCCTTCCTTACCCCTCTAAACTCTCTTTACCCCCCTTTACCCCTCTTTGCACCTATTACCCTTCTTTCTCTCTCTAAATCCTCTTTACCCCTCTTTGCACCTATTACCCTTCTCTACCCCTCTTTACCCCCCTTTACCCCTCTGTGCACCTATTACCTTTCGTTATCCCTCTAAACCATCTTTACCACTCTCTATCCCCTTTACCTCTCTAAACCCTCTTTACCCTTCCTTACCCCTGTTTGCCCCTCTTTCCCCCTCTAAATCCTTCTTTACCCCTCTTTACACTTATTACCCCTTTTACCCCCCTTTACCCCTTTTTACACCTATTAACCTTATTTACCCCTTTAAACCATCTTTACCCTTCTTTACTTCTCTTTGCATCTATGAAGCAAAAATATGTTAAAATATTTTGTAATCGATGAATATTATTTAATAATTATGTTTTATTATTTTTTAATTATATAAAATTAATAAAATTATCTTATTCTAATAAAGTTGTAATATATCACCGATGAATATTATTTAATAATCATGCTTCATTATTTTTTATATTATATGAATTAAGAAAATTGTTAACATATTACCCTTCTTTACCCCCTCTTTGCACCTATGGAGAAAAAAATATTTAAAATATTTTTAATTGATAAATATTATTTAATAATTATGTTTTATAAAAAAAATTATTTTTTTATTATATTGAATTTAATAAAAAATATTAATTCTAATAAAATTGTTACCCCTGCTTATAGTTACCAAACAAGATTAGTTAACAAACAAGATTAATTAATATACAAGATTTTTTACTCTTAGGGTCAGTTCTTACTTTACCACTGCAATTATCAAATAAGATAAGGGTAACTCATATTCAAAGGTGACCCCTACTCCTTTAAAATTTACCCCTCATCCAAACGCAGCCCTAGGCTTCATCTTTTGGGCCTTTTCCAACATAGGATGCATATTTGGACCTAAATCAATTTTAACCAATAGATTATGAACACAACCTAAGGTCATTAGGATCTCATTTATTTGTTCGGTTGCCACAACACCAACGAACATCCAAGGCAAGGTCTTTGACATGTTCACGAAATTGACAAGAGGAGACACGAATAAACTGAGGCTCTAATAAATATTTTATTTTATTAATATTTCTATTTATTATATTTTTTATTTTTTAAATATTATATTTTTCATAAGATTATTCTGTTAATTTTTTGATAAAAATCTGAGAATTTGAAAATATCCCGATATTATCAATCGCTGTTAATATCCCGAGAACAGCATTTATGACAATGTTCCAAATTATCTATTGTGAACTGGATACAGAAATTGGTGTCAACTTTCAATCAAAGCCTTTGGATAAAGGTGAATATGACATTATACTTTTTTTCCAAATTTCACAAGTAATTCAATCCAGGGGTTTTTCTTAAAAATTCAAAAAAATCATTGTGAACCGATTCACATCCAATCTATCTCTACCTTTTCTTAAATACCATCTTTGCTTTTCCTTTTCCTTTTTTTCTTTTTTGATTCTAATCTAAAACGTTTGTGTTTATGTGAGAAGACTACGATTGATTCAACAATAGTGCTTCTACAATTTTTTTTTATATATTATATCTTTTGCAAGAAAAATGAAATCTTTATAAGCTACTTATCATTTTCATTTGAAAAAAATGCATAACGTATAGATTTTTTAAGAATGTTGAAAATTGGCTTTGCAAAAGTACAGTGTGAAACTTGGCAAACATATGCATGCATAACAATTTTCTTCTGAGACCAATTCTAATGAGATTTTCATACAAAATTAGCCTATAGGGCCCACAGTTGACCCATTGGTGGCTTTCTATAAAATGGTGCAAAAAACACTGCAGACATGCTTGGTTAGGCCAATCACAATTCTTAATTAGGTCCACATGCAGGAGATCATACATTCTACTAGTAACTATCAAGTACCTCACTCTTTTACCCACGGCCAATATCCAATATATATCAACAATATAAATTGTCGATATCGGCCAATATTAACACGTTTTAAAAAAAAAATTAAGAGAGAGAAAAATATCAGCTGATACCGAATTTTAAACCCCTACTTAGACCATTGTAGATCATGACTCATGATTGACAATAATTCAGATTATGATATGATTAAAAAATCAGATAATGATCCATTACCACCATGAATTACTATTGGGATCTGAATAAGAACCCATTATCATTGTGGATCCCCATACATTTCTGGATTGTTATATGTTTGGGATCCAACCCGTGATCTAAATCACACCTATATGAGTTGCAGACCACAGGTACAAGTAACGAACCATTCTACTGCGGATGGATCCAATTGTAACATGGAAGTTAAATTTGGGTCAAATCCTGTTTACAGGACCCATATCAAAATGTTTTACTAAATTGAACAATCAAGAATAAGGATTAAGATAGATTACCCAAAAAATAATATATACTTCTTCTTCTTTTTTTTCTTTTTTTTTTCTTTTTTTTTTTTTGAGGTAGATACAAAAATAACTTAATAGAATATACTTTACAAAGGCATGTAATAACCTTTTCTCTAACCCAATACCTGAAATACATTCCTCTTTTAGCTTATCATCTTTTTGTTTTTATCTAAACCTAATTCTGACCCAGGTTGTGGGCTTTTTTTTTCTTCTTGTTTGTCTGCTTGTTTGGTCTGCAATTTCTTTTTTATACTTGGGAGGTTTTTTTTATTACTAAGGTGTCTAGAGGTCTCACCTGTATTTGGACAGGTGACATTTTAAGCCAACTAGTCCTTTAGGCATGTGCAAGCCTCTTAATCCCACACACACTTGGTAAACAACTGTAGAGAGTGGTTCAGAATGTAAATCGAACTCAAGACTGCTCCCTTCTTGAGAGAAGTTTCTTGACCATTAAGCAAACCTCTATTGGATTTGGGAGGTTTTTTTTCCTAAATGATAAACTTACCTTTATCATTAAAATATATATATAGATATGTATATATATTAACCTAATACTTGATATACTTTTCTAAGATGTGTAATATGCCTAACATTTTATAAAAACCAACAATATGAAAAAGGGTATTTCTGTATGGATCCTGAAGGACGGAAATGATCGGATCCAACCACATGGATCCATATCCAGATTCTTATTTTGGGTCGAAACTTTCAGGCAATCAGGTACCTGAATCGACAAGCAGCCCTAGGCACATTAGCCATGATAAAATAAATAAGAAAAGAAACTCAAAAATATGGATAGAGGAAAAATAATTTGAGGATATACTCTTTAACGTCCATGCTCTCTATGAAACCAACAGCACTATTTGAGTACTTTCATCCATTTCCAGCAAACAAAACTGACTAAAATCCCATCGAGTTGAATAATTCCGAAGGGTTTTCTAATTGAACTAGACAAAACTTGTTAACTCACACGACTCAAAATCCTAATGAGTCAACTTGGACTAATTTTTCTGAGTTTTTTTGAATTTCTATAACTATGATTTTGACTGCTAAATATTTCTCTGACAAAAAAGTGATATATTATATATCCATCTCTTATTTTACATGACAAAGGGGAATAAGAGAATACAAGCTCCTCCTTTCTCACACTATATCCCAATGCCAGTTCCAATGCGGGACCACCTACCATTACAGTTCCTATTAGATGATAAGGGCTCACAATGAATTGCAAATAGCTGAAAAACCTTATTGGCTGCAAAATACATCCAATCAAGAGTCCAAAAATCAGATAACCATGGTCATTCAATCAGGGTTAAAACCAGTCATTTGTCCAATAAGCAATAGTGCCAGCATGGGTTGAAAATTCAATATCAACTGTGAAATTTCTCTCTTTTATTTATTTATTTTAATTAAAACCACCGATATCGACAATATATATCAAATATCACTTGGTATGTATCGCATACATATTAAAACCCGTGAGTTCAATAGAATTATTCTCTCTCTCATATACGTCAAAAATCTGCTCTCACATCATGGTATGCGAAGCAGAAACTTGAAAGGCAAATTTGAACGTAACAAAATCTATGAATTTAAAAATTTGAATCTTCAATACATTCTTTTTCATAAGTTTGGTGCAAGACAAATTCAAAGATTTCAAAGTCTCAGTGGATCGAAAATCCTTAAATATATGATCTCACCCATAACCCTAGAATTCAAAACCCAAGTTAAATAAAAACACAACCGATTGAGTGTGACAGTTCTGCCACATGAGTAACTGCCTTAGGAGAAGGGTAAGTTAAATAAAGTTCAACCAAGTTGAACCTTAATCAAACTCAGTCAAACCCGTGCCATTAATATAATATTATAAATAATATTAAATTATTAACTAAAGTTTAATTGATGGGTTCAAATAAAATTTTAAGCAAAAATATATTTTTTTTAAATTAAAAAAATAAACGTTGAATTTTTTTAAGATTTAAAAAAAAAAACAATTTTTATTTTATAATTTTTGAAGTTCAAAAAGACTTATATTTAGCTGGAATGTTGGATTTATCGAATTTCAGAATTCAACTCAGAGAGCAATGTTAATAGCAGATACATCAACCTTGTTAAAAAACATATTATTTCTATTTTTACATACATACCAACAAACAATGAAAAAATCAAGTCATTCATTAGACTAATGAGTTTTTTTTTTTAAATTCAGACGACTCGCACGAGTTAGATTACTGATTCAAATTGTGTTACTTGATCGAGTCTAAAATATGTTGAAACTTAAAAGGACTTGAAAAAGATTTTTTACTTAGAAGAGGGGTAAAATAGTAAGAGAGTGGTATAATATAAAGTAAAAAGTGAGAAACAAACCCTAATCCATAGAGAAACATGGGAAAAAAAAAAAAAAAATTCTTATTTTCCCTTATTTTTTTTATTCTTCTTCGTCGTCATGCTCATTGTTGATTCTTCATTTACTTATTTGTTCACATTATTTCCCTTCGATTTCATTTTTTCACAGATGTTGAATTTAACATATATATATATATATATATATATTATAATTAATCATTTTTCAAACGGCTTCTACAAGTCACGGTTCACAATTTATTGTAGAAAACCAGTAAAACCCTATAATTAATAATTTTTCAAATGGTTTTTATAAGTCATGGTCCGCGAGTTTCTTCTAGGGCCGGCTTTTTACAGTTTTCTTTCCAAGACCAGTTTTTTTAAGAAAACCAAACCTTAGACCGATCTGATTCTGATAACATTGATTATAGAGACTGAATTGACATCAATTCAGTAGCAAGTCAAAAGTGAGTTCAGCACTGCGTTTAAACGTCGCCAACAGTAGTGAATTGAGCATTGTTTTGTAGAATCGAGTTGGATTGCACATTAATCGTTCTGAATTGTGCCAACTCGATTAATTAATGTTGGTGATCCAACTGGCAATTCAATCAATGAACTTGATGCAGGCCTAAGACCGAATTTGTGAGAATTCGCCTGTAGGACTTGTTGTTTCAGAGTATGATTTCTGAAAGACCCAACACAACTAATTACGATTCGTAAAAGGTATTTGCCTTGATAAGGAATTGCTCAAAAAATATCCCCACCGATTGCTACAAGTTTCCCCAGAAGTTGAATTAGTCTATGGATTTCATGAGATTAGACATCTTTCAATTGAATATGATATAGAATAGTGGAAGCAAAATTAAAAAAAAAAAGATAGTATTGTGAATTCGAATGAAGCATGTACCTAATCTATCAAAACCAAAGAACGAAAGAACTAATTGAATTCAAAACAACTGGTACTAACTTGCTAGGGCAAAAATTGGAGTGCACCAATCTTCTACAACTCCAAGGAGTCAAGAGAAATCTCTCTCCAAAATAAACTCAAAAATATTATGTCAATCTTCACTCAAACGTACACAAGCTAGCCTTTAAATAATAAAGCAAAGGCCGTAGTCGGCCAACACTTACTAAAACAAAAGATAAAAAGAACAATTTTCCTAAAGTCTAGCACACCAACGATCCATGTGGATTTATTTGTTAAAAGTAAAATAAAACAAAAAAAAAAAAAATCCTCCCAAAACAACTCCACCGAATTGCAAGTTGCTCCATCTCTTGATTTAATCCACCGAATTGATTTACTTTATCCAAGCTTCTAAGTTTGGCACTTTGAAAATCAATGAAATTGGAATGTGAATTAACGATAATGGGACATGGGATTACTGGTGGGGTCGGCCACAAGGTTTTGCACATGGGTAGGGTTGGCCAATTGGGTATGATATGGCAATTTGGGTATTTGGATAATTTGGATAATTAGGTATTGGGTTTTATAAATGGGTAAGGCTAATTTATTCTTCCCACTGTTGATTCTTCGGTGCATTTGAAGTACAATGTCGACAACTAAATTTATATTGAGCCCACCATCCTCTAATGGATGGTCATGAATTTCATTTAGCATGATTGAGCTTTTGATGCCCGAACCAAAACTTATCTTGAGGAGTCGTGTGAGCGCGACTGTTTTGGGAAAACGCCGACTTTTGGTGTCTGAGTTGGTTCCGAGTTGCACCATGGTTCAAGGTTAGGGATCCTACCTCTCCTTGATCTACATCATGCATTGTGACAATAAAAAAAGTCATTCATATTGTTGCAAATCCCATTTCTTGACAGTGCTTGAGGGGGGAATCAGGAGCTTCTTATTTATTGCAAATGTGCTCTCTTTCGAATCCTATTTTTCATGGAGCTTGAGGGGAATGTAGATTGTCTTATGTATTACAAATGTGCTCTCTCCCTCTCTCTTAGTGTGTAACACTTGGTGAAAGATTAAGATGCAGTGAAGGATATAAATAAAGATTACAAGTTAAACAGAGTTAACACTTGGTGAAAGATTAAGATGCAGTGAATGATATAAATAAAGATTAGATGTCAAACAGTGTTACAAAACAAAGCCTAATATCTTGCACCCCAAGTTGAAAGTTAATAATACTTAATATTTCGCGTGTAGCCGTGTACAGCTCACACTACAGAAAGTTTCCTTGCCATGTGAAAGAAAACAGTAACGAACTTACCAGTCTCCGAGGTATTACTCGCCAGTGAAGATGTCTAAATGTTAGAGATGACAACAAGGCATCACCCTGAATAGTAGGCTCAGGCACCTAACGAGGCCGCAAGTCCCGCTGAAAAAAGAAAAGAAAAGAAATTCAACTAAATCAGAAAAGGAGGGAAAAATAAAGTCTAATGCTAGATCTTGCAAATTTCTATCATCAAGGCATTGCTTATGCCAGCTTGAACAGGAGAATAACTGTCCTGGCAGGCATTCCAGTGCACAGGGTACCTTTAAAAATATCAATTGGCAGGGCTTTTTAATCAATCAAATATCAACATTCAAAAGGACTCTAAATGTTCCAAGGGAAAAAAATCAGTCAGCTGAGATTTCCTCACAAGTGTTAAGAGTTTATAGTTCAGGTCATTTGAATATGTAGCTATATGAGCCTCCCAAAAACAAGCCACCTTCAAGGGGTGATCGGCTCCAAAATGCAGAAAGCCAAAAATTACCAGTTAAGGAATGAGCGCACAAGCAGTGCAATCAACCTGGAGAACTTAATGCAGAAAGATAAATGGACTGCAAATTTCCAAATGGTAATTGCTACAAACAGCAAAAGGTTATGTACACTTTACACATTAAGGCATATACTTATTCCTCATTATGCAGAAGTCCCAAGCATAGTTGATTTGTTCCAACACCAAAACATGGTTTATTGAAACAATCAAGGTGATTTTTTGTAGCTTCACATTTACATAGACATTTCCAACCAACCCATCTCCATAGCCCAAATTGAAACCACATAGAGGTGCAGGTGCTCAAGTGTGCACATGCATGCATGACATATATACACAAAACATATATCTTACGTATTATAAGGATATGGGTGCATGAGGAATGATGAGGAGCTGATACGTGGAGAACTTTGGTGCAAGATAGGTGACATGGAATCCCAACCAATCAGATGTGCAAATACTTCGAAGTCAATCTCTTCAGGAAATTACCCCCATGTTTTGAGATATTTCTATTTGTAAAGAACTAACAAAAGCCCTACAGTGCACTCTCTCTTCCTCAAATTTTTCATTTGATATTTTTTATCTTTAGTTTTCACAATTATACACAACATATTGTCTCTTCATTGTCATGCATGTATATCACCTCACAAAGTGTGCCAAAGTCTTACATCCAAGTAGGAACCAATCCACAGGTGACATAAGTGAGTCATGAGTTCTCGTGACTCAATCTTGAATGGGGTGGGAACAAGTGACCTACAGGATCAAAGAAACAAACCATTTCAATGGAGTTGGAACTCCCTTTCAATTGTCCATTTCATTTGCTTCGACCAAATGGCTTAACTTGCCTACGTATTAAAAGAAATTAGTCTCAATTAAACATACATTTATCATTCATCCACTTATCCCATCCTCATTTGTGGTGCTTCCAAACTAGTCCTATATCACTTGCCTAGGTG
Source organism: Chimonanthus salicifolius (assembly GCA_013350335.1). NCBI lineage: Eukaryota > Viridiplantae > Streptophyta > Magnoliopsida > Laurales > Calycanthaceae > Chimonanthus > Chimonanthus salicifolius. The sequence continues at coordinate 34,533,565 of CM023539.1, forward strand.
TTAAACATGTATATGAAAATAATTACAGACACTGTGAGCCAAAGTCCAACATCCGAAACCACATAGAGAGATTTTAAAAGAGAAATGATCACCCGCACGCATAGGCATGGGACCCACCAAATGAAGTGGTGATGGGTCCATTGGAAAAGGTCTTTCATTAAATATGTGCCACACAAGAAATAACCTTGATGGGATCAATCAAGCTATGTTTTTTAAGCCCTCCAACATTTGATCAGTTTAAATTATTTTTTAATCTTTGAACTTTGTGATCTTAAAAAACAGTTTGATTGATTCCATCAAGGTAATATTTGGTGGGCCTCATAATCAAACAAAGGGTTTTCCAATGCAACATCCCACTTGATGGTCCCCATGCCCAGGTATGAAAGGTAATAAGCAGGTGATCATCCTTTATTTTTAAAAACCCCCTTTCATTTAAGCACTTTCATATCATACAAGGGGAAAAACAACTTAAGCACTTTCCCAAAGAGTCCTTCAAGGCATTTTAATAATTAGCACATTGTGTTGTGGGACCCATTTCTACACCATAGTTGACCAGAATCTCATATTCTAGAATGTCAACTCTATTTTGTATGATTGATTGTAATTAGAGATTATTTTATTTCTTTCTTTTTCAGCCACCTTAATTGGCTCATTGTGTATTATTTATACTTGTATTCTCCTTCGATTTTATACACATTCAATACAATAGAGAGAAAGGATTCCTATCGACAAATTCTCTCTCTCCTTTTTCCTTTTTCTTATTATTATTATTTTCTAGATGGTATCAGCTAGAATGAATTTTTGGGTGCTTTAAGTGAAGTTTTTTCTTTCGTTTTATTGTTCCTCGTCGGAATACCTATTCATCGTCGGAGTTACTGTTCATCATCGGACTTCGGCCTCTTCTCCAGCACCATAAGGACTTCTGTAGCGAGCTTCTCTGAGGACCTCTGCCTTTGTGAGGAGTTTTTTCAGTCTGTCTGTGCCTTCCCCACTTCTTCTCTTCTGCAGCTGTCACTTCTCGGCCTTCGATCCATTCACCGAAGAAGCTTCTATCGACGGGAACCCATGTCTTCCCTGTCGTTTTTTGCTAGACCTTCCATCTATACCATCAGATCTCTAATCTGATTTGTGTGGGACCCTCTGATCTACTGTTTTCTGGGCCTGACTGGGATGCAGGAATCCCAGTTTTTGGAGGTTTTGGGCCAGATCACCTGGTTTTTTGCCTGGTTTTGCTTGGAAGCAGGCCTCTTACTGTCGCCCCTGCTGCTGTCTACATCGAACTTGGTTGCTCTACCATTCATCACCATGGGCCCCTCATTTCTACAGTTTTTTGGGCTGCTTCCTGGGACGCAGGACACCTTTTTTTTGGTGTTTTTGTGTTCGTTCTGCTACCTTTTTTACTGTTTAGGCTTGGAATCAAACCTGGAATTGTCGCCCTGAGTGTGTTTTCCATCTCGCAGGTCTTTTTCTATCTCCATCACCGATGGGGCCCTCATTTCTGCAATTTTTTGGCTGCTGCCCTGGACGCAGAAAACCCCATTTTTTTGGTGTTTTTGGGTCGGATCTGCTAGTTTTTTTACTGTTTTAGCTTGGATTCAAGCTTGGTGCTGTCGCCCCTGGGTGTGCTTTCAACCACACCTGCTCTCACCCTTTTCATGACTGGTGGAGCCCATGTTTCTTGCATCCTTGCTGCTGAATTGTTGTCCAATGACCTGCTGTATATTTCTTGGACTGGATTTGCTGCTATAGCCCTCTTCTTCACTCGCCACTTCAGTCCTATGGCAAGCTTGGGTGCTTCTCGTCAGCTTACGGCTTGATCTTGTTTTTGGTCATTGTGGGACCTACTTTGACTGCATTCTCTCTTCTGAGTGGCTGCCAACCGATCTGCTGCCTTTTTTTTTGGACTTGATCCACTGTCGTTGCCTTCTTCTCCACTGTTGTACCAGGCTTTGTTATTTGGTTTGATTTATTGGCACATGGATTCTTCTAATGCTTCTCCTCTCTTTGCTATTGGTCAAAGGAAGAAAGGTATTTGTTTTTGCTCTTATTGAAAAATGACCAATCATTATGTTGATATGTGCTTCAAGCTTCATGGTCATCCAAAGCAAGTTAATCTCTATGTTGCCCCTCATGTTGCTTATTCCTCTAATGCGGCTAGTGACAGTGCCACAGTGACTAGACATGAATTTAACTTATTACAGCAACGACTGGAGTGCCTTCAATCCTCGAAGGTCTCGACTGTTGTCTCCTCGCAATCAAGTACTAAGCCTCTCGCACACAATGCTTCCACCCATTCTTAGATTATTGATTTTGGGGCCACTTACCATATAGCTGGTATGTCTAACCTTTTCTCTTCCCTTTCTCTAGCTTCATATGGTAAGGTCAAATTAGCTAATAGGTCGTTTACTGGTATTGGCACAATCCATGTTTCTTCCACTTTGAACCTATCTTCAGTTTTACATGTTCCCACTTTATCACGCAATTTATTATCCGTTAGTACCCTTCCTAAAACATCGAATTGCTCAGTCACCTTCTTTCCTTTCATTGTGTCTTCATGGTGGCATTTTGCAAGGTTGGAAGGATAAATCCAAATCCAATACTAGGTGATAATTAAAGAAAGCATAGCAAAGCAACCCACCAACGTGTACAAGCTTATCACATAATAACTGGGGCATCTTTGCTTGCTTGACCGTCCACGGGATTTTGGGAGATAATTTATGAAGGTTTTTATTAGCAATTGTAACTCATGGTTTGCACCCATGAGTGTACAAACCGTGTACCATATTTGGGTTTCCTATTATTTTCCATTTTATTAGGGTATTTTTAGGAAGGGTATTTTAGTCTTTTTACAATATTTTCTCTATAAATACTTGTAGCAATTTCGATTTTAATACAATTGAATATTTTTGGAGAAAAGAAAATTCTTGAAGTTGGGTGTTTCACACCGGGCTTCGGCCCTCCGGCAAAAGCCAAGTCATTGGACTAGGACCAATTCTATCTTACAAGTAAGTCTTGGTGATTATAATTCTTCTTCATTTTATGGCATTTTTAGATTAAGACTTTAATTGCATTCTCATTAATCTCTTCTAAATTAATTGGATTAATATTTAATACAGACCTTAATCTCAATTCCATAAAGCAAAGTTAAATTCTCGGACTCTTGTGTTTTTTCTGTTTGGGTATTGTTCAGCAAATCCAAGCCAAGGCAGAATCCTTTCACAAACTGTGATTGGCTGCACGGGTCCTTCAGAGACCATACTCTAAAACTGCTCGTCTACGGCTAATTTTTCACAGATTAGACCCTGGGCCTGCATGAGATTGTCACTTGCCTCCATCAGCATATTTCTTAAGGCCGGTTATTTACTTCTTATTTCCATTCTAAAGATCAACTTGCGGATATACTAACAAAGGTCGTTCCTCGGAGTCAACTCACTTCGGTTGTTAGTAAGTTGGACTTACTGGATATCTTTGAACTAGCTTGAGGGAGAGTGTTGTGGGGTCCACTTCTACACCATAGTTGACCAAAATCTTCCTATTCTGGAATGTCAACTCTATTTTGTATGATTGATTGTAATTAGAGATTATTTTATTTCTTCTTTTTCAGTCACATTAATTGGATCATTGTGCATTATTTATACTTGTATTCTCCTTCGATTTTATATGCATTCAATACAATAGAGAGAAATGATTCGTCTCAACAAATTCTCTTTCTCCTTTTTCCTTTTTCTTATTATTATTTTCTACACACTTGCCCCTCCAGAAAAATCATAATGTGTATATTGGCCCCCTTCACCCCAAATAAAAAGTATATTTTGTGTATGTGGGCGTATACACATTCACTGAGGCGCAAAGCCCATGCACACCATGGGAATAGGAATTTTTTTTTTTTTTTTTTGAAGATCTAGTCATGGATAGTGGGGTTCACCAAAAAAAATAAACCTTGGATTTCCCAAGCCATGAATTTCAAGGGTCCAAAGATCTAGTAAAGAAGGGGTTATAAAGGTATGGATTTCAATTCAAAGGTAACAACAACTTAGAATGGTCAAATTGGGTATCATGCATTTGGGATGGAGCACACTACCCCTTAAATGGGCACTAGCACCCAGGTGAAATTATATACATATATGTAAAGAATTTTTTTAGTACATATAGATGTATATAGATCTCCATCCATTATTGGTTGATGATGTCAATAATAAATTCTTTTGACAAACAAGAGTTTCTTCCATTGTTTGACTTTGTGTGAATGTAGTACATGTGATGTCCTAGAGAAATCCCCCTCCCCCGCACCCTCCATCCATCCATCCATCCTTGCTTCCCTCCCTCCTCTTTAGCCATTGATCCACCCATCCATCCCTTATTGGTTGATGATGTCTACAAGCAAGAGTTTCTTCCATTGGTTGATTTTGTATAAATGTAGTACATGGGATGTATGGGAGAACCCTCCTTCCTCTTTTTTTTTGAGCGCTAAAAAAGACAATTTATATTATAGAGAAATAAAAAGTACAATTACATCAAGGGAAATGAGGGTCTATAAGGACTAGACCCTAAAAAACACACATGAGAAAAGCAGAAATACAAAACATCCATATAACAAATACAATCAATTGAGCATAACTCCTGCTCAAACTCCTCCTATCTCAAAGATGAAAGACACCTGAAACTGAGTTGTCGACTCTGCTCTTTGCGAAAAAAATCAGCCACACCATTAGTTGTGCAACTGACTTGGGCGAAGGATACATCGAGTCCTAAAACAAGAGCCCTAATCTCCCTAATCTCCCTAACTATGGTAATCAATCTCCAAGGGGGTCGCTTCAATCCCTTAGCCCATTTGATTGCATTTGTCGAATCCCCTTCTGTCACTAGTATTCCAAACCCGAAGACTCTCCAAATGGTCAAAGCTCTCCTAATAATAATGAGTTCCGCCTCGTTTGAATCCCTAATCCCCACCAACTCTGTGAATACTAAGGATGTTTGGCCGTTGTGATCTATAAGAGCACCTCCTATCCCTATTGATCCCAGTTTTCCCCTAGAAGTTGCATCCACATTGAATTTAAGAACACCTTGTTGAGGAGGAGACCAGTTGACTAAGGTTTTTGGCTTCCTAGAGTATTTGTGTGATACCCTTGTGTTTGGGGGTGGTGTGGGAGAGAGAAAAGTGTCAGTATGGGGCACTAAAAAGTCCCTCGCTGCCTAGTGTGGAGAGTGTGTAATGGTATTTAAGAGGAATGCCTCCCTCCTTCTAGCACAAGGCCTTTTGGGGCGCTAGTATGGGATAGTGCTCCAAGAACAAAGCTGTAAGGGCCTGTGTGGGCCCAAAGCAGACAATATTGTGCTGGCAGGATGGGGCGTTACAAATGGTATCAGAGCACGGTTCAAGTCTTGGACATGTGTGTATTGTGTGACAGAGCCAGGGACGGCTCTAGTTTTAAGGGGGTGGATTGTGATACCCTTGAATTTGGGGCGGTGTGGGAGAGAGAAAAAAGCCTGTATGGGGCACTAGAAAGCCCCTCATCGCCTAGTGTGGAGAGTGTGCAATGGTATATAAGAGGAATGCCTCCCTCCTCCTAGCACAAGGTTTAACGACCCATCCCGCTAGCATGATATTGTCTGCTCTGGGCCTCACACACGGCCCGCACGGCTTTCAATTGGTGAGCCAACTCACTGTTGCTCCCAAAAGGCCTCATGCTAGAAGGAAGAAGGCTACTACTTATATGCCAGGGAATTTCCAATGCAACTAGCAATGTGGGACTTTTTTTTTTCCCTCTATAGGCATGGGGTATTACAATCTACCCCCTTTAAAGCCAGAGCCGTCTCCTGTTCTGCCCACACAACAACCAAGCCCACACCCTCAGGCAGAGAGTTGAACCATACTCTGATACCATTTGTAACGACCCGTCCCGCTAGCACAATATTGTCCGCTTTGGGCCCATACACACAAGCCCGCACGGCTTTGCTTTGGTGAGTCAACCCACTGTTGCTCCCAAAAGGTCTTGTACTAGAAGACGGAAGGTTATTACTTATATACCAGGGAATTTCCAATGCAACTAACAATGTGGGACTTTTTTTTCTCTATAGGCATGGGGTATTACACAAGGCCTTTTGGGGCGCTAGTATGGGATAGTGCTCCAAGAACAAAGCTATGAGAACCTGTGTGTGCCCAAAGCGGACAATATTGTGCTGGCGGGACGGGGCGATACAATCCACTCATGCAACCTTCCCACCACAAAAAGAGATCGGTGGCTTTGAGTCCCTTGAACTCTTTACCAGAGAGAAGCCAAACACAAAGCCTCCATTTGGCTCTCTGAAAGAGCTCACTAACCTCGGTTGACTTTCTTTTGAAGATTTTGGAATTCCTCTCCTTCCAAATGGTCCATAAGACTGCAACTAGAATCACGTTCCAGGCTGCCTTCGTTGAGTCTAGAGAGGAACCAAGACCACTAATCCTTCACAAGTTCTTTCAAAAACCCATGGTACATCCAAAAGGTTAGTGAAATTTATCCATAAATTCCAAGCATCTAGGCATCTAGCGAAAAGATGATCGACATCTTCCTCCATCGATCCGCACAGTGAGCAACTAATCCTCCTCTGATCTCAATAACCCTCTTCTCTTGTGGTCCATTCTGGTAAGAATCTTTCCCTTTAGAGCGCACCACACAAAAGTTTGAACCCTTGGGAGTGTTACGCTTTTCCCAGGCTACACTAAATCTACCATTGTCTTAAGCGAGTAGGAACCCGATGAATCACCTGTCCAAACGAGTTCATCCTCTTCTCCTAAAGACAATGGGCACTCATCTAGCTAGACTAACAGGTCTTCTCTACTCCCACTCTCGAAGGATATGTCATTGCCCTCAATTTTGTAGCAATCTTGGACTAATGCTTGTTTGTTTCTAGCTATTCTGAATAACGTAGGGTACATTCCCGACCCCTGCCCCCATCCCAAATAGGAGTTGTTAACCACAGTATTAACTACTTGCAAGATATGATTTATGACGAAATAAGCATCTCCTATAGGAAATGAACACCAACTAAACTTCCTTGCATAGGCAACTTTAGGAGGGCATTTGTCATTTTCCAACTAGATTGAAAATGGATAGCGCAGAAAATGAGACCCTCTCCCATTTTCCATAGAATCCATTTATAAGAAAGGCACCTCTAAGACTAAGAACAAGTTTTCTTCTTTCTATTGCTTCTCTCTTCTGCTGCTTGTTTTAGATCTATTCTTTTTTTTTTTTTATGATGGAGAACCCCAAGACCCTCACCTCTCCTCAAGTACGAGGGAGTTGGGTAAAACTCCAAATGCATGCAGCCCCCCACAAGTTAGATCTATTCTTCCCCCCCCCCCCCCCCCTCCCTTTTCATATCAATAAATTAACACTTACCATTCAAAAAGAAAAGAAATGAAAAAAAAAAAAAAAATTTAAGTAAATTCCCTCTTCTCAAATTAGTTGCAAATGGTATGATTAGAAATCATATTCCGGTTTTGAGAGACTGATTCAATTACTAACAAGAGAAAATATATCAAAGGACCATGAGCCAAACAGTTCCAAATCTCCAAGCTCTGTATATTCAAGTAAACAATAAAAAGTTAGCAACTTACTCGTGGGCCTCTATCTGCAGCTTGTGGACGTCTATTGCCCATTGGATCTGGTTGTTGGATCATTTCTGGGCTGTCATGCTTGTAAAAAGCCTGTAAGGCTCTCATAACAAACGGACGCACTATATTTACTTCCATTGCAGATAGATTTTTTAGCTTCACAGTAAAAATAATTAAAAGTTGTAAGTCACAATAAGTAGAAATGAATGACAGAAACTAATGCTTCAATTGGCAATAAATTACCAACCAGTAAATGGAAAGTAGATCAAGTCAATGCTCATGAAAGGGTTTTCAACTTTAACAATGATTCAAAGTTATCATCACTTGAACATGTATAGACGAGCTGTAAAAATGATATATATCTTTATGTATTATTATATACCATCTCTCAATCTGAATTTAACATGCTTATAACATATGAGTAAATTACCCGGTGTGTGCGGATAGAGGGGTTTTCACACACCCCGGAGGACTAGTCGGATGCGACACCTGGACACCTCCGGACCTCAAAAAAACATATGAGTAAATCATTGGCCCATTGCTAATTCTTAAACTAATGCATATTGAGTAGTACAATACCTACACAATGATACTTCATACTTTAGACCCTAAGTTTACTGAAAAAATGGAGCCTTGAAAGTAACCCTTTTTCTCATTTTCTATTCTATTGATGGTAGCAAAAAATATGATTAGAAAAACTTAAATGTAAGCTTTAATCAAATCACTACTGGATTATGGAAACTTTATGTCCCCTATAAGGCGCATCTAAAGTTTTTTGGGGTATGAAATCAAGCTCACCAAAAATGGAACAGCCAAAAGAAGAAATTACCTTTATCTAGTAAAGTAACCAAAAGAAGGAAGACACTACCTTTGTTCGGTAAACTACTTAGGGCTCACATAGCCCATACCAGATTAATCGTATTCTGGGACTGAACAATGAACCCATTTGAAGTGGCCCATCTCGTATGTGAGAAACCCATGTATGAACAAGGATGGATTTTAATTCCCCATCTAGCTACTCTAGGTTGGGGGGGTAGGTCCAGGTGGAGAAGTTATAAACACCTTCCGTACATCCAAAGTACTTCGCTTAATTTCCTCCGCAGTCTAAGGCTTTGGCGGTATTTATCATGCCGTTCTTGGACCTAAGACCCTTGAAGAATCATTTCCATTCTTTCGTTCTGTATAGATGGATGGAAAAAGTTTGGTAACAGCCCGAAATCTTTCTGCAGCTTTAAGTACAATCGGCTGCAGGCTGGACCTCTCATTTGGTACTGAGATGGACCCACCATTGACAATGAATCTATGGAATATCTTATAAATTTTAAGGGGCCAAAATACTTTTTGCAGCTTTAAGTACAATCAGATGCAGGCTGGACCCTGGTTTGGTACTCAGATAACCTTCCATTGACAATGCATCCATGGAATATCTTATAAACAAGAATCCTAGCTCTACCACTAATGACCAAAAACTGGAGAGCGAAGATAGATATCAGCAACCATCTAGAAAGGGGAAATATAGAACTACAGATTGCAAGGAATTTTGAACAGAGGGTACACTTCATTCACAGTGGATCCACATCAATGGTCCATGTACTGAACCATACAATTCCACAAATAGAAAAATAAGGAGCACCAAATCATACTCAGTAGAGCATGACCCTTTAGGGAAATGGTATTGGCTACCCTACCTATTATTGATGAAACAACAACAGCAAAACTAATACTAATAATAATACTAATACTAATAATAATAATAATAACAATGATAAAACCTGACTATCACATTAGGTCCCAGGGGTGCTCGAGAATTGCATACACAAGTTTCAATAGTTTTCACCGACCCAAGGTCAAAGCAATGAATAAAAGTATACCTTCACCGCATGAGTACGAGCAGAAATTGTCTCTAAGCCAGTCTCAACCTTATGAAACCTAACATCTCGAATGTCCTCGATCAAAGATCTCGCCTATAGGAAAGCAATATGTGAACCATTTTACAATCTTGAAGAAAGGAAATAAATAAACGGACTAAAAAGCCTCCAAACTCACCATATACATTTCTGGGATGTCATCACGAGCACTGATATCAACAGATATAAAGTCGGTATCTTCTAAATACTAATAATGTCAAAAGCCAAAGAAAAGAGGATGGGTTATGCTGCATACTGGTCAAATAGAAGCCTTGAAATTTCCACATAGTGAAATGGTAATGGCTGAAATTCTCTAGGAGATTCTCGCTCGGCTTCCAAGATCTGTGTCAACTTTTCTGCTCCATGGAGCAGCAAACAGTAAATTAATGTCTTACAATGTCAATGATGTTCTTGAGTTGAAATTCTTTGCAGTAAAGAAAACATCGCTTGACTTCCAGATACTGATGAATTTGACTAAAATGCAAGATAAAGCACACCTTCAAGTCAACTCTCATGCACATGGGAATAAACAAAATGTTCCCGAGAATATGCAAAATAGACGAATCAAATTGTCACCTTTTCCTAGAGAGTTCCTATTTATTTAGAAGGGGTTTTTTAGACAATGAAAATGGAATATTCATTAGAAATAATGAGAGATACAAGAGACAAAAAGTACATGTCAACAAACATAAGTTATTCTACATATCTGCGAAGTGTATTTTTGTAGATTATTCCCCTACACAAAAGGATACAAATGCATCAACCCAGACAATGGTATAAATATGTATCAATTACTTGGATGGTTTGTGTTCCTAATGAAGGATGGTTTGATTTCTACAAGTAGGATACCAAATGAATGAGAAGTAAAAGGGAATAACAAATGGTGGGTAGAGTTTCCGACTAATGGTAGCCTTGTGTCATTTACATTCAAAAACTCCCAGAATGTGGGCCTTATGACTATTTCAGTTATCAAACTTGTATTGCTCTATGGAGCAAAATGTTAGGCAATGAAGAAAAGACAAATAGACAAAGTTAGGGTGACAGAAACGTGCATGTTATGTTGGATGAGTGGACTAACTCTAAAAGATAGAGTTAAAAATAACCGCATTAGAGATAGTTGAAAAATAGATCCAATAGATGACAATTTGAGAGACCTACTTGAGGTGATTTGGCATGTAAAAAGAAGACCAAAGGACAACCTCAATATGTAAAGTCAAGAGTTTACAAGTTGTAGGTACAAGGAGGGGTAGACCGCTAAAAGTGTGGCGGGAAGAGAGACAAAAAGACATGATAGATAGTGGGGTGATTGACTGTATGATTTATGATATGATCAAATGGATAAGTATAACATAAAAAGTCAACCCCAAATAAACAGGATTTTGGCTTTACGATGATGATGCTCCAAAATCAACTACCAAGTGGTGATTATTCTCAATATCTAGGTCATTGGCTTCAGCTAAGGACATCTTCATCCTATTGAAAAAAAAAAGATGTTAAAGGTCGGGTGTTTACCTTAGTAAGAATGACAAATGCTAAGCAAGTGAAAAAGGCCCTCAAAATTTTCAACGGAGCCATTTATGGGCATACGACCTTGTTTGTTTAGAAAGCACTATATGGTAGAGATAGTGGTCCAGCTCTTGCTCCAGTTAAAGGAGTTGGCTTTAGTAGACCAAACTCTATCCCAATCACAGTAGTTGGTTCAGTTCCTACAAGGAGTAGGGGTGTTAAAAGGAATCCGCCTTCGTGAGAAGAGAGGGGGAAAATATAAAAAACTGGGTAAAGATCAACAAGGAGCAAAATGGATTGGAGGTTAAAAACAGGCCTTTGGTGATATTCTCAAAGAGATTAAAAAGGGATCAGAAGATACATGTTTTCGAATTGCAACTCAAGGAGAAGAACTTGGCAAAAAATCTCAAATGGCTTCATTGTCCATTGTTGGCAAGAGCTTCCAAGAAGGTGTCCAATGCCAAACTGGAACAATTTTTTAGGATGGTGGAGGCTAGGAGCTTGGGGCAGATTTTTAACTTATCATTGTTTAGTCTAAGGATATAGCTAGCATATTAGATAAAGAGGAAGGTCTCAAGTGGAAAGAGATTCGTTTTTTCTCTACAAATCTAGAAACCTTAACTGCTTGCTCTCGTGAGAAAGGTGTGGTTTCATCTCTTTGGTCTTCCATTGAGTGCATGGAATGAGAAAGCATTTTAGAAGATGGGTAATTAAGGTTGGCAAGAGGTGCTTGAGGACGGATTTGTTTTGATCTTAGACTATTGATAAAAACTAAAACCATTAATTCCATTCCAAAAGCGATTGTACTGAAGTTTTTGGAGGTCCAAATTGTATCTAGGTGAGAGATGCAACAATCTCAACGATCATAGTTGCAACAAAAATGATCCATCGCATTTGACGATGGGAGGTGTTTTCTCCCCAAGAAGAAGAGATGTCAAAAGGTGGGAAATGAGGGGTCGAGAGGGGGTCACATGGATTTCGCACATGATTCATACAACGCCTTTATCACATGTGGGAGAGGAGACTACCCAACAGCTAGTGATGTGGCATGTGTTGTAGTAAGAGCGTGTCTCTCTTTCTTTTTAGGAAAAAGTTCTATTCTTTTGTATAGTCTCTCAAGCCATCTTATGTACAAGAGTGGACCCAAATTGAACTAAATTTTAATCTACTCAAAAAATATGGCCAAAATATGAAAAAAAAAAAATTCAAGTAGGTCATGTCAAGTTCACATTCGGATAAAAGATTGCCACCTCCAGATGCATTAACAAATTGTGAGCTTAGCTGCTGGTGAGTGGATTGAAGGTGGCATCGAAAGAGGTTTTCAAGGATACGTACGGTGCTTTCGTAGAAGATAGGCAGATTTTGGACAGACTGCTAATAGCAAATGAAGTTATTCATGAGAGGAAAGAAAACAAGAGGTTAGGTATTTTGTTGAAAATTGAAATGGAAAAGGCATATGCCCGATCTTAGCTCAAGCCGTGTAGCTACAATGCAAGTCCTAACCAGACTTGACTCAGGACCACACACAACTAGCATGGGTTGCACCCAATTGCAGATCTGAGTCATGTTACCAATTCAACAATAAAAAATTTAAAAAAGAAAGTAATGAGAATGAAAATCAAAACAAAAATAAAATTAAGTAAATAAAAAACTCACCAACTGACATCCATTCAGGTGGTCGGATTGTGCATTTTCCCCTTTTCTTCAAAGCTACTGCAAGCCACAATGGCACTTTTACAGCTATTTGTGGTAAAAATGGGCCAAAGTCACCCTGATAGGATAATTTTCAAACATTAATCTTTCTACAGATTTCAATACTATTATGAGATAGGAAAAATATAGTCAAGGAGATCAGTATCAATAGGGTCACCTAGAGTTATAAACATAAAACTGCACATAAAGAAAAAAGAAAGTTACGCATATCATATGAAGAGCATCCATTCTCATATTTGGAACAATTTCCATCATTTCATCTTCTGCAAGAAACTCTACCTGAAAATCCAAACTCCAATCTCATTAGAAGCCATCAAAATCACTATAAAGACAAATCTGAATTCTGACTAGATTCTGGTCTTGAAGATGTTAAATTTCAAAATTTAAATTCGAGATGGAAAAATGCTCCTTGGAGGTATAAGATCCAAAATTAACTGCATTTCCACCCAAAGGATAAGCATTGCCATTTGAAGTTCTAGTGCTTGTGGTCTGAGTGAAAAAGTATGAGCTCCACTTAAATTTGAAATCCACCCAACTGCACCCAAGCACAAAATCACTGCACATTACCATATTGTACAGATAAATACATTTTGAAATTAGAATATTTTTTTAAAATGATCTGGTAATTATAATTGAGCATTATTATAAAAAAAAAAAAAAAGGCAGGGGCTGTTCGGGCGACTAGTTTATCCTTAAAACCTTGTAATTAAAGGAACCCATTAGAAACCGACGATCTTCAATTCTTGACCAAGACACTCCTTCGTAATTTCAACTTTTCCTAGTAAAGAAATAACCCGGGGAAAGGGAAGGAGAGAGGGAGGGTCTGGAAATTTGTGATCTTTATCAAACACGAAGAATAGGGAAGAGAAACAGGTGTGTTTTACTAAACGAAACTGGAAACGGATTCAGTAGCAATTTGAAATATATACAAAGTTAAAATTAACGGATAGGAGAGACAGAAAGAAGAGAAGAGACCTCTGGCGCAGAGAAAAAGGAAAGGTGGGGATCGGATTGTCCAGCCATCTCCGAGCCTTAAGAAGCAAATCGAATCTGAGCAGAGAACGAATGAGAATGGGATTTTAGTGAAAAACCTAGCTTTTCTAATGGCGGGAATTAGCTTCGATAATTTATTAGTTGGGCCCTTTGTGGGCTTGTAATTTTTCCTCTCTTCATCTTTAAAATTTTCTTTTTTTATTTTTATGGTTGTTTCTTTGGGGGAGGTTATCCCTTCTCTCAATGAATCTAATTCCATCGTTCAAAAAATAATTATGGTGGTGATTTTTTTAATTAACTATTAGCTAAAATGATGATGTTCAGACGTCGTTACCACGTAGATGAGTGAATCCGAAAGCTATTTAAATTTTTAATTTTAACTGTTTTTTATTACGAAATTAAATTTATATTTTTTTAAATAGACAATAGAGGCACACATCTCCATATTAGTGATAGCATATAATTGTCACTCGACTAATACTACAAAACTACAAATATTTTTATATATTTGTGAGGATAGATTTTTCATTTAATATATCTTACTTTTATTTAAATTTATTAAAAAATATTAAAATAGACAATCAAACCTTTAAACCTTAGTGTTGAAATTGTAATACCGTTGCTCCAGATTAGGCGTATTTTAGCTTAATAATCTTGTTTAACCGGTTAATCTCGAAGATTATGGTTAAGGCTTTGAGCAAAGCCCAGGTGTAGCCTAATCCGAGCTTGTGAGTTCAGTGATCCAACTCGTTCAGCTGGAAGGGCATTTTGGTAATTTACTGCTTATTGTGTTTATTTTATAAATTATGTTGTTATATGATTATTATTGGTTGATAATGTTCTTCTTAATAAAGGATTTGTATTTCTGATTTTAAAATGAATTTATTTTTAGAAAAAAGTATTTTAAATCCGTCTGTCAAAACCCCGAAAGGGAGTATTAATTATTTTAAAAGGTTTTGGGAATGAGATAAAATTCAAAACTAATATTTAGTGTTAGACCATTTTAAGTATGGCCTAGTTATTCTTTGACACCCCAAAATGAGGTTGCTAAAATATTTTATTTAATATTTGTTTAATTAAGTAAATAGTGTTAAATTAAGGTTTTCATTTAAATCAATGGTTTTTAGAGAGATTTAAATTCTAAAATTTTTATGGTGATCAAAGTTTTCAAAACCCAATTTATCGGTAAGGTTGGATTAAGTTTTTGAGATTTTAAAATCTTGTTTTTAGTTAAAAATCAGCTTTTTATTAAAACATGGACTTATTTGCAAAATCAGTTTTTGTAGAGGGCTTACTTGCAACCGGACTTCCAAACAGTGATTTAACTGTGCGGAACATCGGCTTCGACTGCATGCAGAAGCATGTAGTGGCCACCCGACTGTCTCTTCCGGCCAAGCTTCCTATAAAATGGCCCTCAGGTTATTTGATTAAACTTCCAGCACCTTCTTCTCTTTCTCAGTCTCTACTGCTCTCAGCTGAAACAACCCAGCCGACCCTTTCAAGCCTCTGTCTTTCTCTGTTTTTGCCAACCGTAAGCTTAGAAGGAAAAATTTTCAAAAGACCGGATTTCAGTCCAGGAACTCCAGTGAAGGTAATCAATGTACTCCTCTTTCGATTTCAATCAGTTTAGAATCAAGAAAAAACCGATTTTGGCCCTGTTTTCAGTGAAAAAAACCAGTTTGAAGTTTTAAGAAAAATCCGGTTTTAAGTGTACCAATGAGGTTCCAGTGATAAAATCGGATGACCCAGTGAGCTTTAAAGCTCCAAACCCTTCCCTATGGAAAGAGGACTCCCAGAGGAGTCCATCGGACCGGCTAAGTGTGAAAATCAAATCCGGGAAACCCTCTGTTTCTGGATTCGCATTTCACTGTGTGACTGTCGTCACTGTCTACTGGTGCAGATAGTAGAGGAAGACGACTCTCGAACGGTCCAAGAGTCGATCTTCGGACCGTCCGAGGGTCACTGCTCGGACGTTCCGAGCAGCACCCCTCAGACGTTCCGAGCTTCACCCGAAGACCAGAAGTGCCAGAGGCCAGCCTAACCCACTCGGACGAATCGAGTAGAGTTCGGAAGGACCGAGCCCTACTTCGGACGTTCCGAGGCTTACAGACCCACCGAGACCCCCTTTTTCAGATCTTTTCAGTTCGGAAGGACTTCGGAAGGTCCGAGACCCGATCTTCGGACGATCCAAAGTCAGACCCATGATCCGAGGTTAGTGACTAGTTTAGGTGTGGTTCGGATGATCCGAAGCCACAGTACCTGGTTCCGAGGGACCCAGTTTTTAAGTGTTAAATCTTTTTTATTATGATTGATTGCATGTGATGTGATGTTAAGACCCCCTTGTTAATTCAAAATGTGTACTAACCATCTTCTCTTATTACTATAGTGTATATACTATTGTATTCACTTCCAGGCCACCCTATTGGTCAGGTACTAAGTGATCTCACTTTCAAGCCAACGCTATATTGTCAGGCACTTAATAACCTCGAGGCCTAACTCAAAATGTCAGATCTGGTCCTATCCAGAAGACAACCGAGAAGTGATCGGAGGATCTAGACCTAACTCAATAAGTCAATCTGGTCAATGCCCAGAAGACAATATGAGTTTTGGACTGAACACCCATTTTTATTATATTATTATCTTGTGGATGATTATAATTTAAAAATGATAGAAACAAAATAGGAGACTCAATTCCATGTACTTTGGATATTTTTGGGAAAACAAGTATAGTTTTGAAAATACTTGTATGTGTATAAATGTTATGTATATTGATTGTGCATTTGTTTGTTGTTTGAACAGTGACCACGAAACCACACTTATACGGTGAGGGAACTTAACTTTGCAGCTTGATGTAAACAGGTTTATTTGATATAGTACATTGAGCAATGAGTGGTTTCAGATTTGATGAACCCACTCTTGTGCCTAGACTTGATGCACTATGGTAAGAGTGCTTATGATGTTGATCATATGAAATGTGTAAGACTGCTTCCACATGCCTTGACTATTGAACCAATATCGGCCATATGGGAGATGGTTTACGTCTACTGGACTACGAGTGTCGACAGTTGCTGACTTAAGGGTGTCAGTATCGATTGTGGGAGAGCTGGAGATGTACTTGCAATGATGTATTTTGACCGTGTCGGGACTTAATACAATGGTCTCAGCGTAGTTGGCAGGCGTTACGTTGGATGATAACAGTATTAGAAAAGAATTGATGAATTATGAGAATGATGATAATATTATGCTTATTTGTGATCAAGCATGAGATATTTATTGCAACTGTTATTTATTGCTAACCTGTTGTTTATTTAGCTGCACTGTTATATTTCCTTCACTGGACTAGTTAGCTCACTCCACTCATCTTTCAGGAGATGAACCCGAGGAAGAGAACCCTCATTTTCAAGCTTAGGGTGGATAAGTTGCGGCGGTGTTTCGGGATTCCCCCTGAGGGGAATAACCTGATCTTTGTTTTCTGGTTCTTGGAACCTTTTGTTTTTGTTAAGTACCGGATGTGGTACTTAATTTGTTTTAACGTGATGTATTAGACTACTGTGTTTTTGTAATAACTCTGATGGTGTTGATGTTTGAGATGATAAATCAATGGTTGGATTTATATGATCATATTATGTGTATGGATGATGTGTTATCTTTTATATCTAATTGTTGGGTACACTTATGGTATATGTTTGAGTCTACATGTTAGGATCATGCGTGACCTCTGGGCCCAACTGTTGAACCGGCCCAGTTAGAGTGCTTGAGTTGGTTAAAAAAAAAAAAAAAATCAGTCACGTTCTGAGCCCACCCTTCGGGTCAGGGCGTGACAGAAATGATTAAATAAATTTCAAACACTCAAAATATAATTGTCATTCTATTTTCCTTCTGAAAAAAAAAAGGCTCTTTTCTTTCTTATTTTATCATTGATAAATTAAAATGCGAGAGGGCAAAATAGAAAAATTCTTATTTTTACATCACTAATGGTCCCTTTAAGAAGAAGTTCAGAATAGCAATAAAAGAGTAATGATCACATGTTCTCAACATAAGAATGAGGTAATCCATGATCCATTTTAAAACAAGTAAATCCAACTATTGATAAAAAAAAAATAGTCAAAGTGGATTAACACATCCTTATACTAGCAATCTAGAGGATAGAAACATATGATCATTTCGTGTAATTAAATATTTGAAAAGTCAATTATTCACATTAATTAGATCGATCAATCAATATTTTTAAAATTTATCAATTTTAAATATAAAAAATAATTTAAAATAATTGAAATTTATAGCCTTTCAAATAATACATCAATTAATCCAATTAAACTGATTTTTAATCCATCTAGTATTCAACTGCAACCTTTCCATTGAAGTTGACTTTATAGAATCTAGATTACTATACATAAAAGTTTTAAAATTGATCAAAATTTGTGACCTTAAAAAAATGTTGCTCTATCAATCCAAATAAAGTGACTTTTACTGAGGCCATGTTCAAACATAAGGCTTTTAATCAATGTGATTTTTAGGTGACACGTGTTATTATATACCACAAAGATTAAATATTAAAAGTACCTTACCATGATCAAAATTTGTTGCTTTAAAAAAACATGGCGATCTATTCAATTTAATTGATTTTCTATCGACACATGTTTATATATATATATATCCTTGGTTTTTCACACGTAAATTAAAAAAAAATTATATATTTTTTGATACGTTCGTCATTATATGATCATGATAATTTACAGTAAGGGGACCTTAGCATTCAAACTATGTTAAAATCCTTATTGTCCAATCATATATAGTTGAAAAAATTAGTCCAACACATGCCCTTGCATTTCGAGCGACATCAAGTAAATATACATTGGCTTCACAAATTTTTGATACAATTTTGAAATATATAAATATTATTTAATTAAAATATACAGATCAATAAAATGTAAGCTGTACTTGAGTATGATCGAATGCGAACAGAGTGCAGCCCTCTAAATGTGCCCTTTGTATGTTAGCCCTTTGATTTTGCAAATGGTTGAGATTTATTCTTGCATGTAATGGTTATAATGATTAATGATGATGATTGTGTTTGGATGAGGGGGTAGAGGAGTTTAAAGGAAGGTAGTCATCTTTTTATCTTCCTTTAATGACAAAGAAATGGATGAGAAAATTTCTAAGTTTACTCACAATAGCACAAATATGAAAACTTAGTTCTATATTTTATCATGAAATCATGTTAAAGGAAAATCTATTAGCAAAGGGTCTGCAAAAATTACCTATTATTATAAGACAACCTTTAAGTTTAAAGATTTGAAACTCAAATAAAAAAGAAAACAAGCACAATTTTTTAAGTTCATCTCCTTTCTTTCATCTCTCTTTATTTATAAAGATGAATCATGAATGTACATGTCCTCGAGGTCAGTAAGATACTCTAAGAGGCTTTAGACAGTAAAAAAATCTTCCTTAATCTTATCGATGTAGTCAGTTGCAAACAGATTTGAGGCTAACCTAAATGAAGCGATCTTTTCCTTAATCTCTAATATCTTATAGAAGCGAAATTATATTACAATTATAATCTTATGTTTAAAAAAATTAAAGTAATATTTTTAATGAAAAAGAAGAAGAGAAAATATATAATATTTTTTTTAAAAAATACAGTCTTAAACATTAAATAACCTTTTAAATTAATTTATATCCAACAAAATATTCAATTTTAATTTTAATATACTGTTTTTAAAGATGTGCAGAAGGGTCATAAATTCAATGATGTAAAAAAAAAAAAAACATACCCACTCCCAGGTGTATGGTTTAGATATATGGTGGGGAGCAAATCGGTCTCTCGGTCAGTCGAAAGTGTAATTTTAGTCATTTAGAGCATTGCCACAAATAATGTTCTCGGGATATTAACCACGATTGATAATATTGAGATAGTTTTAAGTTCTCAGATTTTTATCCAAAAATTAAAAGAAGAATCTTGAAGAAAATATAATATTTAAAAATAATAAAATAAAATATTAATAAGAAATTTACCGATATTTTATCAAGAATTTATCATAAATTTATTGGGATATTATCGTAATATTTTTATGTATCACGGGTAGTATCAAAATTTTATTGAGAATTTATTAAAAATTTACTGTAACACCAATAAATCTTGAAATATTAAAGGCCATTGATATTTTGTTGATAAATACATGATACATTTAAAAATAGGGAGCCCATTTAGACACCGCTGAAATCTGCTACTAGATACCGAATTTAAGATTTTGAGTGAAAATTACAATTCTGTCCTTCCGCGTAGAATCTGTTACGCCCTGACCCGAAGGGTGGGCCCGGAACGCGACTGTTTTTTTTTTTTTTTAAAGATAAACTAAACTAACTCATAAGCATTCTAACTGGGCCGAATCGACAGTTGGGCCCAAAGGTCACACATGATCCCAACATGTGGACTCAAATATATACCATAAGTCTACCCAGCAATAGACATAGAAAATACAAACATCAATACATAATTCTAAACATTGAATTATTATTCAAAACATTATCATATAGAATCCAACCATTGATTCATCATTACAAAATCACATCAGAGTAGCTATAGAAACGCAGCAGTCCTAGCATAACACGTTAACACACACTAAGTACCACACTCGGTACTTTACAAAGAAAATGATTCCAAGAACCAGAAGGCACAAAAACGAGGGTGTTCCTCTCAGTGGGAATCCCAAAGCAACGCCGCAGCTTATCCACTCTAAACTTCAAATGGAGGGTTCTCATCTTCGGGTTCATCTCCTGAAAGGTGAGTGGGGTGAGCTAACTAGCTCAGTGAAGGAAATATAACAGTGCAGTTTTAAAGTAAACAACAAGTTAGTATAAATAATCAACAGTTGTAATGTAACATCTCATGTTTGATAATAAAATCACAATATTAAGTAAAGTCTCATCATCATGTCCATCATTTTATCATTTTCCATTACTGCTGTCATCCAACGTAGCCTCTAGATCCCATATTGACAATCATAGTATTAAGTCCCGATACTGTCAAAATACATTATTGCAAGTATATCTCCGGCTCTCCCATAGCCGGTACTGACACCCTCGGGTCAGTAACTGACGCCCACAAGTTCACCTATGGTCCAGTAGACATAAAATACATCATCGCAAGTATATCTCCGGCTCTCCCATAGCCGGTACTGACACCCTTCGGGTCAGCAACTGACGCCCACAGTCCACCCATGGTCCAGTAGACATAAAACATCTCCCATATGACTGATATTGATTCAATAGTCCAGGCACATGGAAGCAGTATTACACATTTCATCTAATCATAGCATTTACCAATATCATAAGCACTCTTACCATAGTGCATCAAGTCTAGGCCAGCATCATAAGCACTCTTACCATAGTGCGTCAAGTCTGGGCACATGAGTGAGTTCATCAAATCTGAATCCACTCATTGCTCAATAACCATAATAATTAAACCTGTTTACATCAAGCTGCAGAGTTAAGTTCCCTCACCGTGACTGGGTGGTTTCGAGGTCTCTGTTCAAATAACAAACATGTGCACAATCAATATACATAGCATTCATATATAGCATGTACACATACAAGCAATATTTCGAAATCATACTGGTTTTCCCGAAACATCCAAGGTACATGAAATTGAGTCTCCTACTCGGTTTCTGTCCTTTTTAAATTATGATCATCCACAAGATAATAATATAATAAAAAAGGTGCTCAGTCCAAAACTCATATTGTCTTCGGGGCATTGAACAGATTGACTTATTGAGTTAGGTCTAGATCCTTGGGTCACTTCTCTGTTGTCTTCTGGATAGGACTAGATCTGATATTTTGAGTTAGGCCTCGAAGGTCACTCAATGCCCGACTATATAGCGTCGGCCTGGAAGTGAATTACTCAGTGCCCGACCAATAGGGTCGGCCTAGAAGCGAATACAATAGTATCTACACTATAAATAATAAGAGAAGAGGGTTAGTACACATTTTTTTAGATTAACATTGGCTACTAATCATCACATCATATCGAATAAACAACCCAGATTTACACTTAAAAATTGGATTCCTCGGATCATGCCTCGGAACTAGGTACTGTGGCTTCGGATCATCCGAACCACACCTAAACTAGTCACTGACCTCGGAACATGGGTCTGACTTCGAATCGTCCGAAGATCGGGTCTCGAACCTTCCGAAGTCCATCCGAACCGAAAAACGAAGAAACATAAGTCTCAGTGGGTCTATGTACTTCGGAACATCCGAAGTGAGGCTCGGAACGTCCGAAGTAGGGTTCGGTCCTTCCGAACTCTGCTCGGTTCGTCCGAAGTGGGTTACACTGGCCTCGGGCGCTTCTGGCTTTGGGTGAAGTTCGGAACGTCCGAAGGGTACTGCTCAGACCGTCCGAAGGTCTGACCCTCGGACCGTCCGAAGATCAACTCTCGGACCGTCCGAGAGTCGTCTTCCTCCACTGTCTGCACCAGCAGACAGTGACGGCAGTCACTGCATGAAATACGATTTCGAGAACAGAGGGCTTCCTAGATTCGTTCTCCACACTCAGTCTGTCCGATAGACTCCTCTGGGAGTCCTCTTTCCATAGGGAATAGTTTAAGGTCTTGAAACCTAGTAGGCCATGAGATCTTAATCCCAAAAGCCCACTGATACACCTAAAATCGGGTTTTCCTTAGAACTTTGAAATCATTTTACACACTCCACACTAAACCAAAAATCGGTTTTCTTGATTCTAAACTGACTGAAATCGAAAGAGGAGAGCAATGGATACATTTACTGAGGTTCCTGGGCTAAGAAATCTGGTTTTTGAAAAAATCTTCCTTCAAGGCTACGGGTGATAAAACTGAGAATAACAGAGGCAATTCAGGGAGCTCGGGTGGGTTTTCAATGGTAGTTGAAAGTCTGAGAGAAGAGAAGAGATACAATGGGAGTTCAAACAGCAGAGTCTGGGGCCATTTTATAGAAAATTCGGCCGGAAGAAAGGGTCGGTTGGCCACTGCATGCTTCTGCATGCAGTCGAAGCCAACGTCCCGAATAGTGAAAACACTGTTCGGTTGTCTCGGTTGCAAGTAAGCCCTTTTTAAAAACTGATTTTGCAAATAAGTCCTTTATTTGATAAAATCTGATTTTTAATCTAAAACCATGATTTTAAAAACTCGAAATCATAATCCAACCTTACAGATAGGTTGGGTTTTAAAAACCTTAATTATCATAAAAAATTTAGAATTTATCTCTTATTAAAAACCATTGATTTGAATTAAAACCATAATTTAACTTTATTTACTTAATTAAACAAATGTTAAATAAAACTATTTAGAAATCTCATTTTGGGGTGAAATGGATAACTAGACCATTCTTAAAATGGTCTACCACGAAATACTTATTTTTTGGATTTTATCTCATTTCCAAAATCATTTCAAATAATTAATACTCTCTTTCGGAGTTTTGACGGGCGGATTTAAATATCATTTTTCTGAAAATAAAATTATTTTAAAAAAATCAGAAATACAAATATTTGACTAAGAAGAATATTATCAACCAATGATAATCGTAAAGTCACACAATTTACGAAATAATCACAATAGAAGGTACAATTACCAAAATGCCCCTTCAGCTAGACGAGATGGAGCTCACGAGCTCGGATTGGGCCACACCTGGGTTTTCCTCAAAACTCTAACCGTAACCTTCGAGATTAATTAGTCAAACAAGGTTATTAAGCTAACACACGCCTAATCTGAAGGGAGGGTTTTACAGAATCGATCGCACAATTCTATTTTGTCGATCGATTGTTAGATCGATTGATTCAGGTAATCAATCGCTACACTTGAATCGATCGATTGATTCAGGTGTAGCAATCGAATAGATTCAGGTCGTAGCTACAGTAATATAATATATTATTTAAATAATTATATTTCCTTTAAAATTTTAAAATTATCTTTTAAGCACTGTGTATTTTTAAAATTTCTCAAATTGAATATCCGGACTAATTACAATAACCTGATAAAAATACTTTAAGACTTTAAGGTCTTTTGACACTCCTAAATGCTTAAAACAGAGTGTTTTACAAATAAGAGTATCTCTAGACTGTGCCAAAAACACATTTGGGAGTGTCAAAAGGCCTTAAAGTCTTAAAGTATTTTTATCATAATATCGTAATTAGTCCAGATATTTAATTTGAGAAATTTTGAAAATACACAGTGCTTAAAAAAATAACGTTAAAGTTTTAAAGAAAATATAAAACTTTAACGTTATTTTTTAAGCATTGTGTATTTTCAAAATTTCTTAAACTGAATATCCGGACTAATTACGATAATCTGATAAAAGTACTTTAAGACTTTAAGATCTTTTGATACTCCCAAATGTGTTTTCGGCACAACCTAGAGATATCTTTATCCGTAAAACACTCTGTTTTAAGTATTTGGGAGTGTCAAAAAGATCTTAAAGTGTTAAAGTATTTTTATCAAGTTATTATAATTAGTCTGAATTTTTAATTTAAGAAATTTTGAAAATAAACATTACTTAAAAAATAACGTTAAAATTTAAAAAAAATATAGTTATTTAATAATATATTATATTACTGAAGGTGCAATCGATTCTAATGCAATAATGTAATATCGTTAGCCCACTTCGGCCTTCACCTTCGTGTGTATACTTTTTCTTCTTAAACGCAACGGACAAGAGTCAGATTGTATCTTCGCTAGTCTGCTATCGTTTGAATCTCTTTGCAGCTGTAGCGAGGGGGAAAAGATGAGCAGGAAGTTCTTCGTCGGCGGCAACTGGAAATGCGTAACTCTCGCTACTTCTCTTTTAAACGGTCCAAAGTCCGTTCGATCTTTGTGGGTTTTGGCCAGTGAATGTTGATCCCTACCGTACAAACATGGGCCACAGATCGGATGGCGACGGTTGTCCGATTGCCTTTTCTTATTAATATTTTTATTTTGTATGGGGCCTGGTGTGGATATTGATATCCGATCATTAAGATGGATTTTGATCTCTAAATTGCAGTAGCCTTCATTACCCATTTGTAAATCTCTATTTATTTTCTTTCTTAATCGAAAAAAGTCTCTTATTAGTTTCGGTGGCATATTGTAAATATGAATTGGTTCATTACTTACTTGAAAATGTTGAAGAGCCATCATCTAACCTTTTCAATTTTCTGTTTATTATTATTATTATTCTTTTTGGAGTTCAACTAGAAATTAAAATGGGCCTCACCATATCTTGGTTCCTATTGCTCATTGGGGACCCAGGATGAAGTTATCAGATCCGTACAATCTCACCGTCAGTTTAAATGTGGGCGCTATTTTTTTTAAAGTATTGTGGGGCCCGCCTGTGTCTATGATCTAGCATCCTATGATCCTTTGAAAGTGTAATGTAAATTCTGTTGTAATTGTTGGGGGTTTTGAATTTTGAATGCATCTAATGATCCCTTCTAACCCTACCACGCACACACACACAAAAAAAGATGAAATAAAGAAAGAGAGAAAAAATATGTCGTTGGATAGGATTTGGTTACCTCTGTTGTTGTTGCTGCTTGATTAATACCTTTTGGTGGTTGAATGCTATCGCAGAATGGGACAAGTGAAGAAGTGAAGAAAATTGTATCCACATTGAATGAAGCTGAAGTACCGCCTGAGGAGATTGTGGGTATGATTCAATAGCAATTCATTCTACCAAAACATTCTTACCATTCTGCCATCATCAAGAATCGACATCTGTTTTAGCTCTTTCCCTATCTCGATAATGTGATTCAATAGTGATGGTCAGGAAAAAAATATTCCACTTTCATACTATCTTAATAGTGTTCAATGTATTTATGCAATATATTAATATTTTACCCTACTACTTTATATGTACTTCAAATATTGTGTCATGCAGTGATTGGGAGACATTAAATGATACCATCATGTTTCACATGAAGTGGACAAAGTGAAGTGCATGAGACATTAAATGATACCATCGTGTTTCACATGAAGTGAACAAAGTGGAGTGCATGTAGCCAAGTCCCATTGAAATAGATCCTGTTTGATCTTTAGCTTAGATGACACCTTAATGAATTAGTGTCGATGGTTATGTAGTGGCCCTTCAGATGTTTTAAAGTAGCCATGGTTACCATGTACTTAGCCATATTGTCATGCATTGGTTAGTCAATTTTTACTGTTTTGTGAATGAATGGAGACAAACATTGTTGCCCCTTTGGACTTTCTGTGAAAACTTGGACATATGTCCTAAGTGGAGCCATCTTGGCAGCTACTTGAATCGGCTAGCTTTTAATTTTGTAAACAAGGATTTTTGATTGGTGGACCTTGTGTAAAAGTTAAATTTGAGGAAAAGGCAAAAAATCTTATACAAAAATAAAATATTGGAATCCTAAGAAAAACTCCAAAAGTTCCAAAAAAACAGGAAAAAAACCCCACTTAGGTTCATCATCATCATTGTCATCATCTGTTTTTTAAGTGGTAATAAAAAAAGTTTCATTAAAGATAACCAGAGTACAAAAAATACAAAGGAGAGAGAGGAAAAAACTACAAATCACCAACAGAGGTCAGACCTCTGCATATGTGCCTTCTCACGCCCCGACCAAGTGGGCATGTGACGGGGATAATTTTTTTTTTTTTTTGAAACTCTATTACACAAATCAAATATAGCATGTGGGAATCACACGTGCAACTCAACCTTAAAGACTTTAGACCTTTCTTGGGATTTGGGATTCCTACTGAAATTTCGGCAGTCTCCTTTTAAAATAGGATATCTGGACCAATCATGGTCTCCAATTATACCTGTCCAACATCCAATCATTTACATCTAAAAATATCTACATAATGGATGAACTTTAATCCCAAATATTGCGACATAGTCCATAAAATCTAAGAGTCCAAAATACACGCTTATATCTCAAAGTATCAACAATTTCATGGTTTAAGGTACATAACTCATAAGTACATAACCATACAATATCAAATATCAAAATACAATAACATCCAAAGTAAGTGCGTGGCAATCTCCTGTGTGCAGTCTAAACTCGTACCCGTGGTCCCTCGGACCCAGTTGGTGCAATATTACCTGAAATTACAAGGATGAGCACATGGAAGCCCCCAGTGAGGAAATAAATGCATGCTACACACTCACGTACCCACATGGATATGTATGAAATGGAATATAATCATGCTATGCAATATGCTATGCTATCATGCAGTGCTACTCAGGGTCATAACCCAAGCACGATAACCAATATGGAACGTGGCAACCAATATCCAATCAAATCGTCACGACCCTTGACAAGTCTTAGGACCTCCGTCTTACTAAGCAAGTGAGGCACGCCTAGCGTGCGCTATGACATCTCGCCCTGTGCGTCCTTCACCACTTCATGGTGATATAAGCTTTGCTCCTGGGTGGTCGGACCACGACTTACCTGGCAAGCACAACACCCAAGGTGCATGAGAGTGCCTCGCCCTAGCCTATAAACTCGTGAGAGACCGTCACCTCCACATCATAGCATGTGAGGGATATACTCCTCTACGGGATCATGTCACCGTAACCAAAGGCCACCGTTCTCGTATGGTTCCATTGTCACTCCAACCTCCTACAAGAGTTGGTCGTCTACACTAGTGGGTCCAAATGGGGGGAGATATTGCATTCATGTCTTCTCTACGCCTTAGGCACCTACCAAATTCTAGTGTCAATAGATTCTCATACCCCAATTACACATCCACCTACTCACCCCCAAGTTGGCATGCCTTAGTCCCAACATGAGTGAGTAATACACATGGGATGTTAAGGTCAATGCAATGAGCATTTGATCATACAATCATCACATTTCATACAAGATAGCATGCATAGCAACATTCCATAATTTACATACAATCAATCCAATTTTCATTAGGGGTTGACATTGGGAGGTGGGCCTCAATTTCCTTGGGAATTTCAACTATGGCTTGACTTAGCATTTTCAAGATTCTCCTTGCAATTCCAATCCATGCAAGCCAATTCCCATAAAGGCACAACACAATTGGCCTCCTCACTCTCATCAAGTTGGGTCCAAACCCCATATACATCATCAATCCCTCAATCATACTAGAGATGAGGTTCACAAACCATCATGATGGCCAAATCAACATACATCACACATCAATAAGCAAGGAATTCTTAAATTCCTATGTTATCAACACATCAAGCATGGTCTACAAGCAATTTGTCATGCTATGAATTCCAAAAGTGCATTATGAATTCCAAAAGTGCATGTTATCAATACACAATCCCAATTACGGTGTGTAGCATTCCTCACCTTGGATTCTATGCGGTTCCGGGTTGCTCCTCGGGTCGTCCGGCTCTGGAATCGGGGTTATTAGGCTCTAATCACATGTAAGACCATAATAAACATGTATAAGTCCTTTGATTGATCCAAGTACAAACTTAATTACAAAACCCCCAATTTCTACCCAAGGTTTGACCCCAAACTAGGTCAACCAAGTTCAGCCCATGAGAAATCCCCCAATTTCTCCACATTCCCAGCTCTAAATTCGTCAATGTACTATTTTCCCAACTATCTACCTTTCAATAGGTTTCCAAACCCAAATCCAACTCAAATCTACCCCACTCAAGTCCCATTTTCAAAATCCCCAAATTTCTCCATGAAATCTTCCCCATTAAAGGCTCAAATGGCCATCCCTAATTCGTTTCATGAAAATCCTACCCAAAACCCATGAATAAAAGAGAAATGGGAGGTGAGGGATGAAAAGGTTACCTTGGGGAGAAGAAAAACTGAGAAATAGGGAGCTTGAGGTGAAGCCTTCTCAAATATCTCACATACAATGGGGGTTTTGAAGGAAAGGAAGGAGGACAATGGCTTGAGTCCAGCGTGAGAGGGGTCTCACGGACGAAGGGAAGAGGAAAGGGAGAGAATGGGATTTTCTCGCCAAAACGGGGTTTAAATACTCCCAACTTAAATCGCATGTTGGTCGCACCGATGGCACTGTCGGTCGAACTGACAGCGTGCAAAACCCTCAACAACTGCTCTCTGTCGGTCGCACCGATAATATCCATCGGTCTCACCGACAGAGACCCAGTTCTCTAGTATGTCTACTGCCCATTTTTCTGCTTTTTGTCCATCGCACCGATCCCAGTGTCAGTCAGACTGACAGTAGCCTCACAATCTGGTTGAGTCCTCAGATCCAGTCCCCATTCCCAATCTATCACTGACAATAGGACCGATGCCATTCTCGGTCCCACTGATGTTGTCGGTCTGACCAATGGATCTGGTCTGTCGTACCGGCAGGCACACCACTTTGATTCTTTTTCTTATTTTCCACTGGGATTTATTTGATTTAGTCTTTTGGGGACACGTGTACTCAGGTGGGACCCCTGTGGGACCCTCAAACACCTCTCACATGTATAAGCCAAATTATTCTAGCATAAATCCAAGAATTTTAAAGGTCGGGCCGCTACATGCCTTGGCCAAAAAAATTGCAACACTATTAACTAAACCCTAGACCTGCTTAAAATGATTTCCTTTTGGTTAACCAACACTTTGATATCCCTAACCATCAATGTTAACTTCCAGGGTGAGACTTCTTACCACGAGCCCAACCAATTTCATTAATAAAATCTCCATTGACCACAACCTCCCTTCACATTTCTCACACCACAATTCAATTGCCATTTAAATAGCTAGTAGCAAGGTTGTCAAAAACACACGATTCAACTCGAATCGTGGGGTCTTACGAGTCAACTCGTATCATATATCGAGATTCCTCAAAAACCGTACGTTTTTGGGATGACTCGCGAAACGTGCGAGTGGACTCGGTAGAATCGTAGGCTCGTTCGCTATAGATGGAAGAAAGGAAAGAAATACCAAGAAAAAGAGGAAGAAGAAACAAAGAAGAAAAAGGGGAGGAAAAAACGAACGAAAACATACCAAGAGCCTTCTTTTTTGTTCTTTTTCCCTTCTTTCTTCTTCCCTCCATTGTTTGTTTCTCTTTGGTTTCCGCCTCTAGCAGCCTCTCACTGTTTTGTTTCGTTGGGTTTAGGGCTTCGTTTTTTTTTTTTAATGTTTTATTTTTGCTTAAGAGTCCCATGTGTTATTTTCGCTGAAAAGTCCCATGTTTTATTTTCATTGAAGAGTCCCATGTTTTATTTTTGCTGAAGAGTCCCATGTTTTATTTTCGCTGAAGAGTCCCTCCACGAGAGCTCGCAAGAGAGCTTCAATTTTGTCTTAGAGTCTTCGCACATGGACTTCAAAGTCTTTTTTTATATCCGTACACTACTTTTTTATTTTAAATTTAATTTTTATCATCATTTTTATGTTTTAATTAAAAACATTTCTTTTATTTTTTATTTTCAATCTCTTATAGCTATTTAAAAAAAAATAAAAAGCTCTAATTTTGTTCTTATTTTTTAAAAACCTATTTGATGAATGCTAATAAAATTTATTTAAATGCTTCTTAATTTATTTGTTTATTTTTTAAATTTATCAGTACTTTTAATATTTATATTTTAATCTCATATTAATATAATTCTTTTTTTATTAGATTTTTTTTTTTTGGAATTTTAGAATTCTGATGATATTATATTATGAGGAATTGAAAAAACATCTAATCAAGGTTGTCAAAAACGAATCGTAACGTGAATCGGTGTAGGGGTCTGAATCGTAAATCGTAAATCGTAAGATTCATAACATTTTGTTCAATTCCCATAATATATAAGTAAATATGCATACACATAAATATATGACAAAATGTACTAACTCAAAATGAAATCAAAATGCATTAGAAGTGAAGTTTTTACATTCCAAAATACAAAACATCTAATATTCTAAAGAATGTTATTGTCATCAATCATCATTGTCTTCAATATCCTTTAAAACATCTAAGTAGGATGAAGATAAAGTGCCTCTTTCATCTTCCACATCTCCCTCACTAATTTCTTCAACGCTTCCCTCCTCTCCTTCAACTCTTTTTCGCTTTCTTGAATAAACCCCTGTTAATAGAAAAATCAAATATTTTTTAAAATTTGTATTCTAAAATCTAAATATGATATACCTATCTTCAAGAGTTTAAAAGGCTTACTCATTTCTTCCTCATTAAACATCTCATCGGCTTGCAACCAAGAATTGTCTTATGGAAGAGCTGGATCTTCTTTTTCAGTTATCCATTCATCATCAGATTCCACATCCGATAGGCAAATAGAATCATAATCTTTTTTTGAATGTCTTAAAGTTTGTCTCACTTGTAATTGTAAATTGCATTTTACAAATACAAGGGCATTCATCCTTTTTGCCTCTAACCTATTCCTCCTCTTCGTATGAATCTAAAAAACAATCAAAGTATCAAACATACAAAATTATTATCTCTACTTCTTAAACAAATGTTAAAAATTTGTATTTATTTAATTAAAGCTAGAAATAAAACATACTTGGTCAAACACACTCCAATTCCGCTCACAACACGTTGCAATTCTTTATTTTCATCACCATAATTATCCCACCAAATGGCTATAAAATATGTGATAAAGAATCAAATTCCAAATTTAAATAATAAATGATTAAATAGTAAATAACTAAATACTAAATACCAAATACTTGGTTGTTTTCTCTTCCTTGTTGCTATGGCCATCCTATCCCCAAACAATCCTTTTCCAGTTTTGAAATTATGCAATTGTTCATCAATCTTAATCCTCTCATCCATGTCTATAGCCAACTTATCAAGGCATTGATACAACCCCCTTTTAATTTCAACATCTGGACTAAATGATTCATCGTATTGGAAAGAACGATTCAAATAATAAGCAGCTGCATGCAAAGGATGGTGGAGTTGTTGATTTCAACGAGCATCTATCTGGAGCCCAAAATAGTTGTTTCCTTTTGTCCATCAAAATTTCATCAGCCCTTACATATGGTGGTGCATTATCGGTTACAATTTGCACAACATTTTCCTCACCTACCTCTTCTATGACTGAATCTATGAGGTTGGACAAATTCTCTGCATTCTTGGAAATTGAAGAGGTGTCAACACTTCTCAAAAATACGCTCCCCATTGGACTATTGACAAGGAAATTAGTAATAGACCGATTCTTCCCATCAGTCCAACCATCCTTCATAATTGTGCACCCTTTTTTTGCCCATTCCTTTTTATGATTTTCCAACATTTTCTCTATATTTTCAACTTCGATTTTGAGATAAGTATTTCTTATCTCATGATATGTTGGGGGTTTCAAACCCTTTCCAAAGCTCCCAATTGATTCACACATGGGTTCGAAAAATGGACTCTTTACCAAATTGAAGGGGAGGGCATTTGCATAGAAGAACCGACAAATATTAAGGCAAGCATTTGTTCTATCTTCTTTTTTCCAAACTCTATTAAGAGTTGTTTGCTTCTTGTCATCTTCCAAATTTACAAAGTTTTCCATTGGTCCTTTCCCGTTTGTTGTGTCCTTATCATCAAAGTAAAATTCAGGTCTTCCAGCATTCATTTGAGCCTCTCTTTTTCTCCTTTTTGTGTCCACATTGTGCCCCATCAACTCAAGACATTTTTGGGTCACCGATTCTGGACATTTGTCACATACCGATACGTCCTTTGTTTTTCCTAAATGAATTTTCATCCGATAAATACCACCATACATTTTTTTTTTTTACAAAAATTGCATTGCACATGCAAATGATTGCCTGATTCCACCCTAGTACAAAACTGCCATGTTTCATCTTGTCCGTCATTCCCACTGCCACTTCGTTGACCTCGGACCATTTTAACAGTTTTTACTCTTTACAAATTTGTAAAGCCGTATCCAAAACAATATCATCCAAAAAAAGCATAAAAATATGTTAATATGATATTAAAATATATTTACAATATTATGTAAATACTAAATAATAAAACACAGTGATATAAAACAGCAATCTCCTATAGATTAGAAGCATATAAAATAGCTTAGATTAGAACTTAGAAGTATATAAGAAGAAAAACAGATACAGAAAGAAGAAAAAACGAAAAATAGATACAGAAAGAAGAAAGAACGAAAAACAGAAAAGAAGAAGAAGAGGAAAAGAAGAAGATGAAGAAAGAAGATGAAAAGAAACAAAAACAGAAGAAGAAGTAGAAGACGAAGAGAAGAAGAAGAAACCATGCAGAAGAAGAAGAAGAAGCATGCAGCAGCAGCAATGAAAAGAACGAAAAATAGAGGAAGAAGAAGAAGAGAAGAAAGAAGAAAAGAGGAAGAAGAAAGAACGAAAAACAGAGGAAGAAAAAGAAGAGCAGAAAGAAGAAATAGAGGAAGAACGATGGTCAGTGCCTGCCCCTTCTGCCTCCACGTCTCTAAGGATGTGGATCACCTCCTCATCCATTATCCTTTCTCCTTGGCTGTTTGGAGCTCTGTTTTGTACATGTTTGGGTTTCAGTGGACTATGTCGTTCTTTGTTGCACAACTTTCATATGCTTGGGAGGCTGTCAACGTCTCCCTAGATGCTCTTCTTTGTGACGCCTTACTCTTTTTGTCACTTGTTGGAGTCTCTGGTGGGAACGTAATAACAAGGTCTTCAGAAATACGGCAGGGCGGCCTCAATCAATTAACTGCTGGATCTTCGCTAAATGTGCAGCTTGGGCTGCCTCCCTTGAAGAGCTCAGGAATATACCCATGTCTGATATCCTCCGAGCATGGAAAGAATGTATTGGATTATTATAGTGGCTCCTTAATGCTTTTTTTTTTTTCTCTATTTTCTCCTCTGTGTGTTTTGTGCATTTGCACCCTTGGTGCTTTTTCTCTATTAATATGGTAACATGATCTGATTCAATCTATGGTTATATGGTAGGTTGTAGAATATGTTTTTTTTTTTTTGAAAGAAGGTGGTTTTAGAATATGTAGAGTACGTATGTAACTCATGCATTTTTTTTAAGTGGTCAACGTGCAGATTGTTCTGGTTCTGTGTGGCAATGAAGTTTGGACCATTTTGTATACCTGAGAAATCTAGCATAGTTTCTTTAGTTCTTTCATGTGTTTATTCAATGGATTAAAGTCATTAAACTCATAAAGTTTCTGACAAATTTTTTGTTTGAATTTCTTAGTACTTGAAAATTGATTCAATAGATGGATTATGTAGGATGTTAGCAAATATTTATTTAACAATCTATTCTAATCTACCCTTTCTCCTAGTTGTCTTCATTGTGATTTACAATGTGTTGTGTAGAACTTGAGTATTTTATTTATCACTCAAGAAAAGTATTTTTTTTTCACATGCTTTAGCATGTACCTTTTTAATTGTTATTAATCATTCCTTGCAGTGGAATTCTTTATAAGGTAATTTATGATCCTTCTAAATTGATATTCCAATCACCATTTTTAAATGGTACCCAATATTTTATCTTCTCTCATGGGTACATCAATGATTATTCCATTGTGTGGTCTATTTTGTGCATTTTGAAAGGTTAATTGATCTTGCGACTCTTTTAAAGCTATTTCTACTTTCAAGGATCGTGGTGGTGGTCCATTTAAAAATAGTACTTTATTTACCATGACATTTTTAATTGTTATTAATCATTCCTTACAGTGGAATTCTTTATAACATAATTTATAATCCTTTTAAACCGATATTCTAATCACCATTTTTAAACGGAAGGATTTCTACCCAATATTTTATCTTCTATTATTATGACAAAATCCTTTAGCACAACCTGTAAGGATTTGTTCTTACAACCCAAAGGTTGTGAGTTCAAGTCTCATGGGCGTCAGATAGGTAGTCGGCTCATGAAAACACTTTACCAAATCCAAATATACAGGCCAACCCCAGATTAATGGGAAAAATGGCGTAGATGATGATGATGATTTTATCTTCTATTATGGGACATCAATGATTGTCCATTATGTATGGTCTATTTTTTTTGCATCTCGAAAGGTTAATTGATATTTTCTTTTAAGCTATTTTTACTTTTAAGGATCATGGTGGTGTTCCTGACATGGTTCAATGTTATCTTGCAGAGGTCGTGGTAAGCCCTCCATTTATTTTTCTTTCATTTGTAAAGAGTTTGTTACGGTCTGATTTTCATGTTGCTGCTCAAAATTGTTGGGTGAGAAAAGGAGGTGCATTCACTGGGGAGATCAGGTATGATTTGATATTTTCTTTATCATTTAAGTCAAGTGAGTCAATTTCTTTCCTTTCCATATTTGTCTAAGGTAGTAGTATAGTGATATTGGTAATCAAATACATTTTAGTAATCTCATTGAGGAGTCGTAGCATCTGTTACTGCTTATGTACTTCTGGTAATGATTTTGTAACATTCAGAACATGCGTTTGCATTGTTTGCTATTTCCTTTACATTTTTCACAATAATAAATTAAAATTACGTTTCATTCCCAAAAGTCATTAAAAAAAATCAATGATTGGATTTTCCTTTTCGTATTAGGTGAATCTAATAATTTTCTATTACTATCCATGCATGAAGAAATGTACCGATGACATTTCAATGTCTGCCCCTTTACACCTCCTCAATTCCCATGCATTGCATAAATAATCAAGAGACCTCATTCTGCTATATCATATGCCTTCTCAAAATCTAACTTGCTTGTTGTTCCTGATCTTCTTGCCTTGTGTGTTGAACCTGTGACCTCATGCGCTACTAATATGATGTACGTAATTTATATCTCTTAGTGCGTGTTTGGTAATTGTAAGATTCATGAGTGTTGCAGCCATCCAAGGTCCAAGTGATCGCCCAAATTGATGAAATTCAAGAATTAGCTCTCTAGTTTTATCATAGGATCGATGCCAGCTAGAGAGGACCCTTAAAGAGTTCTAATAGATCCAAATCATCCTAATATGAGCCCATATGAGGTGCTATTGGTCAAGGCTTGTTTAAGCATGAGTTGGGTCTTGAAAGCTCACATTTGGAGATTCATCTATGTTAGCAATAGGTATCTAGTTCAAAAGGTGGAGTAACCCAAGTCCTTTATAAATTTTTAGATCTCCCTTTACACTTCCAATGTGGGACTCATTCGCAGCCCCAACAATCCCTCCCTCAAATGAGGCCAGCCATCCCGTCGGCCTAGGGATTTCCTAAGTCCACATGAGGTAGTTTGAAACCTGGCTCTGATATCACGTGTTAGTTCTGGATATCCAGGCTAACCTATTAGGTGGAGTGGTCCAAGTCTTTTATAAGTCCTTAGATCTCCCTCTATACTTCCAATGTGGGACTCGTTCACAGCCCCAACAAGATGTTGCATGCAAGCTGAAGTTACGAATTCCACATCATATGGCATGTCAATACTTAGTCATATGCCATGTAGGGTGCAATGTGGAAGGAATCTTCACAAAGATTGCAACCAAGTGGTGCATGGAGCAAGGAGGGACCATTTTATCAAATTAGAAACGATCAAAATAGAAGCCAATCCTTGGGCTTGTGTGTTAGAATGAAAATAAGGAGAAAAGAAAGCAATGAAGGAAGAGAGAAGAATTGAGAGAGATAAATCTGTGTATTGTAGTACTTCTATTCCTAACAAAAGAGGATATATGTATTTATATAGTACATGGAGCCAATCAAGGCAA
This sequence comes from Chimonanthus salicifolius, assembly GCA_013350335.1. Classification (NCBI taxonomy): domain Eukaryota; kingdom Viridiplantae; phylum Streptophyta; class Magnoliopsida; order Laurales; family Calycanthaceae; genus Chimonanthus; species Chimonanthus salicifolius. The sequence goes on from CM023539.1 coordinate 34,569,809, forward strand.
GCGAAAAAGGAAAAAATGATTATTTACAATCAATGACATCTAAAAGTCAAGACGCATGTGTAAAATGTGAAAATATACAATATCCTATGACACTCCCCCTCAAGCTGGTTCAAAGATATCGACTAAGCCCATCTTGTTTACGACGTTGTCAAGTTGTGACCGAGAGATGGCCTTGGTGAGCATATCAACAAGTTGATCTTTGGATTGCAAATAGGGAGTGAGAATATGACCTGCAGTAACATGATAACAAAGAAAGTGACAATGAACTTCAATATGCTTTGAGCGTTCATGGAATACAGGATTGGATGCAATGTTGATTGCAACCTGATTATCACAAAACATCAATAACGCTTTAGAGGAGGTAAACCCTACTCAACTAGGAATTGCTTGATACATCAATTTGAATCTCATTGGATTTTAATCTAACAAACTTAGAAACTTACAGCATTTGATCTGACATGTTCAGAATCTCACAGTTGGCAAAAAGAGCCTCATCTAGAAAAGTTTATTGACCAGAAGAAATAATTGATGTTCTTAGACAATTTACACATTGTGAAGTTCTTCAAGAATGCAACAATTTCTTGTTTAATCGGATCCTAGAACTCTTCCAAAAATTGCTTGGACGTCCATTGTGGCTAGAGGGCCATTTCAGAACCCATGTTAAAATTGCTTCCAGTGTATCACAGCCGGACTAAAGATCCAGCCCATTTAATGTTGGGCAGTGAAAATTATGATATTTTGCATAAATTGTGGGTGTCATGCTCTTTCATTTCATTTTCATTAATGAATGTTTTATAAGAGATATCTAAACGTGAAAGTAATTCTAGTGATTAACAATGACTGATAGATAATGAAGTCCTGTAATTGTCATATCTGTCCTTGTTTGTTAGAACTAAAGCATCTTTAATTAAGTGGGTGTTAACCATAAGAACAGTTTTATTTACTTCTTGTCTCAAATTTATGTTGAGATTTCGGTTGTCCATTCTCATATTACTAATTCAATGCCGAAAGGTGGACCTCCTTTGGCTCAAGCCCAGTGGATATGGACAACTCAGATAGAACCAAAAGTTTATGTTCAAGGAAGAATAAAAATCATTTGAACCAAGTTTTATAGGCCAATTATAGTTGATGGGGACTTAAAGAGTGCTACGTCTTTGGCACGAAGCTTCTGCAACTAATTTCTGGTAGAGACGAGGCCAAAACCCACTCATGGTTGTCAAGGATTTCAAATGAATCGGGTTGCAAATGGGTTGGCAAACCAAAGTGATGAAGTTGAGAATTTATTCACTTTCTCTTGTTTTTTCTCTTTTGGAGAATCACTTGGACGATTTCTACGAGTGTCCATGCTTGGGATGTGAGTTAATGTTCTTTTGTGCCAATCCATGTGAGTTTATCTATTTTTCAATTTCCTTTGAGGCTATTTGCAAATTGCCTACCCAAAGACTCTGGGTAGTGGAAAGTAAGGTTTCCACACACTTTATATGGCTTAGTTTTCCAATGGGGGTAGGGTTAGAAAATTTAGAGGACATCAGCATTGTTTCTTTGTTAAATGCCTTTTTCTTTTCATTTGTTGGAGGAAAATGCCGAAGAAAAATCTGGGCAAAAAGCAAAGAGGCAATGAAATCATTTATAGTGCCTCAATAACCGGAAGAGGTGCTTTTATTCCTTTATTTTCCATGGAAAAGCATTTGGTTTGGAAATAAACGAACTTACACTTTATTCAATAAGCAGTCAGTTTACTCCTTGTTTTCCATGGAGAAGAATTTGGTCTGGAAGTTGGGCCATAAGTTGGTCCTTAGTGTGTTTGCCATTTTCCACTGATGGAAAATGAGACCCATGGAATAAGGGCTCTTGTCAAGGAGGCAAAAATGAGACATGTTCCTTTCTTCCAAGGAATCCATTTTCCATAGGGGAGATAAGAAAAATTTAATGAGGAAAAGAGGGAGGTTTTCCTAGCTCTCCAAGGCGATGCGTCATTTATTTTCAACGAAAATAATGATTTGGTCTTCAAGAAAATAATGATTTTGATGCAAACAACAAAAAGATCTAGTTTCCATTACCCGACGTGAGGCTGGATCTCAAAGTATATGTTGGATGACATAAATCCAACCCAAACATAATTTTTTCCATAGAATTGCTTTCCTTGAGGAAATAGACAAGCAACCTCTTAAGCAATTGTAATCAAGTCTGACCTCTTAGCTATTAGTCTAGAGTTCTATGCTTGGGACTAGCTTAAGGAGTGGTTCATATCCAGCCTAAAGTGGTTGTGTGGACTTGGGCTGACCTTGTCCATTATCAATTCTACCAAGGTCATCTCCACAATAGGGGGTGAATAGCTAGTGTTTTAGTAATGGTTGGCTTCCTGTGGTGATTTTACTCTATTCCAAGTGCTAGGAATGGGTTCTTCGTCCAATCTAATTTCAATGGATGATTCAACCCAAGGGAGAGTTTATGAATTGCAAATAATGATCACATTGTAATGGATTTTCATTCTCTTTTGAAATTTCTTGATGTAATCAATTGGGCCTATTTGTATAAGCTTGCTGCATATTTGAAAATTCTAAGAAAATGATTAATTCTTCTTTTATGGAATTGATTGTTTCACATGGATTCTTTTCTTTGATGCCATCTTGTGGAAAATCAGCGTAATCCTTGTTAAACTGTGGAAATCTGAAGATGTAGTGACCTGACCCAGAGTAGCGGGTCGGTAGAAATGGGTAGAGTTGGTCAGAAATTGATATTGTGTGTATTAGACTATTATTTTATTTTATTGAAATTAAGTGAATGGAAAATGTATATAATTAAAATTTAAATACCCAATTAAAACAAATTGAACAAAATTGAAAAGATAGTAACATTAAATAAATTATTAATTCAACTATTTTGTAGGATTTAGTATTTAAATCCTTATTCTTAGAAATTAAGTTAGATAGAAAGACTATTTAAAATAAATAAGTGAAAGAATAAATGGAAAATTTAGATATCAAATAAAATTTTAAGATTAATTTAGTGGGGTGTATTTTTAGAATACACATACTTTAATAGGTTTTACCTAAGCCGTGTAGGCCTTTGGACCCACACTTCTCTCGACCCTTACCCTTCTATTTCCATAAATTTCCCTTTAACCCTTATTTCCCCCAAAGTTCCTAATTCACGATGGAAACCCAAGAGTCCACCGCCGCACCTACCCAAATTTTCCCCCAAAATTTGATCTCTCTCCTACTTTCCGTCTTCAAAATGGAAACCAATCCCTTTCTTCCATCGAATCCCTTCTTTCCTTTTCCTAATCTCTCTCGGATGAGGCAGTTGACCTTACTTGCTTTAAATCCATGCGATGGCAGCCTGATTCTTCTCGGAATCTTGATCTATTTCGAGCGGCAGCCACACCTCACGTTTCTCTCTCTCGGCATCTTCCTCGCTTCTCTTTCTCCTCTCCCACTGCTGTTCGGTGATTCCAGTGGAACCCAACCTGCAGAGACCCGAAGGAAGCCGAAACAGCCCTTGCTGTCTTTCCCTGTTGTCTTCACCCATATTCTCCAGCAAACTTTGGTATTCAAGACTAATTATCACTTGGAAGCTAAGCGGACTTCTCATTCGTATTTCACGAACTTCTAGGTGAGGGAAACAATTCACTACATACTTTTTGGACATGATTCCCTATATTATGTGATTAGGCAATGAAAATATTGCAATGTGTTGGGTGTTTGGAATATAATTGTTGGATCTAAGAATAGACTGGGTGTATATTAATAATGGTGGAAATCCGCTAGTGTAAGGGAGATGTTGGCTAAACTGAGGAGACTCAGTCCGCTCGGATCGTGGGATCTAACCATTAGTATTGTTGAAAGATCCAATGATTTATATGCGTAGATTGATGATTATATGTATGGTATCACTGAATTATTAATCTTGCTTGGGTATGTTTGAATGTTGTTTATATTATTCTAATATTATGATGCTTGGACTATTGCTATATTATAATCAAGTTATATGCGTGTTATGGTGAATCGGATGTTGGCTAAGTTATAATCTGCTTAGAATGAGATTCATAATTCTATAAGCATGTCATAAATAATTAAGCATGTTTATTGGCATTGATTATGCATTCTCATATTCATAGTATTGGGTATGAGAGTGTGCTCCATGATTGTAACGAAGACCACGACGGTGGTAGTGTTGTTAGCCTCACTTTAAGTGGGAAGACCACTACGGTGGAAGAGATGTGTTATCCGTGACAAGTCATGAAGATTGTTATTTGGTTTATCCTCACTTTAGGTGGGAAGGCCTACTAAGGCAATGTTGTGTTATCCTCGATTCATCGGGAATGCCACTAAATCTTAGTAGACGTAAATGATGGGTTGGAATATGGCATTTTTGCATTTAGGATTGCATTCTTGCAAAAGGCATGAGCATGAAATAAATTATTATATAAGTTTGCTTGAAATATCATGTGAGAAAGTAAAGATATCATAATCCATGTATGTATGTTGTTTTCTTCACTGGGCATGGAGCTCATCCCTTACATTGCAGGCAATCCCTTGGACTTGGGTCTGAATGATAACCACAATTGAGCTTAGAAGACGACGAGTCACTGGAGGATACTTGGAATTGCATAGATTATTGAAGAATTTAGTATTTAGATTATAAATTGGATTTTTTTTTGGATTTGAGACACTTTGAGGAATTTGTGTATTTGTTTATTTGGTTTGTTGAAACTTGAATAATGAATTCAAGTATTCAGTAAATTTGAGAACGTTATATGTTTGGTTAGTATGGGAATGTGAGTACATTGGTGAGTTTAGAAATCTTTATGTGAAGGAATATTTTCTCTCTCTAAGTTATATGGAATGATGAATGGAAAGGTCATGTCTTTTAGCAGGTTGTGAACTTGAGGAATTCGATGGCTTGTGAATGTAGATATGTTTGTTTTAAAAAAAATATAGCCACGGATTTATGATGTAAGACCCGTTTAGGGCAGCAGGTGATTTAAAATTGTGCAATCATATCACGCCCGTTTAGGTGTTGTAAGGCGGGGCGTGACAGAAGAACGCACAAGGTGCTGGCATTTTGTTGGATTGTAGGGTTAGCTAAAGATATTCACCTTTGAAAGAAAAAGAAGAATAAAAGAAGTTGGGCAAGATTCTCTAGATCGCCCGCCCCGCTTAGAAACATTAGGCACACTATTTTTAGTGCATGTGTTTTCATCTTCAAGTTGTTGCGGGTGCTTCACTTGTTCTTCTTTGTCAATTCACATTGACAATGTGCAAATTCTTCCTTGACCCCGTCAGAATGTCTTGGCCTCTTGGGCAATGCCCCATTTCTTAGATGGGGTCCCTTGGAGGCACTTATGCTGAATATTTTACCGTGGCTTTGGTGCTTCCATTGTGGCTATGATCGATTTGGGTAGAAAGAAAAGAAAGAGATACAGATATAATGCTGCAGTACATGCTTGGTGATGAAGAGTTCTAAATATAAGGCGAATTTCTTGGGTTGAATTCTTGAATGTTTTTAGTAGTTTAGTGTGTTCACTTATTTGGACTTAAAATAGGTGTCGTTCCTCTTGATCACTAACTTTTCTTGATGATTGTAAAGGAGAAATTTTGACATTTGTTTGTTTAGATGTTTTACTGGGGTTGAGAGATGCTTATTCATTCTTTATAACTTTGCATTGGTGGTATTTTTGGGTGTATCCCTTCATTCTTATTTAATAATATCAGTAACCATTTAATAAAATCTAAATAACTCCTGTAATTTATTTTTTCTGTTGCTTCAAGTGATGTTAACCCAAATCACAAATTAGGAGAATTTGCTGATGGTTCACTGCAACTTAATTAACACCAAGTTTGATGTCACAAAAAGTGAAAAGTGCATTAAGTGGGTTCTTGATTATTTTTCTTCCCTATCTGAAACCAATCAAACTGAGTATTTATTCTGGGTTGAAAATGAAGCAGTACTTTGAAAGATTCAGTGGTACATCTTATGGATGGGATTCATTTATTTTTAGGCATAAATCTTTGTTTCTTCCTTAAGTGCAATATATTGTTGTTATTTGACAATTCTTGTTTGTACTTTGATTAGTGATTTAACTGATACTGTAAATTATAGCTGCATGCTTACTTTTTAATTTTTCCACAGCGCGGAGATGCTTGTCAATTTGGGCATTCCTTGGGTCATTCTTGGCCATTCTGAGAGGAGGCTTCTTTTAGGTGAATCTAATGAGGTATATTGTGTTTTTTTTAAACGGTCACAGATAATTTCATTAATTAAAGTAAGAAAGTACAAAAGGGAGAGTTGCCTAGTATAAGAGAGTTATACAATGCCACAAGAAGAATACCAAAGAGATTAAGCAAATTGAGTCTATATATACAATGCTCCAAAATAAACGTAAATAAAATGAAAGCATAAATAACCCCAAAACCCCATACACCCAAATATGTGTGAAGGTGATTCCTCCTTGCCTACTCAACCTCTTAATGTCCCTAACAATGTTTACCAATTTCTGAGAAAAAGAGAGAGAGAGAGAGAGGGGTTCTCTTACTAGCCCAAGAGGTGCCATTAGTAGAGTCAAGTTCGACAATGTGATTACTGTTATCGAATCTAGACTAGATCTGGAGGGCTCTCTGGATTGCTCTTAGCTCTGCCTCATTTGATTCCATAATCCGTAGAGGCTTAGAGAATGCTAATATCATCCTACTCATCACCATGAATCACTCCCCTTATCCCTGCTGGACCAGGCTTGCCTAAGTCCTACTGGTCTGATTTTGTTCACACTAAATGTTAATCACACGCATACCATCTCGGTTGTTAAATAATAAATCACCCATTAACATACTTGCATTGCATAAACACATTTCTGTTATTCAGTTACACGTTTTTGGTTGCCTTTGTTTTGTACATCTTTTTTCGGTTGATAAACTTTCAAAATGATCTATCAAAAGGGTTACAAATGTTTCGACCCAACGACCAAAAAGTTGTATGTATCTATGGATGTCACATTCATTGAACATCGACCGTATTAATTCTTTTTTGTTGACCAATGTGTCCAGGCTTCTTAGAGGACCTAACTAATACTCGGGGCATGTCCAAGCCTCCCTACCCATATACACCGTGTAACTCTACGGGAAGTAGCCGTTTACGGTGGAGTGGGAAGCGTCAACCTTATTTTCCCAAATCATCATATGCATCTTCCTCATTGCCAGCGTTGGTTGCACCTATATTCCATGATGAGGATTCTCCTTGAATGGCTTCAACAAGCTCAAGCCTTTGCTTGTGTATCAACGATGAAAGCACAAGCTTGTTGTGTCACCACCCAACACGTCATCATCCCCTAACACTCCAGATCAACCATTCACCTCCGTCACTCCAGTTCAGTCATCCACACAACTTGACCTTCCCATTGCTTCGAGGAAAGGTAAACGTGCTTGCACTGAACACCCTATTACTTGTGTCATATGACTTTGTTTCTCCTTCCGATATAGCTTTCTTACTTCATTAAACATGGGACATATACCTAAGAGGATTGATGTTGCTCTTTGGGATCCCTCCTGGAAAGCTGCAATGGAGGAGGAATTAACAGCATTGGAACGTATCATACTTGGGAGATGGTATCTCTACCCCCAGACAAGACTCTTGTTAGTTGCAAATGGGTCTTTACCATCAAATACAATCTAGATGGTGTGATTGTTTGCCATAAAGCTTTGTTGGTTGCAAAGGGTTTCATTCAGGCCTACATTATCTACCATTAGGAAACTCTCTCCAGTTGCTAAACTTACATCTATCTATATATTGATTTCTATTGTTACCAATGTTGTCAAAATCGTACGAATCACGATTCGACTCGAATTGGTAGGTAAAATGATATAAGTCACATGCTAAATCGCAAATAGGTGGAAATCATACGATTATGGGGTTGACTCATGAATCGTACGAGTCAACCCTCTAAATAGGAAACTCGTGCGATTCAGAGAAAGACGTGAAAGAAGAAGAAAAAATGAAGAAGGAAAGGTGAGAAAAATAGAGAATAAACTAAGAAGAACATTCGTATTTCGTCGCAACACCTTTTTTTCTGTCTCTTCCCTTCATTTCGTGCTTTCTCCCCCTTCTTCTTTGTGTTTTACCTGCCGCCGCTCTCGGGATTTGTTTGCGTCGCTTTCTTTTCTTCTATTTTTCCTTCCGTGACTTTCGCTGGTTTTAGGTTTTAATTTCTCTCCTCACTATCGCTTGTCATGGGTTTTTAAGTTTCGTGTGACTCTCGCCATTCTCCTCTTTTAACTTTCGTGGCTCTCGTTGTATTTCACGTGGCTTTAGTCATGTTTTTTATATTTATTTTCTTTTTATTTCTTTTTTTTGAGTGATATTCTTCTGTCTTTTTTATATAGTTTATTTCTCTTTTTAATTAAATATTTTTTCTTTCTTGTTTTTCACGTTTATTTTTCTTATTTTTATTTTTTGCATCTTTTTCTATTCTTATTAAAAATCCTCTTTTTTATTTTTTCTATTAATTACAATATAAAAATATAGTTTTTTAATAATATAAAATAATTTGTATAATTAATAGTTTTACAAAATATATTAAAATTTATTTTTTGTATAAAATTCTATCACTACAACTGCGGCTATAAAAAGCAACATATAACAAGCTATATGCTTTAATATTATAAATCTTGAAAGATATGTAGAAATTTCTTTTATAGCTCATTATTATCATCTCCTAGCAATTTTATTCAATCTATTCAATTGAAATTAAATTTTATAATTACATTTAACAAATAATTTTTTGTAAATTATCTATCTAAAATACATGTACTAGTCAATTATAGTATAAATAATAATTCTAAAAAAAACATTATGAATCGTACGAGTCTACGATTTTCGATTCATGATTCACACCAACATTGATTGCTACCACAAATCGATGGAGCCTTCACCAAATGGATGTGAAAAATGCCTTTCTTCATGGTGATCTCTAGGAAGAAGTTTATATGCTCCCTCTTCTTGGGCTTGTCAAACAGGAGGAGCAAGGGAAGGTGTGCAAATTAAAGAAGGCAATTTATGGTCTTAAGCAGTCTTCACGAGCTTGATTTGACAAGCTTAGCAATACCTTAATGAACTATGCATTCCTTTGTTGCCAATCAGGCCATTTTGTTTTTTGTCTATCGCATTGCAAATATCATTATCTTTCTTGTTGCCTATGTAAATGACATTGTTATTATTGGCAACAATGACCGGGCTATTACAACTCTCGAGGAAGTGTACTTCACTTCTTTGACTTCAAAGATTTGAGTCCCCTTCGTTATTTTCTAGGGATTGAAGTTACTCGCTCCACTAAAGGATTGCTCCTTTCTCAAAGGAAGTTTTTGTTGGACTTTTTGCAAGTAACAAGGTATTCAGGATGTAAACTTGTAGATACTCCCCTTGATGTGAATTTCAGGTTGTCTGCCTTTGATGATTCCTCTTTCTGACCCTGCCTTTTATCTGAAGTTGGTAGGGAAACTTATATATCTCACTATCACAAAACCCAACTTATCTTATGTTGTTTGGGTAGTTAGTCTATTCATGCATGACCTTCATGATGCCCATCTCCAGGCGGTATTTCGAATTCTTCGCTATCTTAAAGCCCCATCCTGGACGCGGTTTATTTTATCCATATCTCACATTTCTCTATCCGGGGATATTCTGATGCTGAGTGGGATGGGTCTTTGGATGATCGTCGATCCACTACTAGCTACTGTGTCGTCTTTGGATCTCATTTGGTCTTTTGGCACAGCAAAAAAAAAAAGTGTTTTTGCAAGATCAAGTGCTGAGGCCGAATATGAGCAATGGCTAATACTGCTTGTGAATTACTGTGGTTTAAACATTCTCACTAAATTGAGATATTCATCTTCTGAACCACTCATTATGTTTTGTGACATCCAAATGACTATTAATATTGCTTCTAATTACCTTAAAAAATATTTCTTCTAATTTTGTTTTTCATGAATAGACAAAACACATTGAAGTAGATTGCCACTTTAGTATTACGCGGTATGTGTGATAGGGAGGTTTGCACATGCCTCAAGGATTAGTTAGATGCTCTAAGAGGCCTGGACACCTTGGTCTTGAAAAAAAGGTAGATTGCCACATTTTGCACTCTCATACCACAGATGATACTATTATCACTCCTCACGTCACATTCGAAGACCAAGTTGTAGACATGTTGACAAAGATCCTATCCTAGATGTGTCTTGATAGCTTATTGGACAGGTTGGGCTTGATTGACATCTATGCTTCAACTTGAGGGGGGTGTTGACGGATGTTTATGTAAATTTGTAGATTGTGTGAAAATGGCAAGGGATGTATTATTTCATATACTGCAGCAGTGTATTCTAACGCGTAGAGATTGCCTTTCTATTTTTTATATCCTTCAGTGTCTATTTAAAGACACTTCTGTATTCATTTAGAGATATAGAAAATCTGAGAATTCATTCTCTCTATCCTCTTTTCCATTTTCATTCATTCTCCTCATCTTCGTCATTCTGTATTCTGTTTTTCATATTTTCCAAGAAAACAGGGACAACATAAATGCTCGGACACCTCTATGTGTTTAATGTATCACACCCATATCCATCTTGTGCTAGATTTGTTATATTTGAGCTTGTAATATTTTTGGTCTATTTTCATCACAAGAAATAAGTAAAAGAAGCACAGTAGAAGATCTTATTGTTATTTTTTTTTGGAAAAAGGTTAATAGATTAGAATAAAAGGAGGCACTAGAGGTGCAAATACAACAAAAATAAAAAAGGCAAGAAAAAAACAACAATAATAACTGCCCATAACTCGAGTACAACAAGCAAGACCTGCTTAAGCTAGATCAACACTTTCTTTCCAAGCACGCAGAATGTCATTTGTAGAAATATTCTTGAATTCCTCGAGAGAGGAGGCCCAAGATGCACACTTGGCAAAGACTCTAGTGGAAACGGCGTCTGAAGACTCTGCACGATCCTTGAAAATTCTGTTGTTACATTCCCCCCACAAGCTCCAAAAAGTGGCAAAGCAAGCCAATCGCCATAAGGTGAAGCATTTTGGGGAGACCGACACAATGTTCCAAGTATAAGATAACTCAGTTACCGTCAAAGGAAACACCGAATAAATACCATACTTTTCTAGTACAGAATTCCACACAGCATAGGAGAAAGGGCAATGCATAAGGAGATGGTTCGTCTCTTCCTAAGCTTGAATGCAAAAAGGACAAGCACTAACAATAATTCTTCCTCTTTTTTGAAAATTGTCTTGAGTCAGAATTTTATTCATTCCTGTGGTCCAAAGGAAGATCTTATTGCTAGATAGTTAGACTAAATAGATGCTCATTATTTATCATGTTTGAATGATTTGATTCAAGGAAAAAATCATTTTACTACTGTCAAAGAACTGTCAAATCGGGAAACCCCATATTTGAAAATGTGGTGTGATATCCTTCTCCCCTTATCTATGTCCATATCATACATGTCTGTTCATCATATGTTGAAAGTTATAATCATGAAATAATTAATTATTTGGCGGTGATGTTCCGAAGCTTGAATTTATTAATCTGATGGGCTCTATGTGGAGGGTGATTCCCTAGAGATGATGCTTTGAAAATTTCCCAGATACAAAAGATGCTAACCTTTCAATTAGTGGTTTAAAATTTTAAATGAAGGGTATATAAATAGATTAACAGAGGACAGGGATTGTTGTTACCTCGCAAAAGAAGAAGAAGAGGAGAGTAAGGGAAGTGGGATTTTCCTTTCTTTTTATTCTTCTCGTTGGATTGGGCGGGGGGAGTGGTTTATTTGTCAGGATCATCAAGCCATGGAAATAGTTCTGTCAATTGTGTTAATTCTGGAAATAACTAGCTTGTCATCTTTCCCTCTTTAGCTTGTAAAGTTTCTTTTGCATTTGCCCTAAATATATATGGTTTTCCAATAAATTTATTGGCAGTTCATAGGAGATAAAGTTGCATATGCTCTTTCTCAAGGCCTAAAAGTGATAGCTTGTGTTGGGGAGACCCTTGAGCAGAGAGAATCAGGTTCTACTATGGATGTAGTTGCTGCACAAATGAAAGCAATTGCAGGTGGTTCTCCCTCTTTTGACAATTTCATTAACCTTTATGCCTTTGGTGGTACATCAATTCTATTTTGATTTAGTGACAGCCTTGTCAACTTCTACTAGCACCTCCTAACTTTTTGTTTTTTTTTTTAATTGCTAAGCATGTTGACATCTTGAACTGTAGCTTCCTCCATCACTCTCAGTGATGATGTTAAATATGAAAATCTGAGGTTGTTGATTTGTATCAACAGCTGTTTTATTTGTTTCATTTAATGAAGTTCTACTTTACTCTTTTGCTACTATTTGATGTTCATCGGGAAACAGCTTGGCACCTACTTCGTCTTTTATCTACATCTCATAAATCAAGAATATCTTTTTCTTCAAATTTTTTTTTTTTAAGAAAATCATATCATTTTGTCATATTATGAATGTTCTAATACTTCACAAAACTTGGAAAAACAATTGAAAAGTAAAGGAGAAACAGATGGCTGTATCATATTCCATCAATTTGTTCCAGAAATGTTTCTGTTTCTGGTAATACAACATAAATGAGACAACTATCAAACAGAACAGCCTATTTATAAAATGTGTTATGCATTAAAAATAAATAAAGTGTGCTAGCTCCATGGCTTGCATTTGCTGTGTATACAGTTATAAAAGCAATCCATTTCAACTGTCATGATTTATAAAAACCTTTTTAGGCAGTCGAGTATTGCCATCTCAAAAATGGTCATTCATATATCTAAATAGTGAAAAATGAAAATTTTATTGGTAGAACTAAATGTATCTTGTATAACAGAAGTACATCTTAAATAAAATTACAACATCAGGGACAAGATGACCGGATCCAGGTTAATAAAGTATTTTAGGGATGTTTTGTCATATTTGTATTTTTCAAATATTATTATTTTCATTTTTGAGTTGTAACCCTAAGCCTATTTGTAGGCAGAATGAATAATGAAATATTAGAGGAGTTTCCTCCAAAACACAACCTTTGGCTAGGAGACTGGTTTCTCTTCGAAGGGAAACCAAAGGAGGTTGACATCATCAAACACTTAGGGTGAAGCATGGGCACATGGAGAAGAAACCCAAGAATGAAATTTCCAATTGGGAAAGTGGTACTGGAAAGGAAATTGAGTATAGCTTTACAGATGTTAGGTGCCTATAGGAAACTGAGTAAAAAGAAAAAGCAAATTCTCACCTAAGCTAAACTAGGGAAACAATGGTTTGGGGTATGTCCATGGTTACTATAGGACATTATTTAAGATTATATAGATTCAAAGACCTAATTTAAAAAGAATTGTATCGAGGACACCTGGGCTTCCAACTTTCATTCGGAATAGGACAATGCTTGACATCATCATGATCATCGGAGCTATTTATCTCATCTATCTGCGGTTGGCACTCAAAAATTGAATTTGGCAATTCTTTTTTTTTTTAATGGCTTAACTGCTAGTCTGATGTCCATGGGATTTGAACCTTCAATCATAAGGTTACATTAATGAGCACTTACCGTTTATGCTAAAGGTTCTTGTCACCATTTAGAAAATGTGTACGAGAAACCCCACTTATAAAGAAGGGAAAAGAGGAGGGACCGACCTTATCACGAACCACATTCTCATGAACTCACCATCCCGAATTCCATCATGTTAGAAACCCCACTTAGAAATGAGGGAGAAAAGGATGGAAGAAACAAAGTTGACCAACATTATCACCAACCATGTTCTCATGAACTATCACCCTAAATTCCATCATGTCCTGCATTATCACCTTAATCCATGTCTTTAACGGTCCCTCTTTTCCAAGTACTTTCTACTTATAATTCTTTAACTCTTCGTACGGGGTTCTTTCTTGTCCTCTAATGATATGCCTCATCTATACTGCTATTACATCAACATTAGGCTTCCCGTATGCACTCATTTCTAATTCTATATTTTATTGTTACACCAAAAAACTGTCTTAACATATGCTTCTCTGTGATCACTACTTTTTACCTGTTTTTTCTTCATCACACGACATTCAACATCATATAGCATTGCAATTCTAACAATCACCATACTCCTTTATCATATCACTCCACTAGCTTGCCTACATGTAGCCCACTATGTACCCATCTTATTAGCTATATTCCAATCAAACCCCCATTTTTTTCTGTTGCATCCAAGTGTCAAAATTTTTCACTATGTGGCACTAAGTTGTTTTCAAATTTAATTAGTTCATCATCTCTACTCACGAATCTACTAAACTTACACTCCATAGTCCATACATTCTATCTTTTGTTTTTCAAAGAAAAAAATGAGGTCCTTTTGCTCAAGCTTTTCTCCATGTTTCCAACTTATTATTTAGTTGATTTCTCATCTACAAGTAAGCATTTCACCATCTGCAACTGGCATACACCAACAAACTTCGTTGTACATGTTTGATATTAAGTTCTCCATTGTCAAAGCAAATAAATAAGGGATTAAAACAAACCGTTTATGAAACCCAACTCCAAATGAAACTAAATCAGAACGATACTTGACAGTTTAAATTTTCAATTGGGAAAAAGGCTGAGCAATGAACCTATCCAATTGAATGGCGTATTGGGTGTTGGAAAATGGAAAGTAAAGTTTCTACTGGATCAATGTTTCCCTCTTTAGGTTTTCATTTGAAAAGCCATTCTTTAACTGTTATGCTAAACAGTGATCTTAATTTTTTGATGGATGCCATATTTTGAAATAAATACAGGCAGTTGTCTGGTGGGTCCAATCATGCAGTGGTCATTCCTTATGTCTCCCCTATCAGTTGATTTGTATCCTTCTGATGAAAATGGACATTTATAACCAATTTTTGAATTTGATGGGGGGTCCAATCATGCCTAGGATCATTTGATGGGAGAGTTTTCAGCATTTGTGTTGTGTGCATCATCGAGGGCTCAGTAGAGGATGAGTTGAGTTAGGGTTTTTGAGATTTAGAAGCCTATAAATACATGTGTACTTGGCCGAATTTAGGAGGCCAAATATATGGAGTTTTGAATAAAATTTATACTTCCAAGTGTGAAGTTCCGAAGGAGCTTAGTGAATGTATTCTCCGCTTGTGTTCAAGTAAGTTCCTTTTCTTCGGCTAGTTTTGGTTTGATTGAATCAATTGCAAGTTTGTTTGATTTCATTGGATCTTAAGCAAGTGTATGCTAAGACCAATCGACCTTCAAAAAGGACTGAGCTTAGGTGATGTTTGTTGACTGCATAACAGTTTGTTTCAGCCAACAAGGGCTGGTTTTTTAACAGTCCAACTCGTCCAGTTTGAAGGGCTGGTTTGCAATCAGTTCTTGGGTCAGAAAGTGAGCTGGGCCGTGTAAAGCACCAAAATTCAAGTCATTAAGGACTGATAAACAGCAGCTAACAGTTTATTAATTGTCTTTCATTGAGCTGCACATTAATCGTCTTACATTCAGCCCGCACATTTTCAGGCTTGTTAGCTTCCTGTTTGGCTTTTACTGATCCCGGTTGTCATGGGATTGGTATTCTTATTTCATTGTGGTCTAAGGTTGGGTACCCTACCCCACCCTAGTCTACATCAATTTGTCAATCCTGCATGTACATTTGGTTTGTCCAAGCAGATCATTGATTGAACTTTTTCATGTCTGCATCAAAACAAATATTATTTATACCAAAAGGGCTGTTGTAATCTAAATTACTTGTTTCTTTTGATTCTTCACAAAATAATGTTTTTTTTTTGGTGCAGATTGTGTGTCAAATTGGACTAATGTTGTTTTGGCTTATGAGCCTGTTTGGGCTATTGGAACTGGCAAGGTTGCAACCTTGGAACTTCATTCACAGGAAGTAAGTTCTTTTGGATGCTTAACATGGTGATTGATTGGGTACATGACTCTGGTCTAGGAATGACATATATTGGTTATACTTTTGCTATTTATCCATATCTTTAAATGGGTGAAAAGAATATTTTAATGCTAGTTGCTTAGCCATCCAGCCATTTTGTAGCTCGTCTTAGCATCTTGTTTATTTTATTTAATAATCAGGTTCATTCTGGGTTGAGGAAATTGCTTCAAGTGAATGTTGGTGCTGAAGTTGCAGCAATAACTCGGATTATATATGGAGGTATAACTTCCTATTTGGCCCTATGATGGAGTTGAAAACTTCTATTACATTCTTAATGGTAAATTTAGGACCAGTTTCCCTTTGTCTTGATGTATTTAGTTTATAGTAAATTTAATTGTTCATTTAAGAAAAGGGAAAAAAGTGCATCCAGACTCAGTTATGGCTTTTATGTATTAAAAGGTGAATGTCTCAAAACTGTCACGAAGTTCATCTCTCCTTACATTTAATCGGTGTACCAATAAATGCTGACACTGCCAACAATTTGTACTCAGGTTCTGTAAATGGGGCCAACTGCAAAGAACTGGCGGCACTGCCTGATGTTGATGGATTTCTTGTTGGGGGAGCTTCTTTGAAGGTTGTTCTTTACCCCCCTCTCTCCCCTCTCTCTCTCTCTCTCTCTCTCTCTCTCTCTCTCTCTCTCTCTCGGCTGTGTCTCATTCTCTTTTCCTTTTGAAAATTTCAGCCTGAGTTTGTGGACATTATCAAGTCTGCAACAGTGAAGACTGTGTGAGAATCTGGAATCAGATGCATGTTTTTGTGTTTTTCTTAAACGTGTTTGGCTACTTTTGGATGTGGTCTTTTGTAATATGATACTTCCAAGTGTTGGAAAATCTTCGAAATAAGTAAATCCGGCATCCTTTATTTTCACCCATGCTTCTTAAAGTTCTATATGAGCTAGTCATCTGATTTAATAGTCTTTCAACTAATGATCAAATGATGAGTGGAGTACATCAGCCTCCTTAGGGAGACAAAACCATTGGAACTCAGAATCATTATCATCATCATCTGCAAATCTTGCAAGCATGGAGATACAAGATCCGGATCCAACTCCATTTATGTCTTGAATGGGCCTCAATTTGGATATCTTGTAGACTAAACAGTTGACTTTAGCACTTAAAATGTAAAATATACTTCAGTATTTACAATAGTACATGAGTTAAATGGGCATGCATCCAATTGGATACAGATTGGATATGATTATTGATGTTTCTTTGTCTGGAAACAGGCCCATAGACTAAGAATTGAAGGGCTTTCAAGTACAACGCACTAGAAGAGGGTGAAAGTGTAATTAAAAACATTGGAATGTAGCATGTTAGGGTGTGACTAGACGACCCGCTTCGACTCGCTTTAATAATCGAGCCAATTTAATCCGAAGCCGTTATAAATAAGTAGACGATTCAAACCCCATAAAAAGGTAAACTCGACTATAGCTATGTCTATATGCAACGCATCGGTAGTATTAATATGTATCTTGCTAGAAAAATCTCCTTAGATGAATGGGTAAATTTGACCTGTATATGAGCTAATGAAAAATAGGCGCTAACTTAACTCATTTAACAAGATCCAATATAGATATGAATTCAAAGTAGACCTGAAGTAAATAAGATCCGATCTGAACGTCATGAACCCAACCCATTGCCAGGTATAGGTGTGACAGCTGAAAGAGAGTCATTGTAAAAATGTGTTGGAATTAGGAGGAGGTGCTACGAGACCATGAGTTGGCTGGCAGCACATGTATGGTTAGCAAAACAGTTGTAGAAGGTGATGGCTTGAACATCAAGCTAGCCATGGGCCAGCAAAGGATGTACACACCGACAATGGCTTGATTTTGTTTCTCATACTTTCTTTTTTATAAAAAAATATTGTTTGAAAACTGATCTCATGTTGTGATCTTCATGAAAGTTTCTATGAGGACAATTGAATCTACCAAAATGGATGTTGGATTGATTGATCTTTCATGGAAACTACTGTGGATGATAACATATGATCATTTCACTTTTTTGCTTTCAATTGCGACATGCAGAAATTTAGGATTTTTTCTTTAGGTCTCTTTTGAGAGTTAATTTAATTTAATTTTATATTGTCATATTTCAATCTAATTTTTCCACATCGCAACAAAATGTATCTTTCAGTTCTTTGACTTTGACTTCTAACCTTTTTAGGGCTGGTAAATATGGTGTAATAATCTCATGTAGGGGTGAAACTCGGGTCGGGTTTTTGCCCAAACCCGCATGACCCGACCTGAAAATCATGCGGGTCGGGTCAGTGGGTAGGATCGGGTTGAGAAGTCAGAAACCCGCAATGAATTCGGGTCGAGTCGGGTTGGGTTGAGAGATTTTTAAACTAACTCGACTCAACCTGGTAAAAAATAGGCTAAAGTAGGTTCAAAATGCGGGTCAAGTAGGGTTTTGGGTTGAGTCGGGTTATAAGTCGGGTCAAGACGTCCGAATCAAAAGTTCGGGTAGAGTTGGATCTGGTTCCATATATTAGTAACTCGGATCAGGTTGGGAGGTTGGATTTTAAAAAATCCAACTTGACCCAGCCCGATTTCAGCTCTAATCTCATGATTACTTGCTTGATGAAGTGAGTTTAATCATGTTTACTTTTAAATGCCAGTGGATCCAATAACTAGACCTCTTGGTCACCACCAAAAGCATTGTCCCATGTACGTAGAATTGGCCTTTCATGTAGAGTCCACAACCCAATGTCATCCTCACCTTTTCTGTTCAGTGCCTTTGATACTCTCTCCTTTTTAGTAGTCATTTATAGCTTGTTCTGAGCTTGTTCTGCGTTCTGTGTTCTCAAAGTCTAAACCATTTAAATAGCATTCCTCGAACTTATCTTTACTTATCCACTCAATAGATGTGCTGCTAGTAATTTCATTTTAAAAAAAATGAGTGCCAAGGGTATGAAATCTCATGCTGCCTCTTTTTTTTTTTTTTCCTTTAGAAAAATAGGGAAGATAATAGTACCAAGCAAACAAAAGAGCAACGTAGTGTTTTATCAATTTATCCAAAGAAGGGGTACTTAGGCTGCATTTGGATGGGGGTAAATTTTGGAAGTGTTACTCGAAGTAACCCTTAGTCAGGGGTTAGCCTATAAAAACATCTCTCTTGAAAAGGATTTTCAAAAATTGAGGGAGAGAGATAGAAAGTTTTAATTTTTTTACCGTCTTCATTAGAGTGCATTTGGATGAGGGATAAATTTTACAGAGGTTACTCTTGAAGAGGGGTTACTCTTATACAAGTGTTTTTGGTAATTATAGGGGTAATTGAAAACATTCTTTTATATCTTTGTTTCAATTTGAAACATTTTAAGAAAATTACCTAAAATATATAAATATTTTAAATTATAGAAAAATTTAGCCAAATATTTGTTCCCCAAAATTTTCAAATAGGCCATGCCATGAATTCGTTTTTGACCTTTTGAAATTATTATTTTACTTTTAATTAACCATCATAAAAGTCTAAATCAATAAACTTAAAAATAGAAATGAACTGTATGTTTCAAGTTCTACCATTTAAAATAATAAAATTAATTCATCAAAATAGGATAATAAGATTGTTGAAAAGAGAGAAAAAAAAGGCATATAGTTAAAGTTGAAAAGTGAAGAGTAACAAAATAATCTATAGATTACTAGAATTAAGTTTAATACCAGTGAATAGAATTTAATAGTTTATAAAGATTAAGATTTTTAATAAATTATAATATATTTTAATAACAAGTGGATTGGGTTAAGCCCTAAAGACACAAGGCCCAGGCCCTAATTTTTGAACCTTAAATTCAGGCCCAGGCCTTCTAACCAAATAGAGTCGATCTAAAATTTTTAGGTCGGACCCAATCAGTAAGTGTTGAGCCCAACCCAAGTTGGACCCTTGACATATCCGAAATAAGGGGCTGGTTCGATCTTTTCTTTCTTCTCTCTCCTATTTATTTCATTTTCATTCTTCATCCTTTCTTTTCTTCTCAGTCTTCTGCGTTCTTGAAAGTGTGGTTTCTTAAATATAGAATTCATGGAATTTGGATTTTTGGTTCCCAAAATTAAAATTACGAACTTGGGTTAATGAAATTCAGGTTCATGAAATTGGGGTTGCTAAACAGGGTTGAAAAATGGGATGGAAATACAAGCATTATCAAATTTAACGAGGTCTTGAGAGTGAGTTGAAAATTAAATCTATTTCCATTCACATGATAAATGACATACTGCGTTTTTAATATATTTGATAGAATGAGTCACTTTCTCTGCTACAATATTTTGTGAAGTGAATCATTTATCCATGTGAAATATAAATCAAAGATGTTCTGTATACGACACAAACATAATCGAAGCAGAATGTCTGTAGTTCATTTGTTCCATGTAAGTTGGGAACAAAGAACCATGGAAATAAACATCACCAATCACAGAAACTTAATCAGTCATGAAAAAGAAGATTAGGCATCATTTGAACCATCAATACCAACCTTCCAACTGCAGGACTCCAACATCTTCTCAACCTCCTCAAATTGCAGGCCTTTAGTTTCGGGCACGAAAATGTAGATGAATACCAGCAAGAAGCAACATATTATACCAAACAAGAGAAATGTGTATGCGGTTCCGAGAGCTTCAGTTAATGACAAGAACGACATAGAAACAATGAGATTCGACGACCAGTTGGCCATTGCGGCCATCCCGCCGCAAATACCTCGGTATCTCAATGGATAGATTTCTGAGTTGACAATCCAAGGAACAGTCCCCATGCCCGGAGAGTATGCGATAATGTATAATGCCAGCCCAGCCAATGCCAACCATCCAAAGTTGCTGGGGCATCCTCTTGTGAACCATTGATGCTTCTCAGAACGGCATAGAGACCCGGTACTTTTATCTCCGGCCAAACATGCACCAGGAAGAAGCTGCAAGAGATTGAAAGTTGTGATCAAAATTTTAGTCATTCATAGAAGTCAAGCGCGCTTCTTTGTCAAGTTGGAGAGTGCTGCATTCAAAGTCGAGTTAAGCCTTTACATAAAATTTTCAAGTGATTCTCTTGTTTATTACTTTGACTATGGAAAAATGGGAGATACTCAAACTAGGAAACCATGTACCATTTAGCACTCTAGACTAAAAATACATGGTGTCCAACGAAATGCAGTGACAATCCAAATTAAAAGAGAACAATGCCAATGCTCTTTAAGAGCACAAAAGGGAAAAAAGAATACTAACATTGTTTCCTTGATGAGCACAGAAGCCGCATTCTGAAGATGATTTGATGCATGTCATACAGGTCCACCCAAGGTTGGCAGCCTTGTAATCAGGGCATGTACTGTTTCCAAAATGTGCAGTTTCTGCACGACCGATAGGGCGGTGAATGTTTCTCTACTCCAATAAATACGCCCGTTAAAAGGCCCAGCATTAATATTATTCCAAACAAGCTTACAAGAAGCATCTTTCTGCGCCCTACTCTATCAACGAAGAAGATACTGACAATTGAACCACATGCATTAAGACCTGAAGTTATAAGGGAGAGTGCTAATGCAGTCTTGTTGGAAGCATAACCAGCCAACTGAACAATGGTAGGACTGTAATACATAACCGTGTTTATACCCACAAATTGCTGGGCAACCTGGACACCAATGCCTGCAACGAGGCCCCTTCGAACTACCCTGCTACTCCAAGCCTGTTTTACTTTCGTGAAAATTTTTTCCTCTGCAAAGGAACCTTCCTCTGCTATTTCAGATTCAACAGATTGCAGAAGGGCCTCAATCTCTTGCTCCAGTTCATGTGGAGGGTATATTTTTCTCAAAACATCGACAGCTTCTTCTCTCCTACCCTATTAAATGAATAGATTGAACATATGAAAAAATATAAGGAACTCAGAGTCAACTAAGCTATAGCTTAATTTAGTTCTATTTTAGATGGTAAAGTGACAGAATCCACAGGCTATAGTTGCACCAATCAGGACTTCCCCAATTGTGCTACAAATTCTTGTCTACATGAATTTAGTATAAGGAATAAAACAAGAGTTGAACTTTGGTTAGTAAACGTGACCTTTAAAATACTAGCCTTTTTTTTTTCTAAATATTTGCTAAATAGCCTTTCAAAAATCATGATGAGAAAAAAAGTTTGGTATTTAAGGGCCATCCCCAGCTCATTCCAGACTCTTTTGAATGGATTGGGGCTTAGACCCCCTTTAGTGATAGAAAGCATCACACTATGGAAAATGGTTACGTTGGCTTTAGCCTGGGGTGTTTGGAGAGAGCACAACAGGAAATTATTTCAAGATATAGCCTCTTTCTATGCTTCCTTGTTTGGAAGAATCATCTCTTAGTTAATTTAAGAATCCAGACCTGAAAGGAAATGGTTGATATTTCTTGAGTCAATTTAAAGAGAGATTGGAGTTCAGTCATGGCGAAATTAATATATGTTGCCAATATCATATCTCTTACAATTATTCAAGACATTTGTTGTATTATCCCAGCCTTTTTCTCATTTCCTCAGTTTTTATGGACAACTTCTGTAAGTAGGCTTTTCTTGCTAATTAGTTCATTGAAATACTAAAAAGAGACAAATTAATTTAGTTATGAATATGCTAATTTTCACAACCCCATTTCCATCATTCCAAGTGCACCCATACATAGGGAGCTCACTGTAATTGTGGTTTTAATTTGAATAGAGCCACTAATGATGATTCTTACTCAAACTGAGGGAAGTCAGTAGAAGGGAAAGATGAGTATAGGGTTGGGGGTGGGGGGCGAGGGGTGAGGGGTGAGGGTGTTGGGGCTGTGAACGAGTCCCACATTGGAAGTGTAGAGGGAAATCTAGGGATTTATAAAGGACTTTGGTCAATCCACCTAACAGGCTAGTCTTTTGGGCTGGATACATGGGTCTTAACAAGTGGTATCAGAACTAGGTCTTAGGTTATTTCATGTGGACTCAGGAGATCCCCCAAGCGGACAGGATGGCTGGCCTCGTTCAATGGGGGGTGGTTGTTGGGGCTGCGAAAGAGTCCTCCATTGAAAGTGTAGAGGGACATCTAGGGATTTATAAAGGACTTGGATTATTGCACTTAACAAACTAGTCTTTTGGGTTGGATACCTAGGTTCTAACAAAGGGTGGGCGAGGGTGGTGTGGAGGGCAAGATTGATGCAGAGCAACAAATCCATGTGGAGTTTCTTTTATTGTTATTTCTATTTTCAATTTGGTTGTAATTAGAAATTAGGATTTTCTATTTTCAGTGAGTTATTTTCGTTTTAAGTGTATTTAGAGGTTTCTAATTTTAGGTGTTGCTATTTTCTTGCTTTGAGATTATTATAAATACCCTATGTAATCCCATTTTTGGGAGTAGATTAATGAAATAAAGATTGAGATTTTTGCAAGATACACATGCAAGGTGCGATTTTCAGATTGTGAGCGAGAGGCTTGGTGTGAGGCCATACTTCTTCACATACTTTTTTTCTCTTCTTATTCTCTCTTTCTCCTCCCCTCTTGCTGCCAGATTTTTCCTTAGACCAAGATCTACCCAAATCTGCCCATCCAGCCTTGCCGCCACCTTCCTCATCTCCACTACATACTGCCGTAGCCTTTACCTTGCAGCCCCTCCCCTTTTCACTGTAAATCCCCTTTTCTCACTTCCTTTCCTTCGCATGGTTGGCCTAATTTAAGTTCCCCACTTGACTTAAAACTCCTTTTTACTCCCACACGTGCCTAACTTAACCCATACTCATTTCAAGTGTTTGGATTATTATTGAATTAGCTACATTGAATTTCTGGATCTCTTGTTATTTGCAGCTAATCATATTATTTGATTAATAGATTGTTAATTTTAATTTTAATTTCAGCCCATTTTAGTTTTAGGGTGCATTATTTTCATCTCTTTTAATTTTTAGGGACCATATTAGGCATTTAGGGTCACCCTATTAGTTGTCCTGCATCAAAGATAGTTGAGGAAGAATTAAATCTAACAATAAAATGTCTGTGTGGATCCAAAATTTGATAAAGGAAACAAAGGTAACCTTTCTATAAAGCCACCTAGGGGACTCAGGAAGAAAAAGCATCAATAAGAACTGAAACAGAGCAGGAAGACCCGCTACTCCAACCATCCAACGCCAAGTTCCTTGTGTCTGCAAATAACTTCATTAGAAATAGCACCTGTTTCTCTTTCTTGTACAAGGTTATCGATAAACTAGACTGAAGAAACATAATATATAGTATGATGATGATGATTTAGATGTAAATGTGTATATTAACGTACCCTGGTGAATGCAAGATTGATGAGGTAGGATAGAAACTGTCCTCCCGTAATAAGCAATCCATTTGTACTAACAAGAGCACCCCTGATTCTGGCAGGAGAAGCTTCAGATATGTAAAGTGGTGAAGTCATGGAAGCCATTCCAACTCCTAATCCCACAAAGATCCTCCCGAGAATAATTATTCCGGGAGTCCAAGCAACAGCCATTATAATGGCACCGATAAAGAACAAGATATCAGCAAGCAAAATAGATTTTTTTCTCCCAAATCTGTCATTTATCCATCCTCCTAGTGCAGCACCAATTATAGCTCCTGCTACAGCCATGCTTACAATGGTTTCCTATTGAAATGTGAATTTCATGAATTTCAGTCATTCTCGGAAAAAGGGATGAATTGTCTTGTAACACTAGATAGCATTTCATTTCACGTCACTCTGGCTACTGGTTGAGAAGCTTACTTGTAAGACTGTATGCTTATCAACTTCTTCGAAATCGTCTCGAATGTAAAGAAGTGCACCTGAAATAACCCCTGCCAATCCAATAACCAAATACTGTAATATCTATCATGTTGGGGAAAATCATCATTTCAACAAATTGCTACAAAGAGAGGAGCTCTGTAGCACATTTGACAATTGTTTACTGTCACAACTATTAAAGGAAAAAGAAAAGCTAAAGAAAGGAAACCTCAGTTAGAAGTCTCTTGGGAAGTATATCTGGGTAATCAGTGCCAGTTTCTGAGTTAATTTGGATGTCTATACTTGCAAGAGTTGCCTTTTTAAAAAAAAAAAAAATTGGGCTCTGGGCAGATTCAATTCTGTCAGAGAAGGCAACAAAAGGCTTATCATAATACGATTTTGTCATTTTTGGGAATCAAGAACTGGACTCTACAATGGAAAGATAGGAAAAGGGATCATCAATTTCTTAATTAAGTAGCCATCAACTTCCCACTGATCCTTCTTATTCTTCTTCTTCTTGTTCCATTTTAAACTTGTCTTCCACATTAAGGATATAATCCTTCCCCATTTTGTAAATACCATCTGAGGACTCAGATGTAAGCATTTTGGCCAAAGGGTCCTCGCAGTTTAATATAAGGTATCTTGCTAGAATTGTAATTGTTCCTGCATTTTCTTTGGATAAAAGCCCATCTCCTTTTTGTTCATTTAATCATTTCTTTCACTGCTCATTTCTCTTATCTATGCCTGCATTTGGAGGTCTTTTCAATCCATCTGCACATCTGTTTGTTCTCCTAATTTACCTGCTGTTACTTTGGAAAATAAGGCTACAAAACAGCTTAGCTTTATTCTTAAATTCCAGTTCTTATGGTGAATTGATTGCTGCTTAGATTTTGACCTTGCCGGGACTAAATCTGTTCACACGATTAGGTGGTATACTTGTTCTTTAAACGTGTTACTGCAGGACAACTTTTAAACATATTAGAAAAACAGGATCCCTAGAGATGTATGTAACATTACGTCACTGGATGGTAGAATATGATTGAAGTGTTATTTTTTTCCTTTCTTTTTTTTTTTTTGTCGGAGGATAAAGTGCTATCAAACATCACTCATGACTGATCAATTACATAACCGGTTATTGGCTGTTGAATTGCGAATTCAGTAGCCTATGAACAGTATTTTTGAGTGTTTACAAGATTGTAATACAAGGAAATATGGGCTCCCAATGCATTATGATTTTTAAGAAAGAACAAAACTGCAGTTCAAAGATAAAGCTAATGACTCATTATTCTCTTCATGTAAAACTCGAAAACGAAGGCTTCTATTTATGAAATTCTTGAACCTTATTCTTTATTTATATGATTCAAAGAGCCAGTTCATAACAAAGCTTGAGAATAAGGAAAAAAATGAGAAATTGGTACCTGTGTCATAGCCAAAGAGAAGGCCACCAATACCAGCTGAAAATGCAAGTTTCAAAATATATGGACGAGTCCATGTCAAGCTGAGGCATTCTTTGAATTCTGCTTTGTCTGGCTTTTGAACACCTCCTTCCATGTTTGCAAGATGAATAAAGGATGATTCTCAATTATTTTTTTTTTACCAATCTAGTATGAGACCTCTACGAATACCCTTATCAACAAAATCAGTTTCACCCTGCATTCAGAATGAAAAAAGAATCAATAGACCTGAAGCCATGGCAGAAAGAAGATGAAAAACTCTTACCTGCAATGAGATGATATACATTCTTTACAAGGGTATTCAATTCCTGTCTTAGAAAGTCAATTGTATATTCTTGATATAGTCATCAAATTGTATTCTGAAAAAAAGTATGAAATAAAAAATAAGAAACAGAGACACTTTTTTTTTTTTTCCCTTAACAGTAAAAAATGGCTTATCATGCCTTTTATCATACACTTCTGATCTTGGAGAACCATTTGATCTCAACTCTCTAACATGAAAGATTGAACAGATTTGAGTGGATCCCATCAAGATCTCAGTGCATGCAAATGCATTTATAAAATCATTCCGTTTTTAAGTTGATCTTTCCTTTTCATTCCCAATGAAGGAAAATCTGTATTAGTGGAAAGTATTGATTTCGTTTGTTTTATATGATTCCACTGAATTGATTGTGTTCAAACACATTAAGCTAAAAGAACTAACCCAATGGAAAGATAATGACTCTCATCATTCTATTCTCCAATTCGCTTCAGCTTAGAAAATGTATGGAGGAAAAAAAAACCTTAATTAAAAATTGAAATGAATTTAACCATTTTAATTTAAAAAAAAAAAAACTTTTTTAGAGATACCCAGAAAAGGTTAGTGAGTATTTGTCCACTAAAAGAAGCTGAAAACCCAAAAGAATAAACATTTAGGGACGAAACGTGGCATGGTGCATGCAGTCCCTTAAGAGATGAACTGTGGTAACCTAGTCCTATTTCTGGTTCATGAATAGATTCCTGCACTGTTCCTTTCTTCTAAAAGAGAGGATTTAAAAAGAAAAGCCTTTTATTTTGTGTTTTTATTTTTTAATATTTTGAAAATAAAATTAAAAGCATAACGAAAAATGCTCTATTTTTATATCATTTAAAAGCATTTAATAACTCTTTAAAAAAATATTAATACACAAATAAAAACGCTTTAAAATTCGATCAATTTAACTCGAATAATATTTCAAATACTGATATGTATTCTGATCAGGTGAATCAACAGGCGTATCTAATACCCTTCGTGGGTTTGTGCAAGAGTTATTCAGAGGCTCTGTATCAAAGCCACCCAAGAATCACAACACAGTACACACTGCATGAGACAAAAAAATTCTGTTTAAATATAAAGTAATATTTTAAAATTTGACCAAAATTTATAATTAAAGAAAATATAAGATAAAATACATAAAAAAGTAAAAAGGTCAAAAAAGAGAAAAGATGTTGACAGGAGATCGCTATCGAAGAAGACAAGCAGACCAAGCTGCTGATTTTTCTTTTTCCATTCCTTTCTAGTTTTATACAAAATATCATGTTTACATAGAAATGGTAAACCCTCCTTGTACATGCCAACTGAGTTACAATGTTTAAGATAAACAATTATTAGGGTGGACATTTTAATACGGGCGTTATCTTTTAGGAAGTCCATTTTGCCTCTCATCCATCTGAGGAAATCGGTTCACTTTCCAGTAAATCGGTTCACTTATCGGTTTACCGACTGGATCATTTAGAAATCGGTGTACCAATTTCTTCAGAGTCCAAATCGGTGCACCGACCAGATCATTTTACACATAAATCGGTTCACTTTTCAGTGAATCGGTTCACCGGACAGTTGCATCGATGAGTGAACTGATTCACTGAAAAATCTGAAAAACTCGTGTGTAGTAAAAGAGTATTCTCGTGTTAGGATGACCAATTGTTATTATTATTTTTAAGGGCAGGAATGGTAAAATCTGAAGTGAATGAACTGTTTTTACACATACCAACATAGAAACTTTCAATTTTCAGAATAAGTATGCTGACGCCTGAACCACCACTCATCCATACAAAATGGGTTTACAACTTTGCATGTTAGTTTTAACAGTTGTCATTACAATTGTTTTTGTTATTATTATTTTGTTTTAATGACAAATAATAAAAAAGTTAAAAGAAATGAACGGATCTGAATCAATTTAGATCTGTTTAAATTCAAAATCTCTACTAACTTCAAATTTCACTAATACATATCATTGTCTAAAAAAAATATAAAAAAGTGAGAGGACACCGGTTCAAACTTCCATAGTTTAATCTTAGTGTATCTTAGGAGTAGAGTTCTACCTATGGGATTTTACGCTGGGTATCCCAAGTTTTTCACTCATAAATTCAAAAAAAAAATATAAAAAAAGCATGACCTCCATTTGCAGAAACCTTCTTATAATTAGATAAGATACATTTAATGCTTTGTCTCTCTCTTTTAACAAAAAAAAATAGCATAATAAATGTATACAAATGCGATCTGGCAGTGGGTAAACTATCCATATAAAACCATTTTGATGGCTGGTGAATGGATTGAAAACCCAACTCAGAAATTACTCCATTAATACATTTATGAATCTAATAACGTAAAAAATGAGAGAGAGTGGGTGACCTTCAATGGTTGAATGGGTTGAATTTCATACGTGAGAAGCAACGAAAGACACCGTCAGAACCATCGATCGAGAGAGTGGGAGACGAAGAATGAAGATAAGAATTAAGTAGAGTGAATTCAAAAGAGTTATTGATTAATTTGTGAAAGACTCCACCAGGTGGAGTGAATTCAAAAGTGTCCCACGCCTAAGTGCACGTTGTGGACCCTTTCATCTCTATCCTACCAACTTACTCAGCCTTCAATTTCTCCTTTCTTGACAGGTGTGTATTTGATAGAAATTAACATATAAATTCTAAATATTCTTATCTTATTTCTTCATATGGAATATCGGGGTCAACTCCCACATGAACTGACTCAAGAAATCCAATGTTATTAGAACCAGATCGCCTAACAAACCGTCTTTGAGGAGGTTAGGGTTCATCCGGATTCGACCGTGGTCAAAGCCGATAAAAACGTGGTCAAAGCCGGCCAAGTATTAAAATAATATAAATATTATATATAATATTAAGTTAGACATATTTTACCAATAACATTAGTATAAATATTAAAAATAACATTCAAACTCTGACTAATATACCAAAAGGGTGAAATATATGGGATAGAAACAGTAATAAACGTTTATATTTCAAACATACACATTTTTCAAGGGGAAAATAAAAAAAAATATTAAAAAAAAAATTACAAATTTCTGAACCGAGGTCCGTGGTTCGCGGTTTATGTGCCAAAACTGCATAAAACAGAGGTTCTGACCGGATTTATGAGGTTTTGACCGCTAGCCGGTTTTGGGCCTGGACCGAACCGCAGATCTCGAGGTCGCGGCTGAACTGCCAGTTCGACCGCGGTTCGATCCGGTTCTGATAACACTAAAGAAATCA
The DNA here is from genome assembly GCA_013350335.1 of Chimonanthus salicifolius. Lineage (NCBI taxonomy): Eukaryota > Viridiplantae > Streptophyta > Magnoliopsida > Laurales > Calycanthaceae > Chimonanthus > Chimonanthus salicifolius. The sequence goes on from CM023539.1 coordinate 34,599,404, forward strand.
GAAATCAGGGGTTTAGATTATTTATTTGTATATTTTAGGTTGGGTCATATTAGAAAAAATTTGTGTAAAATTTGAATGGGGTTACATTGAAAATTTTAAAATTAATCTAATGTGACTTTAATGCACTAAGTTATAAAACAACACTGAAATTAAATTAGATCAGAAATTTGAATCAAGTCGGATTGAGTAATTCATATCAACAATTAGACTCAAGTCGAATCGAATTTAATAAATTTTAATATAAATTAAATTAGATTTATTAAAATTTGATCTAACCCGACTAAGAGTTTCAGCCCTAAGAATATGTGACTGGATAAGGGATTTTGAAGTCCAGGATTTTATGGTGGACAGATGGATGATTTACAGTTTGAGCTTCCTCCATTTTCACAGGGTAGGTTGGTATATTTTGTGTGGTTAAGGGGATAAGGATGAATATAGGTGAGATAAGACGATAGCAAAGACACGTTTGTAAGCAGTAAGTACTCAGATTTTCAAATTTAAAATAATTTTAAATTTTTGATATTTTTATTTTTTAAAAGACATGCTCAAATTTTAAATCCAGGGGGGGCATTGTAGGGTTGGATATATTTAAAATTTAGAAATTTGAGATGACAAGTGATTTTTAAATTTATAAACTTGAGCCACATCAAAAGTAGCAATGAAAATCATCGAAAATTTAAAATGTTAATCTTTGAACTCTTGAGCAAAATTTAGAAAATTAGTAGGAAATTTGAGTGGATAAACTATAATTTGTATAGGAGAGTTATTCAAACAATAATAAAATAATGGAGTTATACATGTCTCCCTTATAATAATAATAAAAGAAAATTACCACAATGCCACATCCTACTACACCCCATCGTCACCCATTGTGCTAGAATACAAGAATTCTATCATCGGTACCCCTCTGTGCACACCAACCTTCAACAAAACATTGACATTCTTTCAGCAAATCGCCTCACGTAATTGAAAAAGACAACCCTATTCCTTGCCAAATTCTTAATCTCTCTTTCAAATGTTTAGTATTTTCTATGGAGGTTTCTTTCCACCGCTAGACCGATTACGTCACTACGTTAAAAAATGTAAATATCTTTGATCCCAAATAAAGACCAAAGATAGACCGTTCTCTTAATTGCTAATAACTTCATTCCATTATTCCCATAGATTCAAAAAATGCAAATATCATTACGTTTTAATTTTTGATGAAATTGGTTTCTATAGTTTTAAATAATATAAGTTTATGAATTTTAAAATCATTTAAAATTACAAATTCACGAAATAAAATTGTATTTTTCTGTCTCGTATTAATCAGAAATTTATATAATAGAATCTGGGACGAATTTAGCACCAATTGTATTAAGCCATTTCTTACAACTCTTGCAGGAGAATTTTATATGAATTTGTCTTTGGGCTTCACAAATAGAATTTAACAGAAGAAGGTAAAATAGCATTTATATTAATTTCTTTAGGCAATTAAAAAAAAACATAAATACATCTACACATATCTGAGAGTTTACAGCTGAAGTGCATTAGCCTTTAAAACTGGTTCTTCTGTTGCAAGGATTTTGGAGAGAAGTGTATATTGTAAAAAGTGGATCATGTAAAGTGGTGATAAATTATTGAAAAGATATAGTTTAAATATAAGGTTAATTTGAAATATTTTATTTGGATTAGTTAATTTATAATTTTAAAGTTTATAAAATTTAAGTTTAAAAATTAATTTAAAGTAGTTAAAAGTTGAAGGGCTTAAAAGCTAACTTGATTTGTTCAGTTAATATGTTTTTGGTAAGTTCCATTTTCAAGTTGAGATCTTTCTAATGAATCAATCACCTTAACTATTGAAGAGCCCCATCACAGGATTATGGGATCTAGAATTAGTTTTTTCTTAATTGAATTGTGTGATCTCGATCCTTCAATATATCATATTTTTCATTGCAATCTTATATGATGGATAGGAACAAATTATATCACATTCTAAATGTAGTCCTTTACACATCTTAACTATGATTTGTTCAATTGATCACTGTTGTGTGGGTAAAGAGACTTGTGTCATGTCTGGACTCTTGGAGATGTGACTAATTTTTGTCGTTGAAAGTACTCTCTTTCTCACATAGGATTTGGGTTAAAGGGAATATGATGATGAACCAGCCTACAATTAAATAGGAAGATAGAATCATTGCAATAAAGGCAGAAAAGGAAAAATAGACACAAAAAGATAACCAGTAATTTCTTATTCAATTCATATTTTCGAATGGGTGTGTTTTGTTAGACTTTTATTTATGTGGGATTGAGATTTGAGCAAAAAAATCTACAGTTCAATAACATAGAGTTTTCATCATAATACCCAATGTATAAACAATAATTCAATCCTCTGTCATTATTCCACAAGACCTTGAATCATTTATAATTTACAGAAACATAAACATCATAATCATATTCCGGAATAAACTTCATAATTTAAATCATACCAGAGTCCATCGCTTAGTCCTTTTGAGTTCTTTCCCTTTCATGTGTTGTTAATTTTCTTCCTGCAACGATAGTCCAAAATAGAGAGAAGAAGATGCCTTGGGTTTCTCTCTCTTCCTCTTCCCTAATTTCTTACTGCTGTGTGAACTTTGATGATGGAATTTTCAGTGTTGCAGAGGAAACTTCATGAGCAGAGAGGAGGACCCTTAGGCAGTTCGAGAGCAAAAAAGCACTTCCCATCAAAGTACAATAACTGAAAAACCCAACCTCTTCTTAACCGATGCTTCTTTTTATTTGAAATGTGGGTCTTATGTTTGACTCATGTTAAATGGGTCTTATAATGTGGGTCATAATTATTTTACATTCTCCCACTTGGCCCACATTAACATCATTATAGAGTCAAAATAAGAATAACATAAGGTGCGCACATAATCCACATTCAAATAACAATAATACGGTTATCATCATAATACTAATACTTAATTACCCACAAGTGCGAGTAATGGCGGTTACACATCATCTTATCCGACATGGTTCTTTCCATCAGCCACAACACAAGTGACCTACTCAATACAATTCTTAAGTGAGGAATTTTACATAATGGTCCACATAAATGTCTTAATACAAAGACTATTCCTGTTGGTGATAAATAATCATACATAATGTACTCAAGTGTCAAATCACAGATAAATATATAAGGGAGTCTAATATACATCAAAATACATCATAATGGGTTATGTTCAAGACCCATTCTATTGGCATGTTCTTTGAAGATCTTTATAGGCAACCCTTTCTTTAATGGATCTGCTATCATAAGTTATGTGCTGATATGCTCAATTGACACAGTCCGTTTCTGAACCACTTATTGCACGACAAAGTACTGCAATTCCATGTGTTTCGATCCACTAGAGTACTTGTCGTTCTTGGAGAAGAAAACTGCTGCAAAATTATCACAATGAATTCTCAGCGGCCTGACAATATTGTCAACAATTCCAAGTCCTGAGATAAAGTTCCACAGCTATATCCCTTGAACGGCATGCCACAAATTCTGTTTCCATGGTAGATGTTGCAATAATAGTCTGTTTGACACTTTTTCCATGAGATTGCTTCATTAGCCATAAGGAACAAATAACCAAACATTGACTTTCTGCTATCAACGCATCCACCAAAGTTCGAATCCGAGTAGCCAATGACCTCGAGATTCTCGGATCTCCTAAATATGAGCATGAAGTCCTTAGTACCCTTTAAATATCTCATAACTTTCTTTGCAGCTTTTCAGTAATCCATTTTAGGGTTATTTTGATATCTGTCCAGCATACCGACGATGAAACTGATGTCTGGTGTAGAACAGGTCTATGCATAGATGAGACTACCCACTACTGAAGCATAATGCATTTCCTCTATTTGTTTTCTTTCTAGTTCACAATGTGGACATTGCTTAAGATTGAATTTGTTTCCTTTCTGAATGGGACCTCTTGAGGGGAACAATTTTGTGTTCCAAATCTCTCCAAAATTCTTTCTATATAAGCTTTTTGAGACAGACCTAATAGCCCACACGTTCTATCACGAAATATTTCTATTCCAATAACGTAGGTTGCCTCTCCCATATCTTTCATTTCAAATTGTGAGGAGAGAAACTTCTTGGTTTCATTCATAAGACCAAGACCATTAGTGGAAAACAAAAAGTCTCAATATACAATATCAAAAAGATATATTTGCTCCCATTGACCTTCAGATATATACACTGATCAACAGTGGTTTCTTTAAATCCAAATGAAGTAATGGTATCATTGAACTTAAGGTACCATTGACGAAAAATTTGTTTAAGACCATAAATTGACTTCTTAAGTTTGTAAGCCAAAATTTCCCTGCCCTTTATGGAGAAACCTTTAGGTTGATCCATATATACATCATCAGCTACATCATCATTTAAAAAGGCGGTTTTCACATCCATTTGGTATAACTTTAGGTCATAATGAGCCACCAAAGCTATAATAATTCTGAAAGAGTCTTTCCTGGATACAGGGGAGAAAATCTCTTTATAATCAATGCCATCCTTTTGAATAAACCCTTTGGCCACAAGTTTGGCTTTATACCGTTCAATATTGCCCTTTGAGTTTCGTTTAGTCTTAAAGATCCATTTACATCTAACTTTTTTGTATCCATCGGGAAATTCTATTAAGTCCCAGACTTCATTCTGCTCCATGAATTTCAATTTGTCTTTCATGGCATCCATCCATTTATCAGAATTTACAAATTTTATGGCTTCTTCATAAGTGACCGGATCTTTAACAGCCCTTAAATCATATTTCGACTCTTGTACAATACCACATAATCATTCAAAATAGTAGGTCTCTTTTGTCTTTGAGATCTTCTTAAGGCTACTTCTTGTGATAGTTCTATTATCGGCTCATCAGTGGTGACAATCTCTTCATGTTGGAGTGATTGATCATCCAAATGTTGTGTTTTATCATTAGGTCGTTCATCGACATTAGGAACAACTACAACACTTCTTGAAGTTATGGGTACATAGACTTGTACCCTCATTTCTTGTATAGATACACTTCTCATAATATCACTCCCACTAACCTCACCATTCTCTATGAATCTTGCATTTTCAGTTTCAACTATCCTCATTTTATGGTTTGGACAATAAAATCTATACCCTTTGGACTTTTGAGGGTAATTGATAAAGTAACTACTGATCGTTCTCTCATCAAGTTTTCTTTCATGTGGATTATAGATTTTAGCTTCCGTAGGACAATCCCACACATGTAAGTGTCTCAAACTGGGTTTCCTTCCTTTCCACAGTTCATAAGGAGTTTTAGGAACTGACTTACTAGGAACCCTGTTAAGAATATACACTGCAGTTCTTAAGACATACATCCACAACATAATGGGTATAGTACTATTGCATAACATGCTCTTAATCATATTCATAAGTGTACGGTTGCGCCTTTCAGCAACACCATTCTGCTGAGGCGTACCCGGCATCGTATATTATGCCACTATACGCGACTTTCTAGTAATCTAGCAAATGGCCTCGGGTGTTGACCCGTCGCATCATACCTACCACAGTATTCCCCACCTCTATTAGATCTAATGATTTTCACCTTTCAATCTAATTGTCTTTCTACTTCAGTGATAAAAATCTCTACAGAGTTAATCGCTTGAAATTTATCGTACAATAAATATACATAACAATGACGTGAAAAATCATAAATAAAAGTGATAAAGTAGGATTCTCCACCAAAAGATGGAACATCAAATGGGCCACATATATTAGTATGGATCCAAGTAGCCCTTTACTTCTTGTTGTCTCTTTCTTAGTGTGTTTGGTCTGTTTACCCTTAATACTTTCCACACACACTCATAAGTCGGTAAAGTCGAGATTCGGAAGAATCTCGTATTTAACCAGTCTTTCAATTATTTCTCGGGAAATGTGTCTCAAACGTTTATGCCACAAATTTGAAGAGCTTTTCATTAACCAACCCACGTTTAATACCAACATTATGATGCAGGGTTATGACAGTGTTTGTAAAATCATTATCAAGTTTAATACGATAAAGGCCATCAAATAATAAACCAGACCCAATAACAAAAGAAGATTTAAACAAACTGAAAGCATTATTACCAAATTTACAATGATAGTCATTAAGATCCAAATTAGAAACAGAAATAAGGTTTCTAGTTACTATAAGTACATAAAGACAATTTAATAAATCCAAATGACAACCAATATCGAGGAAAATACGATAAGTTCCAATGGTTTTAACATATTCTTTTTCCTGGTTGCCCAAGTAAAGGAAGACTTCAGTAGGGTCGATTGTTTGGATTATAAGGTATCACTGTATTGCATTAGAAACATGAGTTTTTGCCTCAAAATCAAGCCACTAAGTGTGAGAGGATACTTCAATTAAATTAGATTCAAAACATACTGAAATGTAATAAATATCTTTCTTTTTGAACCAAGTCATCCTCTTATGATAGTCTTTCTGGAAGTGCTATTGTTTTTGACAGAAATGGCACCTCACACGACCCTTTCCCTTATCATGAGTCTGGAAACTCGTACTAGACTCATGTGGCTTTGACATAAAATTTTTGAATTTCGTGGGCTTCTTTCTTTTCTTACTGGGCCCTTGAGTTGTTAAATGAACTGAGTGATGACCCATTTGCTTAAGTCTGGCCTCCTCTTGGATTAACATGATAGATATTTCATTAGTCTGCCATTTATCTTTCATAGTATTATAATTAATTTGGAATGGTCCATACTGAGGAGGTAACGAATTCAGGATGAACTGTACCAGAAATGAGTCATCTACAGTCATACTTAAGTTCTTTAATTGAGTAGTGATATTTGTCATTTCAATCACATGCTATGACTCCCATCGAACTTTAGGTGGTGAGTCTTGCCATAAGAGTCTCGGCTAGGGACTTGCCAGCAGATTTAAACTTATCTTCTACATTTTCAAGAAATTATTTTGCATTCTCGGAGGTGGGTAAAGAAGACATGATGTTGCTGGCTATTGTCACACGCATGAACTTAAGGTTAAGCATGTTTGACTTAACCCATGCCTTATGGGATGACTTCTTTGCAGCTGTACTAGTTTCAGTAATAGTAGGCTTGTCATCGATTAGTGCTTTGTCTAGATGAAGTATACCTAAGTTAAACTCAATCTGTTCTTTCCACTCAGAGAAGCTTAACCCATTCAATATGGGAACAGAGTTAGCTTGCGTATGCAGTGTGACAGATGAAGATGCTGTAAGATACACATAATATCATGATCACTACTTAATGCTATGAGTTTTACTTAAATTGAAACACATGAACAATAACTTTAGCAAATAGTGTTACTGGTGATCTACTTTTGGATAATCTAATAGTGCACTATTTATAAACATTACGGTGATTTCCAGTCACCGATAGGACTAAGTAATAAAATACAGGTGATGAAATATCACCGTCACATTTGGGTGTCCGGATGAATACTAACCACAAATACCCATCAATTATCTTATCACAATCCGTTAAGCATTTGGAACGGTGCACCTTTGGGCCAACCTAATATCTTTATGGCTAGAGATTGTAATTTGCAAGGTCATCATTATCCAATACTTGAGAGGAGTACTGAATCTTGGTTATAAGACTTGAAACTCAACTCATTCCAATTGGGTCACATTGGTGACTACCGAATGTTATCTTATATGTGAATTTAAGTCAAGAACAATGACCTCACATCATAATTGAATCGAATTTTATTTATATTCAATTCATCGAACACATAATATATCATCAGGTGTTCTTATAATAATCAGAATATCATAATATATCAGTTTCTTATTATGTCATTCGACAATTAATTGATTGTTATGCGACTAATACCTCAATCGGTAGTTTCAATTATTCGATTGTTATGTAACTGATACGGTAATAAGTCGACAACTAGATGACTTTCAATCGACTTTCGAAAAAAAAAAATGAGACTGCTCTCCAATACATAGTATATCAGTGATTTCACACAAATTGGAAAAAGTCGTAATGGGTCGTTACATTATTTTAGACATTTAAATAGTCCCATTATGAGTTATTCAAACCATAGACTCACCTTCTCACATGAACCTTTAATACTCCCCTCCCTCTCCTAATACTTTAGTTACTCTATCATGTATTGAAAAAAGTATACATAAACAAATTGAAATTGAAAATTTGTAATTTAGTTATATAATTAGTTTATAATCAAAATTTTAAAGTGTCCTATTTAGATTAATTATAATTATCTTTTTAATAATGCCAAACGAATAGCTATGATTTCATGCATTTGAGGGGACGATTTAGGTTGGTTTTAATATTTAGGGCTGGCATTGGAGACCCACTCCATGTAAATACAATAGTCAAAGAATGGCCAAGGGCCATTATAAAATTAAGCTTAAATTTACAAGGTCAACCTCATTAGATTGACATGTCGTAGAGTCTAGACACGAGCCACCTCATTATAATATTATTATTTTTCTTACTTCCATCTCAACAACCACCTTAAACTTTGGAGAAGTCAACGCATGAGCTACGCCTTGGACACAAGATACGTGACAAAATTTGTCAACATAAAATAATAAAAAACCCAGTATAAGATAAATGATAGGATGGTTGGAAATCAAATCTATAATTTAGTGAGTTCAATGGTTTAGAGCAGGGGTTTAAAAATCGGTATCGGCCGATATATCGGCCGATACGATATGTCGACCGATAGGTTTAGAGGTTCATTATCTCTATTTTTATGATAATTTTTTGTATTCATAGAAATTAATCTTGAATAACTTTTTAATGATCAAGGTGTTCAAGTCTTTGTAGTACTCGGTTAATTCTCAAAGTATGTGCAAAGCTCTATACTCACACATTCTCGATAATTTTACGGAGAGGAATTCTTTAAAGTATTAATCTTGTATAATTAACTATGAATGATGAGACTGGGAGGAAAAAAATTAATTAAGATAAAACTTTTACCGGCCCATTTAGGAGAGTCGGGTCTACTTTAGGTCCACTTCAAAGTGGGCTTTAAAAATTATTGAAAAAATGAAGAAAATATAACTTTTGAAAAATATAGAATTCTAAACTGCCTTCACATATTTTATGGGTGAAACAGTAGCGTGTAATAAATAAAACCATTTCTAACTATTTTTTTATCTGTAAACTTGAGCTTTGAGAAGTTGAAATTCAAGTAAGTCTAAGGAAGTAAATAATTTTTTTGAACTATTAGATATAAAAACATAAAGTGTTAGGAAATGCTGATAAAATAAAGTATTAATGAGTTTCAAAAATATTAATGGAACCAATGTTTCAGATCTAAAAGAGGGTTTCTCACATTTCAAAATTTTCAAGAGCAGCTAGATTATTAATCGGGTAATAGGACCGTGACATGGGTCTAAATTCAACTTGAAATTACAATAATTTCATTTAATTATGACAAGAGCTGGTAGGAGAGGGGAAGACACATTTAAACATAACTATAAAATTGCATGTTGCTGTCACAACTTGTTTGGAAGGAAGAAAATTATTGGCGAAGATGGTGAGCCGGACCCATTGATTTTGTTCTAGAACAGGAATTGACTTGTGATCAAATATCCAGACCATGGTTTTGTGGAAAAGAGTACGTGGTTTTATCACAAGCTTATCTGCTCCCTTGACTGCTCGCAAACTTTGTAAATACGAAAAATATTCTATTTATTACATTTTAAAAATAACCACTAGCTCAAAAATAATAGAATAAATTAATAATCCCGAATCATTTTATGATTTTGTTGGGTTTTAATCACCGATCAACAATGGAAGAGAAAAACAAACAAACCAAGCAAACAATCATCCACACAAGATCAACACGATTTTAGCAGTGGTTCAACCAAAGGCCTAAGTCAATGATCAAAGTAGGTGACTATAAATTTTTTCCATCTCTCTTCCCCACATAATTTTCTCGCTCTTCAAACTTTCTTCCTCACATACAAAAACCTCATGTATGGGAAACATTCTCACGAGAGAGACCCTCTCTTATACATAGGTTCCAACCGACAATCCTATTCCAAAAAGAAAAATAAAAATAGAGAAGAAATAGGAGAAGGATAGAAAAAGTAGAAGAGAAATAGGACTTTTATTTCAAATTGGACTCTTTAATCGAGCCACACCTAACAATCTCCACTTTGACGAGATTTGTAGATAACCTCTAATAAGTCCACCTTAGCATGAAATCTCACTCAAACCAAACAAAATGAACAAACAATGCTGAATTTTGTCACCAAATGCGCCCGTAAGTGCCATAAACCAGAAAATGTTCAAAGATGCCAAATGTTGATCAAGTCCAAACTGCACTTTGAACTTGACTCGTGTGTGACGAACATCTATGTCAAACATGACTCTTTTCTGTCCACAGGCTGCTCACCTACAATTATACGTCCTTACAAGAAATACATATTATTTTGCCAAGTAGCCTTCATCACTACATGTGCAGCCGAAGTAATTTTCAAAAACTCCACCTACCATAGTAATCGTGAAACCTTTTGCTTCCAAAGCACCCAAAGAGATGAGATTCTTCTTCGAATCTAGCACATATTTGTAAGGACCGGGAGTTTTAACTCCCAGATTATCATGTAATTCTCTCTCTAATGAATGAATGTGGTATTTTGAATCAAAGTTGAAAATAATGGAAAATGTGATGTAAATTGAATGAAATAAGGAAAATCAGAATTTTCCTAGGTCGTCACATCGACATCCTCGATCTGTCGGTGAATCTCAGTCTATACATCGACAGTATCGATCGTATCGATCTAAGAGTAGTCAGAAAATACAGTCATTCGCAAACAGAACACATGCCATTCGTATTCAACATGTCGGCTGCCACTGACGTGTCGACAGATTCGTAGCTCGTTATGTCGATGGAGTCGATGTGTCGAGACTACCCAACATCTTAATTCAAATTCGCATAACCACCCTTTCTGCTTGTCACCTCATGCATTAAATGCATGAGGCGGTCTTACACTCCACCTCCACCAACCCCTCCATTCGTTTGGACATTAGGGAAACCTGTAGAAAGGAAAAAGGGAAGGAGAGGAAAGAAAGAAATAAAAAGAGAGGAGAGAAAGAAGAAGCAATGAAAGAAAAGGGTTTATCCTATCCCACTCACTTCCCCGCCTCCCTTCTTCGGTGGTACACCCTCTCCCTACCTTCATATACTCTCCATCCTCGCCTACTTCAAAGGAGGAAGAAATCGAAAAACAAGGGGAGAAAGTAAGGGAAAGAGAAGCAAGGAAAAATGAAGGAGAGAAGGAAAGACCACAAACCTGAAGCTCATCAACCTCTCATCCATGAGACCTTCGATCTATAGAGGTTCAAGTAGAGAAAAGGCACTCTAGGATGTGTAGATATGAATTTGGAGAAGGTAATCAAAGAATGGAGAACATGCACTTGGGATACACACACACACCCAACAGACCAAGAAATACAATGTGTTGAACCTTAATAAAATAGACACCCTCGACACATCGAGTTCATCGATGTGTCAATACATGAACCTAGACATATTGACACCCCCGAGTGTGTCGATCTAAGCGGAATAAGAGAAATACAGATTATCAGACCGAACCCATGCCGACATGTTGATGGTACTGACGTGTCGACTTCGTACACCCTCGATGCATCGACCATGTCGATAGATCGATCTGAGACCAATGGACAAGAATACAGACTAAAACCCAGGCCGACATGTCGACTTTGTTGACATGTCGTTAGAGACGATAGTATCGACTAGAGAATAAATAAAAAATACAGACCGTGTAGACAGAACTGAGGTCGACCCATCGATGGTATCAATGTGCTGACTCTGTCCTGCACCGATGTGTCGATAGGATCGACACATCGACCTAGGTCTTAGACATTTTTATAAGGTTGATACACTTAAGGCAAATCACCTATGTGGAGTTACTTAGACTCCTCTAGGCTATATCAAATTAACTCTAAGCCTTAATTAAGGCATTCAATAATCAAATTACTAGAGATTACAAGTTAATGACATGAATGTTATGATTTTAAACATGTATGTGAACAAAGGAATCAAGGATAGTCCCGACACAGTTCGAGTGATTTTGTGAGTTATCCCCATTTCGTTGATCATTTTAGATCAGGTAGAGTTTCCTCCTTCGTTGAAACACTTGGTTTTGTACTACACGTGTTTTCCATTATGAAATTATTCTTACTTCAAATAGAATTATGTACAAATATTTTGATTACATGTTATCAAATGTGTACTTTGGAAATGATTATGATTTGAACTCATAAGATGCATAGATTTGACATCATTGGTCATTCGCATGGATGAGAATTGCATTATCGAGCCAAGCATGAGCTGTCAGGACATTCTTGGTCTTGTGGATAAATACACATGTATTGATTGAATGGGACAAATTTCATATTTGGCTGCATCCATGGTTGAGACTGTACGGCATAGATTGGGTCAAAGAGCTCCTGGGAAGGTCCCAAAATCATGCGCAGAGGGAGGAGTCCACACTCCACCGATAGTCTCGTTTAATTTGTGGATGGGTACATCACCCTGGTGGTTGCCGCCTCAAATGTTTTTGGACATAATTGGCCAATATAGAAATCATTGAAATGAAAAGAGATATGTTTGATGCATTGGGCATGGAAGGGCATTCATACTTCATAAAACCCATGGCATATCATATCATGTTGAACATCAAGATTGATTTTGAAATATGAGATTTAATATATAATATGTTGATAAAAATGCTTTGTTTTATATTGAGTTTTTAATGCAAAATGTATGTTATATTGTCTATAACACTTCTATGTGCACCTCTTATGTTTGGAATTCCTACTGGGTGAGTTGACTAAGCCCAATCTACCCCCTTTAGATGCTAATGCAGATCATGGCAAAGGAGATGAGGTTGGATCTAGCGGTAGCCATGCTTGAGTAGTGAGGATGCAAAAGAAAAAATTATGACTAGATAGCATCATTTACTTTTGTGAACAATATAATTCGTGAGTATGAGCAAGGGAATGTAATATTTGATTTAACTACTAGTTGGATTTAATATTTTGTTTATATTTGACTTATGTTTTTGGAAATACTTATTCTTTGCTTGAGATGCAATTATGTTGTATTTAAATGTTTAAATCTTCCGTAGTTTGTGTTAGCGCGTGCAAATGTTATCCTGGGCTTTGAACCACGCATGTGTTAGGATGGGCCAGTCGAGGGTTAGGGTCTTCGGACTCGGACTCTGCTCGCATCGTGGCGTTCGCCTTTCTCCTCAATAAAATATTCATAATATATTACTCTGATCACGGTGGGAGAGGGCGAGGCGTCACATATCTAACATCAGGCAATACTTTAACTGTTCAATCATGCAATTTCAAATGAAAGTTACAGAACCCCTTCGTTTTATAGACACTATCATTACCCATAAAAATGGAACTATCATCCAACTCTTTAAAGCTAGAGAACCAATCTCTGTTGGGGCACATATGATAGGCACTATCGAGTCTAATAACCAATCATCAGAATGAGATGCAAATGATGAACTAATCAGTAAAACATCATAATCACTATCTTCAAATTGTACGGCATTTTCATCCGGATCCACTGTAATATCCTGCCCCAAAAAGTCCCACATTACTAGTTGCATTGGAAATTCCCTGGTATATAAGTGGTAACCTTCCTCCTTGCCTTTTGGGAGCAACAATGGGTTGGTTCGCCAAAGCAAAGTCATGCGGGTTCGTGTGTAGGTCCAAAGAGGACAATATTGTGCTAGTGGGACGGGTCGTTACAAATGGTATCAGAGAATGGTTCAACTCTCTGCCTGAGGGTGTGGGCTTGGTTGGTGTATGTACAGAGCCGGGGACGGCTTTGGCTTTAAGGGGAGTAGATTGTAATATCTTGCCCCAAAAAGTCTCACATTGCTAGTTGCATTGGAAATTCCCTGGTATATAAGTGGTAGCCTCTTTCTAGCACAAGACCTTTTGGGAGCAACAGTGGATTGGCTCGCTAAAGCAAAGCTGTGCGGGCCCGTGTGTAGGCCCAAAACAGACAATATTGTGCTACCGGGACGGGTCGTTACATCCACCTTATCCTTGTTTTTCAACTTTGGACAACAAATTTTCCAATTTCCCTTTTCATGACAAAAAACACTCATCATTTGCAAGAAGTCTTCTATCAGACGATAATGATCTTCTCGCTTTAGAACGAGACCTATTCTGTCTACCAAATTTCCACTTTTTTGTTACTGCCAAAGCTTTTGACATTGAGTCTCTATTATTCTGTTTATCTTTCATACAATACTCATTGTTCATTAATGCATTTGATGCATCTTCAAATTTTAATCTCCTTTTTGCCATATAATAAGGTGGTAATTAGATGTTCATAACTATCATGAATGAGTTCAACAACAACAATTTTTTGTCCTCATGTGGGAAAAATTGTTGATTTTTTTATAAAACCACCCCTCTGATTTTAGAAAGTAGGTTTTGTGAAAAAATATCAGTTTCATTCAATGTGATTATTTATTTTAATTTTTTAAACAAAAACCCCCCATTTTTATGTAGAAATTAGCCAGAAAATAGGTAACTATACCAAAAAATTCTGAATTTTTTTTTTAACCAATCCTCTCAGTTTAGAGGCTAGGTTCTCTGAAAAAAATTATTTTGATGTATTTCATTTTTTTTCAATAAAATGGCTCCTATATATGTACAATAAAATAGTAAAACATGGAAAGAAGTTGCTGATTTTTTTATAGAACCACCCCTATGATTTTAAAAGGTAGTTTGTGTGAAAAAATATCAGTTTCATGCAATTTGATTATTTATTTTAATTTTTTAAACAAAACCCCCTTTTTCATGTGGAATTGGCCAGAAAATAGGTAACTATACCAAAAAATTCTGATTTTTTTTAAACCAACCTTCTCAGTTTAGAGACTAGGTTCTCTGAAAAAAAAAATCATTTTGATGTATTTCACTTTTTTTATTTTTTTTTTCAATAAAATGGTTCCTATATGTACAATAAAATTCAATAAAATAGTAAAAAATGGAAAGAAGCTGCTGATTTTTTTGTAAAACCACCCCTATGATTATAAAAGGTAGGTTGTGAGAAAAAAATATCAGTTTCATGCAATGTGATTATTTATGTTAATTTTTTAAACAAAACCCCCATTTTCATGTGGAAATGTGCCAGAAAATAGGTACTATACCAAAAAATTCTGATTTTTTTTTAAAAAAACCAATCCTGTCAGTTTAGAAGCTAGGTTCTCTGAAAAAAATTCATTTTGATGTATTTCATTTTTTTTTTCAATAAAATGGCACCTATATATGTACAATAAAATTCAATAAAATAGTAAAAAAATGGAAAGAAGTTGCTGATTTTTTTTATAAAACCACCCCTATGATTTTAAAGCTAGTTTGTGTGAAAAAATATCAGTTTCATGCAATGTGATTATTTATTTTAATTTTTTAAACAAAACCCCCTTTTTCATGTGGAAATTGGCCAGAAAAGAGGTAACTATACCAAAAAATTCATTTTGATGTAATTCATTTTTTTTTTTTCAATAAAATGGCTCCTATATATGTACAATAAAATAGTAAAAAATGGAAACAAGTTGCTGATTTTTTTATAAAAGTCCCCTATCATTTAAAAGCTAGTTTGTGTGAAAAAATATCAGTTTCATGCAAGGTGATTATTTATATTATTTTTTTAAACAAAACCCCCATTTTCATGTGGAAATTGGCCAGAAAATAGGTAACAATTCCAAAAAATTCTGATTTTTTTTTTTAAACCAACCCTCTCAGTTTAGAGACTAGGTTCTCTGAAAAAAAAAAATCTTTTTGATGTATTTAACTTCTTTTTTTTCAATATAATGGCTCCTATATGTACAATAAAATTCAATAAAATAGTAAAAACTGGAAAGAAGTTGCTGATTTTCTTATAAAACCACCCCTATGATTATAAAAGGTAGGTTGTGTGAAAAAATATCAGTTTCATGCAATGTGATTATTTATTTTAATTTTTTAAACAAAAACCCCATTTTCATGTGGAAATTGGCCAGAAAATAGGTAACTATACCAAAAAATTCTGAATTTGTTTTAAACCAACCCTATCAGAGGCTAGGTTCTCTGAAAAAAAAAATTCATTTTGATGTATTTCATTTTTTTTCAATAAAATGGCTCCTATATGTACAATAAAATTCATTAAAATAGTAAAAAATGGAAATAAGTTGCTGATTTTTTTATAAAACCATCCCTCTAGTTTTAAAAAGTAGGTTGTGTGAAAAAATATCAGTTTCATGCAATGTGATTATTTATTTTAATTTTTTAAACCAAAAAAAAAACCAAAATAGGTAAATGTACCAAAAAAATTGATTTTTTTTTAAACCAACCCTCTCACTATAGATCATTCATCCTGTGCAAAATACAGCCGATCCTAGACTGGATAGATAATTTTAAGTCTTCTTGACAGGATATAATTTATAATCAATTAGGCACAATGTTTCATAAATCGTTTGACACATCAGAAAAAACTAATGATGGAGATTTTATTTGTAGATAGATGTTGTCTCTCTGTGAAGAAGTTGGACCCGAGAATGTTGTCCTAATTGTAACGGACAATGGACAGGGCTATAAGTCGGGAGGGAAGAAGGTCGGGAACACGTACCCGTGGATCTTATGGAGCCCTGTGCACCGCACTGCATAGACTTGATCCTCAAAGATTTTGCTGATGTGATGGAATTTGGAAACCTAATTGACTGGTGTAGTGACATCACCACCTTTATATACAACCATGTTAAAATCCTGGAGGTTATAAGGAAGTACACGAAGCGTCGTGAACTAATACGACCTGCGATAACACGTTTCGCCATAATATTCCTTACTATACAGAGCTTCTTAAGAAGTAAGGATGAATTGATGAAGATGATGCATAGCAGGTCCTTCGCGAATGCGTTCGACATAAGAAACGAAGAGCACATAAGATATTATAACAACATTAGACACCTATTTGTATCTAAACCGTTCTGGGATAGTGTCGTAGCTTCTATCAACATCTCAGCTCTCATAGTAACAACACTCCGATTTGTAGACAGAGACGAGAAGCTGACACTGCCTTATGTATTTGAAAGCATCATAAAGGCCAAAGCCGACATCAAGAAAGTTAAACCTCCAGAGCAGTTCTTCGAAATCATTAACGGACGAATTGAACAGTTCTTCATCTCGAACCCACAGTTAATTGCTAATCGCACTGTTTTCCACTTGGTAGCATATTATTTGAATTCATTTTTGAAAAATCCTAATGAATTGGTTCGGAGCTATCGAACGACTCAATTCGTAGCTGTGTAAGACGAATGATGGAGATTATGGGTGTAATGCATCCTAGTGAACATACGGCATGTTTCAGAGATGTATTACTTTTGTTTATTATGATATGTCATTCTCCATCATTTGAATTATATTCATTATCCGATATTACTAATTGTATTTCTGTTTTTTTTTTTTTTTTTTGTTAGTTACACCTATATGAGAACCGTTTGGAGTCATTTGTTGATGAAGCCGCCGACATTAGGTTGAAAGAGACGGCGACGATGAGCGTGACCAAGTGGTGGACATATTTTGGAAACAACTCACCTGTGTTGAGGAAGTACACCATTAAGTTGATGAGTTAGACATGCAGTGCAACCAACTGCGAGCGTGACTGGTCAACATTTAAATATGTCCACAGTAAGCCTTGAAACAGGTTGTCATCTAAAAGACTGAATGATTTGGTGTACCTACACTATAATCAGCGATTACGAGCAAAGAATTTAAGGAGGTACCTATAGCTGGTGCGGGCAAAGGCAGAAGATTTTTTTCGTCGCTATCAACCTCGAATATCTATTCACTTGTAAGGATCCATTGAGTGAATGGATCGAAGAGAGAGAACAGTCAGTACTCCACGATCTCTATGTATCACATTTAGATGAAAGTGCACAGTTTGGAGAACTAAAGGAATCAGAGGAAAATGAGGAAAATGACAGTCGCCACCATTCAGTCAGTGGGTCCTGCCCTCCAAATGTAGGTATGTGACGGGAAACAAGTATAAGGATGGCAGCACATCGTCATTCTGTTAGTGAGCGGCCTACTGGAACAGCGGGAGAATCCAGCTCCTCACAGAGGAGGAGGACAAACAGATGAAAAAAACATGTCGTTCCGAGCAGCCAACTACCTAGTAGGTGTGATTATGTGTCGGCCAGATTTGATTCATCTACGGATGATGGTAATGGGTCAGATGATGGGTACAATTCTCGTTCGCAAAATGTTGTTGTGGATGTTGAGCCTGAAATTCCACCGGGGTATTATCCATGTAACACCCCGATTTCTCAATAAGATGGATAATTACGAAAATGCCCCTAGATTGGTAAATTTAATAATTATGATGTTAAATGAGAAAATGGTGGGGCCCATTGCTCAAACTAAGATCCTATGAATATATTATAAGGGTCAAATTATAATGGATGGGTAATGTACATCAAATTGGGTCAAAATAGTTAATTGGGTCAAAGAATTCTCAATGATTGGAATAATTACGAAAATGCCCCTAGATTGGTGAATTCAATAAATATGATTGTAAATAAGGAAATGGTGGGGCCCATTGCTCAAATTAAAATCATATGATCACATTATGGATGTTAAGTTTGATTGGATGGGTAATTTTCATCATTTGGATAAAAAATGGCTAAATGGGTCAAAGGGCCCAAATGGGACCCATCGGGTCTTATTGGATTATTTGACCGTTTTGTGAATTTAAATTAAATGGGGTTAATCCTATTTGATTGGAAATCAAGTGGAGAAGAAATGGGTAGGCTTGATCCATATGTGAAAACCATTTACAAATGACCAAAATACCATAATTGGGTCATGGAGTCAAAATCGGGTCAAGGAGCTAAAAGTGGACCCAACGGGTCGTGTTGACTAAGGTTGACCGTGTGGACCCTCAAGGGAGCTAAAATACGAGTTAAATCAGTCGAGTGGGACTGAGGTGAGTTGGAATTAAATCAAGTAGTGAGTCAACTCAAGTGCATTAAATGAAATACATTAAGTATGGTGAGTTGGACATGTGAGTTGGGTGAGTCAAAAGGGAAATTGAAGGGGCTGTAAACTCAGTGAGCTAAGTGGGAATTGGAAGAGATTGGCTCAGCTTTAACCACCAAAACAAGTCCCACACGTTGGGGACTTGTTTGGGGTGATTTCTATGGTGTATGTTAAATGGGATGCATGGGAATGAGAAAAGATTGCTTGGGGCTACCAAAGGGTGTGTTGGAAGTGCCAAGGGGTGCTTTGCTTGGCTGCAAGTGACTCCTTGGTTTGTGCAAGGTTTGATGAGGAGTAAATGGGTGATGTGGGGCTGTTTAAACAAAAGCAGCCAGCACCCTCACTTGGCCGACTTTATCATTGCAAAACCTTGGAGTTTCATCTCCTCTCCCTCTCTCAAGAACACCTCTCTTGGCCGAATTTTATCTTGGTGATTTCACCAGTGATTTATGCTTTTAACCAGCTGAGACAAAGGAAGAAAGAAGGAAGGAAACAAGAGGGAAGAAGGCAAGGAGCAAAGGCATAAGAAAAGCTTGGAATTTGGTAAGTATTTCCATGGACTTTTGGTTATTAAAATGGGTGTGTGTTGGGCCATGGTGATGGCCGATTACACCAGGGTTTTAACCTTGATTAGTGGAGGATTTAAAATGGTAAAAATAACCATTGGGTTCGGCCACCATGGAGGGCCGAACCCCATGTAAGAGATGGCTTGGTTTTCATGTTTTGAAACATGAAAACCATGGATTTTGTGGACTGTTTTTGGGTTTTGATTTAAGATTTAAATACATGTTTTAGAATGGTTAAAAACATGGATCTGAATGACATAGGGGCTGAAGTTTATATGGTCTAAAATCAGTGGATTAAAAGAAGGAAATGGACCATTGGGTTCGGCCACTTAGCATGGCCGAAGCCCATGGAAACAAATGGTTGTTTTTGATATTTTTTGGAAATTAAAACCATATGATTTGGGACTGATATTAGATGTTATTGTTGGATTTGGAATCCATGTTTTAAGAAGGTTAAAAACATGGATTTGGGTGTTGGTTTCAAACCCAAGATAAAGGGTTAAATGTTCAAAGCCAATTTCATGGTGTTCGGCCAATGAGCATGGCGAAACCCTATGAAATTGGGTTAATGTTTGGATGTTTGTTTGAAAGGTAAAACCTGATTTTAATATACTATTATTACATGATTATCTGAGGTTTAAAAACAGTAAATGTAACCATTGGGTTCGGCCACCATGGAGGGCCGAACCCCATGTAAAAGAATGTGGGTTTTCATGTTGGAAAATATGTAAACCATAGACTTTTTATGGACTGTTTTTGTATGGTTTTTGAAAGGTAAAATCCGATAAAATTATGCTGATTCTTACATGATTTAATGGACATGAAATGTAAGTGAAAAAGGGTCCAAAGCATGGGTATAGGGTTCGGCCACATTGGATGGCCGAACCCCATAAAATTGGTTGATAAGTTGGTATGGTTTTGGAGAGATAAAACCATGCCAAATTGTGGAGATTGTTATGTGTTATGGTTACTGATTTTGGGTTGGCCATAGGATGACTAAACTATGGGTTTAACATGGCTAAGGGGTAGAGCCAATTAGTATGTACATAAAGGACATTATTGATCAAAGAACCATACGGGTTCAGCCATGAGTATGGCCGAACCCCATGGACCGTTTTCATGGTTCATTTTATGGATGTGTGTGTGATTAAAAAGGGAATTATGGTTGCTGATTTGGTCGGCCAAAACATGGCTGAACCATGTTAAGGTTGTGGGTAAGTTGTAAAGTTTAATCAAGGTATTGGTAGCAATGGCATGTTTGTAAATAAACGTCACAACCATGAGTTGGTATTTGTGGACTTAGACTCAAAAATGGGAATCAAATAAAGTAAGGGATTAAAAGTTGGTCCATGATTTATGTGAATAAGGTGACGGATATCTGTGACGGTGTACGACTGCGAGCGGTGACCGGATAAAGCCTAAGAAAGAACAGACACTGAAGTGATTCTTTAGTAGGTTTCCTACCTACTTGTAACCACGGTTTTTACCCAGTTTTTCTTATGATACTCTTGTTTTAATATATGTGTTTCAAAGGATATATTATGCATTAACAAATGGCATACATGCATTGGCATCTCATGCATAGTCATGGGATAATGAATGAAGTTCTACAGTGATGGCTACAAATGTACATGATGGGGGTTGCTCATTGCATGTACATAGAAGAGATGAAAGTGTGTTGTAATTTACCTTGTCGGTGCAAGGCACGTCAAGTGATGGCTATGAAAGTACATGATGGGGGATGCTCATTGCATGTGCATATTTCATAGCATTGTTTTACCTGTTTTGATGATCATGTATTATGATATGTATATGCATGTTTTATATGCTAACATGTGGTAGCCCTGATTCGGGAACCTACTGGGCGCGTTGATCTAACGCCCTAATTCTATCCTCAGAGGAGATTGCAGGTACAAGTAAAGGAAAAGAAAAGGTCATTGATCGGGAGGGGAGCTGAGCTTAAGTGCTTTAATGATGGATTTGGATTACGTTATATTACTGTCACTTGAATATTTTGTTGGACATGTAATAATTCGTTACTTGCTATGGTTTGATTAGGATAATAACCTTTGGATGGTTGATCTAAGTTAATTAATGTTTAAGACTGTTACTTGCTATCTCGTCTTTCTATTCCGCAATTAATCTAGATTATTCCGCATGTTGATGTTAGTTCCATGTGTGATTCACTATCATGGTCTATTCCATGTACACATGAGTGGCCAGTTAAGGTTCAGACTTGGTTAGTCTGAACTTAACTCACGTCGTGACGCCGCCCGCTCTCTTTCGATGTTTTATTATAACTTTTAAAAAAAAAAAAAATTAGACTCTGAAATTCTCGGAAAGGGCGGGGCGTTACAATCCAGACATGAGTCGAGTCCATCATCGAGAGGAAGATAGACAACATACACCTCTTCATGGGGGACCAAACACGCCCTGTCAAACTACAAGATATGTTTCATTTGGATATATGCCCACAGGATATTGGGGTCAATCTAGATATGGGTGCATGGACATAGACTCGTTGTTAAGTAATATGCAATGGGTCTATGTCTATTTCTGATCACCAGTCGCAATCCTCCTCTCATAATTGGCAGTATTAGTATCCATCGTCAATAGAACCAGAGAATATGTCAATCGATGAGCGGCTTCCGGAGGACAAATATGCCAAGTTTTAATTTCATGTGCTCAGTTATCCGTACGAAGTGCTTGATCCATAGTGATGTTATATATTTTTTTCGAAAATTTGGTGATACTTTGATGTATTTGGTGTACTTTTATGTATTTGGCTTTTTTTATGTATATTACTATATTGATTTAGTTGGTGTATTTTTTAACACTTTTCATTTAAATTAGTTTTGTTAATGACCTCATTTAAATTTAGGTGACTTATAAAATTATGAATAAAATTAAAAAAATCATAGTACTAATCACTAAATTTATCAAAATTTTCTTACATAATTTTTCATAATTTTTAATTTTTTTTATCATTTATCTTCATTTTATTGTTAATTTTAATACTAATAATTTTTTAAACTTAAATAAATAATTGGAATATGTAAAGGACTGATATTGAATGAAAAAATTATATATTCAAGAAGCTCCAAATTTTCTGAAATTACCATAAATTTTCAGACTTTTTTACAATTTTTTGCAAATATGGTAGGAGAAAATAATATCGACTCCTCTGACAACACATATAAAAACAACAATAAAAATAATAATCTGGCAATAATAAAATAAATATTGGAAATTAAAATGAAATTAATATTGTTAATATTTATATTTCTTAATTAAAATTAAGTAAAATAAAATAAAATATAGTTTTATTTAAATCAATTAGATAAAATTATTTAAATAGTATTTGATTTAATAATTAATATATTAACTGTCCCGTCTCCACTTCTTCAATAAACGCTGTGCATTCTAGCAATTATGATTGAGTCACGTTAACTCGTGACTCAATTATGTCGGATTAGTGTTTTCAGATATAAAATATGGATGGGTGGATGGAAAAGGACACCAAGCCATTGCCCGCCATTAATACTCTCTCTCCCTCTCTGCCTGGAAATGTATGTGAGTCAAAGAAGAAGAAAGCCAAGTCAACTTTCGCCAACTCTAAAAGGGATCTGCTCTCTCTGAAAAAAGCCTATCCCAAAGAAGAAACCCTAGCTTTCTGTACTTCTCTTCCTCTTCCTCTTCCTCTAAGAGAAAGCTCTCATTTTCCAATTGATTGATGAATACTGAAGTCTGACCTGATTTTCAGCTTCCTCAGCTCAGGATCCTCTCAAAGACGTCTATTTTTATCTGTTCTGCTTTCAATCACATCCATTTTTGGAGTTCTCAGGTGGGAAACCCTGCTTTACAGCAGAAGCAGAAGAAAAGCGGCTTTTGTCACCAGATCGAGCTTTTCCCTTCACGGATTCGGTTCCGGGTCGGTTTTTCGCGTGTATTGACTCACTGAGTTGGAGAAATCAGGACTAGCGTTTGAGGAAGAGGTTCAGGCTTCGGTTTCGAGATGGGAAATTGCTGGAGCACTCGTGTTAAGGCAGAGAGCCCATCTCATAGCAATCCTGCTTCAGGTTTGAGGTTTTTTATTCCTTTCTTTTCTTCTTTTAATAATCTGGATATCGGATTTTGATGGGTTTGTGTGATTTCGATAGTATAGGGCCTGATTCGTTTTGAAATTTCTTCTTCTTCTTCTTCTTCTTCTTCTTCCTTGTGGTTTTTGAGTTTGATTTGATCGAATTCGGTGCTTGGCTGAGCTTTGTCTCTGATTTTAGCTTGAATTGTGTGTTTTGGAGCTGTTCGAGTTGAATTTTTGCTCTTTTTTCTTGGTAGATGCTTGAATTTGATTTGATGGAATTTGCCTTTTGATGTAGCCTGTTTAATTATTGGTTTGATATGGTAGACATTTTGATGCAGTTCATGTTTGGTTGTAGCAAAGATTGTTGATTTTTTTTAGTACTTTCACATTATATTCTTGGGTTCTTTATTCTTCTGTGACTTCATTCCAAATATGGCGTGGGGTTGTGGGCTCTTCTTTTTTGTGAACCTTGTTGAGTTCCTTTTTGCTTAAAAAAATTGCTCAATTCGTGCCTTTTGCTGAAAGTTGTCAGTTTATTTGGGTTTTAATTTGCCTTGCTGTACACGGGTAATCTTTTTCTCCTTTGAGTTGGATTGTTTACTGGTCTTTTTCATTTGTTGGATTCGTAACAATTTGCTGTGTGATTTGTGTAATTGAGTATCTTGTTGTTGTCTCTATTGGACTTCTGGTGATAGTGTTGATGATGTAACGTCTGCATCTTGGGTTTATTAAAAATTTGTGAATTTCATTTATTTTTGAGTTTGGTATTCCTCCAAATTTTAGATAAATATGGTAAATCAAGTTCTCAGGTAATAGCTTTGAGTTGGATTTGCTGGAATTCCTGATTTTGAGTTTTGGATATTTCCATTTTCAGAAGGGGATGACTTTTAGGGTCTGGTTTAACTTTTTCTTCTTAATGTTATGGTGTGAGAATGTTGTAATTACATTTTTTAACATTAAGATTTATCAAAAATTGCAGAATCATTTCATTTTCTGTGACATCTTTTTTATTCATCTGGACTTAATTTCTAATTGATTACATTTGGTAATGGTTTGTGTTGTGAGATTGGATATTTTGTTCATGCTGTTGGATTCTGTATGATTATTGATCTGCAAGAAGATTATGTTACTGTCATTACCTTGTGATGGGCTTACTGGAAGATTTCACAATGGGTTGTGTAGGGATGAACTCCAAATATGTTAGTAAAGATGGATCTGAACTGAGTGGTTCAAGCAGCAAGGCGTCGACGACGTCTGTGCCTCCAACACCTCGGAGTGAAGGGGAGATCTTGCAATCGTCCAATTTGAAGGGGTTTTCCTTTGGTGACCTCAAAACCGCTACACGTAATTTCCGCCCAGACAGTGTATTAGGGGAAGGCGGCTTTGGATCGGTCTTCAAGGGATGGATAGATGAGAACTCCTTTACGGCAACAAAGCCTGGCACCGGCATGGTTATTGCTGTGAAGAGGCTCAACCAGGAAAGTTTTCAGGGCCATAGAGAATGGTTGGTGAGTTTTAGTTGCTCCCTATTTTTCTATTTATTGTAGAATCGAACTTTCCATGTTTGGAGTATGGGCATTGATCTTTGATCATTTCTGCGGCATAACTATCCGTGTCCTTTGTAATATGCACTTGTCCTATCGGTGTAGATGTTCTAATTTATCAAGTGTACAAAGTTATTGTGTGCGTTAGATTTGCAATCTTACACGAGTACTCTGTTTTAATCTGGCTGACCTAGTTGACTAAGTGATTACAATTAAATTGTTCTTTGCCTCCCAAATGATGTTCATTTTAACTTATTTTTCGACATATCACTAAAAAAGCCTCAGTTTTCTACATGGAAGTGGCTTGATTCTCTTAATATCTTTATATCTATAGGCAGAAGTGAACTATCTGGGGCAATTATACCACCCTAATCTTGTGCGGCTGATTGGATACTGCTTAGAGGATGAACAGAGACTGCTTGTATATGAGTTTATGCCTCGGGGAAGTTTGGAAAATCATCTCTTTAGGCGTGAGTGCTTTATATTCACATTTTCTCATTTGGATACCTGCTTTTAGACCCACCTATTGTGAATCTAAACTATTCAATCATAACCTCTTCCGTTTTGTTCTCCTGTATGCTTTTGTTTCTCATGTGTTGAAAACTTTATGCAGGAGGTTCTTATTTCCAACCACTTTCTTGGAACCTCCGGATGAAGGTCGCTGTTGGTGCTGCAAAGGGGCTTGCCTTTCTTCATAGTTCAGAAGCGAAAGTTATATATCGTGATTTCAAGACTTCTAATGTCCTACTGGATTCGGTATGTAGCGTAACATAAATCGTTCTTACTGTAAAGTCCTAATCATTTCTTATCGTTGGATTGATGATTTCAATTCTATTATTGGTGTTTCATTTATGAACTCTATAATTTTAAAGCTTTTTCTTTATTCTAAATATAACATCTGAAATATTTTATCTGACCTTCTTATCCTCATGCATTGCTGTTTTCTAATCACATTACAGAATTACAACGCTAAACTTTCTGATTTTGGCCTGGCAAAGGATGGTCCAACGGGTGACAAGAGCCATGTCTCTACAAGGGTGATGGGTACCTATGGATATGCAGCGCCTGAGTATCTCGCAACAGGTATATTTGGGTGCACAGGATCTGTATGCCTATACTTGCATGGGCATGCTATGATCAAATACCTCAGCTTTGCATTACCTTTTAAAAGCCATGTCTGAAATCCTGATCGAGCCCCTCCAGTTCTATGCCATGACTTCTTGTACCTGTTTTGATATGAACAGCATGCAGACTTGCAATATGTGCCTCCACTCATTTATCTTTTTGTGAAGTTGTATTTGACCACATGACACATCCCTCCAGAATGGGAATGATGGAATGTGCCAAGTGCTTCCTCCACAAAAAGGGTCCCAAGATGATTCAATTTCAATTCACTCATCTTAATTTTAGGAAGTGGTACAAATATGTTTCCTATCCCCCGAGTATCCCCCAAAATAAAGCCAATGTGGATTATATATGGCTCATTTTACAATGAGAAATATATGCATAACCAATATTCTTCCCCAAGCTTTTGACTCTGTTCATAATTGGCTAATTATCTTCACTCAACTGTGGTCATCTGTTAATTTTATTTTACATGAATATCTTCTTCTCTCAGTTGATGAATGTCTGCATATACAATTTTATCATAGTAGATTAGAGTGTTTCCTGTTCTCATCAGTAGGCAACATTTCCTGGTTGTGAAGGACACCTTACTGCCAAGAGCGACGTGTACAGCTTTGGAGTCGTGCTTCTGGAAATGTTGTCTGGCCGACGTGCCGTTGACAAGAACCGGCCATCTGGGGAACACAACCTGGTGGAGTGGGCGAAACCTTACCTGACCCACAAACGGAGAATCTTCCGTGTTTTGGACAGCCGTCTAGAAGGACAGTACTCGTTAGTAGGTGCCCAGAAGGCAGCTATGCTTGCACTCCAATGCCTGTCAATGGAAGCCAGGTTCAGACCTAACATGAATGAAGTTGTGAAGACATTGGAGCAGTTTCAGGATGCCAAAGATGTCAGTAGAAGCCCGCAAACTGAGAACTCAAAAAATCAAAATCTCAGCAGTGGCGCACACAAGTCTCGTAGAAGAAGTTTAGATGAAACTGGCAATTCAAGGACAACTTATCCAAGGCCTTCTGCCTCCCCTCTTTATGCTTAAAGGGTATTTGTAAACCTGTATTTTTACTTACTCCAGTGCAGTTGTTTGAGAAAATTGTAATCCACGATGTTGTTTGATCTTTGTACAGTTATTCTCGTCATCAATCTTCTTGGTCGGTGTTTAAATATTCCATGGAATGTGGTGGTTTGATGCTTGGCATTTCTTCCTGAGGTTGTCATACTTGTATTGGTTCTTAATGTCATGTGATGTGATGTTCTACGCATTGTATAAAAAATCAAAAAAACATAGACAAGTCAGAGCGAGTCAACTTGACTTTTACAAGATTTTCAGTTTGAATGAGTTGATGAGAACCCGTAAAGGTTGGCTTCACGATGGTTAACCCGTCTGAGATGCGGTTGGTCTTGAGTTTAAATCATTCTTAATATTAAAGAACAACTCTTCATAGTGTTAGTGTTTGTAAATTTAGTGTTTGTAAATAGAGAGGTTTGTAGATGCTTTAAAGATCAGTAAAGTGTTCTATGATGTTTGGACACCTTGGTTTTAAAAAAAATGAGTTGGTGAGTTTTTTTAGAGTATTTTCAACTTTTTATCAAAAATTCAACCTTTGTTTCTTGAATTAATGAGATTTTGAATCCAATTTGAATTTCAAGTTTTCAAAAAACTAGAGTTTATTACAATGTTCTCTTTCCCTCGGAAGTTGAACTCATATTGTCTCTCTGGAAGATCAAAATTGTTGTAGATCTTGGGTTACATACTTAATGGATGATGTGTTGACCAATGAATCCACAGTGTCATCTATAGTGAGTGAATGAGGTGGAATTGGTGGTTCTCCATTAAATGATGATGCTGACCTTTGTATCAAAAAGTCAAAACACAATATCTAGTGGTTGGGCTGTTAGATATTCAAGTCTTCTTTCTTGCTTTCACTCATCTGAGGTTAGACTTATGTGCCATTTATGGGCCATGGGCCCATACATTGGAACAACTCTGTAACCCACTCTCTCTCTCTAGAACTATGCCTCCACTAGGTCTAGAAGTCTAGAACTTAGTTACAGTAATTGCCATTCTCATCTTTGTTGTCGTAACTCAATTTTATAAGTTCTTCTCTATTTGATATTATTATAAATTATATTATCGATCACTCTATAATCTAATATATTTTTCATCTCTTTACTCTATTTTTAATGTTCAACGTCTAAGAAACCATGTCCTTCCATCCAACATAGCCACTAGTTTGGCTTCCTCCTCACAGCATCCTGGATACTTATTACATCTGGGAGCTGACTTTCAAATTCAAACACTTTAGGGGTTCACCGTGGCTGAATTTGATTTACATCTTATTTTTTAATGATCATCTATCACAAAATCATTTAAAGTTAGTGAAATGTAGAGGACACTAATCTTTCTGCTGTGATTTTATGCGGCTCAGAGATTATAACAAGTGAATAAAAAAATAAGTTTAATATTCTTAACATATATTTAGAATTTATTACATTAAATATTATTTAAAACCTTTGTGTCAAGATTAACGAGCAGGTTTAGATTTTGACTTTAAAGGTGTCATTGCTTAAACCTAATTATTAAATATCAGCAAACTGATACGATGACTTTGCATGGACTGGTAAAAAGATGAAGTATTCGGTTAGATATGTACTGGTTTTTGACATAAATCATGAATGTTTCAGAACCGACCAATATTTAAAGCCTAGGAGTGGATGCGTCATGCATCAATCTCTGAGCCCGTTAAGTTTCAAGTCACTGGCTTGATGATTTTCACTTTACACTGCCACACTGATTTCGGCATTCAGCAAATTAATAAAAAATATATTTTTATATAAGACGTTTTGTGGATCAGTTGGTCTGATTTAAAAATAAACATTTTTAGTTATCATATTTAGATCCATTAAAATTAATGATCGAATAGTTAGTCAGTTAAATACATTTTAATCAAATGATTAACAATTACTTTTATTCTCAATTTTTTACTTTTAGATGCTTTAAATTTTGTGTTTGATATGATAGGATTCTAGTTTATTATATATTAAGCATCAAAAATCTAACTACTAATATAAATTAAGAATAATTCTTTTACATGAAAGTTTTATTATTTGTGAGCACGAAGACAAATTACAACCCGTTCATCAGAATGCTCCAACAACAGAGTTGTTTCTTCTTTGCACCACTTCAATCACCTCTACATCCTGTTAGGATTAGGTATTCATTTTAAAGACTAGTATATTAGGTGGAGTGACCCAACTCCTTTAAATATCTAGATATTTCTCACATTTCTAATTTGGTACTCGTTTGTTGCTCCAATAATCTCCCAATCTTTCTTCTATTTCTAATGTGGGACTCGTTTGTAGCCCCAATAATCCCCACCACCACATTTGAATGAGGCTAGCCATCTCGTCGCCTGAGGGATCTCCTGAGTTCACATGAGATAGTCTGAGATCTGACTCTAATACCACTTGTTAGGACCGAGTATCCATTCCAAAAACTAACCTATTAGGTGGAATGAACAAGTTGTTTATAAATCCTTAAATCTTCTTCTATACTTTCAATATGAAACTCCTTCAAAGTCCCAACAAATTTAACCGTAGTGAGTATTCCCTTTAAAAAATTATCTTGGGCTGAAATGCAAGCTCTACTAGAGAAAGGACTGTGCGGCAAGAAATTCGAATGAGGTCTTCGATGCAAAATTGAATCAGGTCTTCTTGTTGGAAGCTTCTGGTGAAAGAGGAGCCTTTATCAGGTGAACTTGATGAAACAGAGACTAATTTTAACCAACCTCATCCAATCGACTTTCCCAACATCTTGCTACATGCATACATGGGCTCAAACTCACCCCATATGATTCATGTTCATTGCGCTAACAAGGGCTCACACCTTTCCATATTGATTGACAGTGGCAGTACTTACAATTTTATAAACAATGGCATAGCTGATCGACTTGGCCTCTCTATTCAACCCTCCCATTCTTTTCAGTTACTTGATGGAAATCGATTAGATTGTATTGGCATTTGTAAGAATATGCTCTTAGAGATCAAGAGGTATAGTTTCATTGTCGATGTGTATGCCCTCGATTTTAACAAGGGAGATGTAGTATTGGGCTGGTGCTCTGTGATTGGATTCACTTTAACAATGAATTTCAAGAATAATGGACAGTCCGACTTATTAGTAAGTTTCACATCGCCAGTGGACCTTTGGGTTATATGGTTTATAAACACATAGATTTCCTCTCTTTAATGGTCAGGTTTTAAAAGTGAGTTCTATTTATGTGTAGTAGACAACTGTCTTACTGGTTCTACACCATTGGAACTTGCTTGAATGAACTATATGCCGAAACTTCTTCGCTCAGCACTGCCTAGGGTCTTATCTGCAACGTGTGGCTACATTTCCTCTTGATAACACTGAACGATTTTGCATCGTCTTTTACTAACCCGAGGGCTTTCCTCCAAACCGGTTTCATGATCATAAGATTGACTTAATACCTGGCTCGACACATGCCAATATGTGCCCGTATAGATAACCACATGTGCAAAAGAATGAAACTGAACACATTTTTAAGGAGATGTTACACACTTGAATCATTTGATATACCGTCAGTCCATTCTCCTCGGTTGTGTTATTAATTAAAAAAGAAAAACGGCTAATGGTGTTTCTGCATCGACTATCGCATTCTAAACAATATTACAGCCAAAGATCGTTTCCCATTCCTGTGATAGATGAATTATTAAATGAACTCCATGGGTTTGTGTTCTTCTCCAAACCCGAACTCAAGTTTATATAACATCAGATCAGGGGATGAAGGAAGAAGAACTGTACAAAACAATCTTTGCACCTTGAAGGACATTATGTTTTAGTGATGTCATTCAGCTTCACAAATGCTCCTTCGACATTTTAAGCAGCCACTTTTGCAAAAATTTGTTATGGTGTTTTTTAACTATATTTCAATTTATAGCCCAAACATTTTTTTATGACTAATGTGTCCAGGCCTCTTAAAGCACCAACTAATCCTCGAAGCATGTGCAAGCCTCTCTATTTACACATACTCTATGGGGAGTTGCTCTATGGATGGACTGGAAATCTAACTCATGACTTCTGTTTATTGAGACGGATTCCTGCCATCACTCTAACCCCTTTGGGTTGCCTCATTTTCGATCGAATTTGCAGATCTTACAGTCTAACCAATTAGTGGCTAATCGAAAGAAATGTACATTTGATAGATACTTGGGCTACATCATTTTGGCCAAAGGCGTGTTGGCCGATCCTGATAAAATCTAGCGCGCTCAAGCAACCCCATCTGTCAAATGCAGGAAGCTTGAGGGGTATCTTCGGACTTGTAGGATATTATTGACGCTTCATTCAATATTATGGATAGCTTGCAACACCTTTAACTCAACTGTTGAAGAAATTTGGGTTTCTAAGGATGGATGAGTAAGAACAAACCTTCATCTCTCTCAAGCATGCCATGACATTGGGTCCTGTCTTAACTCTTCCAGAGTTTTCCAAGAAGTTTGTCGTGTAAATGGATGTGTGTTATAGTTCAATAGGCACAGTATTATCACAAAATGGCAGGGCAATCGCTTTGTTGGGTCGAGCAGTGAACATGTTTGCCTATGATGGGGACATTATGGTGACAATTGCAGCAATGCCAAAATGTTGTCTCTGTGTCTTAGGATTCCGTTTCAACATTCACATTGATTATCGAAGCCTCAAATTTCTATTAGAGCAGTGAATCACCACTATGGAACAACAAAAGTGGGCTTCAAAACTTCTTGGATTTGACTATGGTCTGGTCTATCACCAGGGCTACTCCATTAAGGTCGAGGATGCATGGTCCCATCGCAAGGAAGAAGCTAAGCTAATGGCGTTCTCCCAGCCTTGGGCAATTTGGTTATGGGATTTGCTACAAGAAGCTAAGAGTAGTAGCAAATTGGAGATTATCTTATTATGTCCTGTGAAACCTGATCATCAGATATGTATTTTTGTAATTTTACAGTGCACCTTTTGTAAACCCTAATTAGAACAACATATAATTTTTTTTTTTGGGGATAAATAGAGCTATGAGTGAAAACTGTAACCGAGAGCTAGTGCCGATTCTCATTCGATTTCTTGCCTTTGAGCATAGTAGATCGGTGTTGAATTTGTGGACGTACCGAAAGAGAATCACGTAAATCTTTGTGTTGCAGTGTTGCTATTTTTTTCTTGATGTTGTTGTTTCTATGAGGTGGGTAAGGCATTTCCTCCCAACATATTCGAGTTTAAATTCAAGTTACTCCTTCTGCTGAACATGGGCACACTTTAAAACAGGGCATTATTCTTTACAAAAACAAATTGAAGGTACCCTTCAATTCCACCTTTAAAAGCGCTATTTTGCATGACTTTCATGACTCTCTGGCCACATGACATTCAAGTTTCTTGCACGCCTATAAAAAGATCATAATGGAAAGAGATGAAATCTATTGGTAACTCTATCATTATGGTGGTCGTTGATCATCTCTCAAAGTATGCAAACTTCAGTCCCTTACTTCATCTTTACACTACGTAAACCATCGCTAATGTTTTTGTCTGCGATATTGCACAACTACTGTTGGGGCAGCGAACGAGTCTCATATTGGTTGTGAAGGGGGAGATTAAGAATTTATAAAGGACTTGAATCACTCCACCTAATGGGATAACTTTTAGGATGGACACACAGTTCTAACAAGTCGTATCCCCAAGACAACGCATGTGGACTCAAAGGATGTCTTAGCATGATGCGATGGCCAATGCATTCTATCTGCGAGAGAGCTTCGTTCGAGGGGGAGATTGTTGGGGCAACAACGGAGTCTCTGTAACGCCCCGACCAGGAGGTAGAGCTGGAACGCTACTATTTTTTTTTTTTACCTTAACAACTTCGAACTGGGCTTGAACAAACGTTAGGCCCAGAAATAAATGTCACACATGCTTTTTACATGTTGACTCAAGCATATACCATATGTCTACCATTTTACAAACATGCATCATACAAACAAATATTTCCATCATAAAAGGGTAATCTCATTTATAACAGAGTTACTAGAAGTAACAAAGTGATTCATACATGATTACAAAACGGGTACCACAAGAGGTACTGTACAAAACATGGTTCCAATAACCAACAGACAAAATAAATGAAAATCCCATCCATAAGACTCCAAGAAACTGTAACAACTTATCCATCCTTAAGCTTGAAATGGAGGTTCCTCCTCCTCGGGTACATCTCTTGAAATGTGAGTGGTGTGAGCTAAGTAGCCCATTGAAAAGAACATAACAATGCAGTGTAATAATTATTAGGTTAGCCAAAATCAACATTTCATCATAATATGTTTATCATGCCAAAAATATCAATCATTCTCATATTACTGTTGATATCCAACGCAACGCCTAGACACTACACTGACTATAAGTATTAAGTCCCAACACGGTCAAAATGCAGAATCGTGCAAGTACATCTCCGACACACTTGGACCGGTACTGACACACATGGGCCAGCAACTGATACACTTGGGCCAGTAGACTCAAACCGACGCATTTGGACCGATAATAGTTCAATAGTTAAAGGTACGTGGAAGCAGTATCAATATCATCATATCTCATAAGCATTTCATCATCATAATTACAATATATGATAAACATCATTAACATCAATAAGCACTTTTCACAATAATGCATCATGTCTAGGTATATAAGTGGGTTCATTCTTGAAACCACTTATTGCACTAGATCCTTTTAACCTGATATACTCTTACTGCAATGTTAAGTCTCCTCACCGTATGTGTGGGATATAGAGATATCTGTCAAAACATGAAAACAAGAATATAACGAATTATAGAATAATCAATCAAACATAATACACATAATCATAGTGTTGCAAATCCTTTTATCCTATTTTCCAAAAAACTTCAAGGGTAATGGATATAATAGGTTACTATTCATTTTAGATTATAATAATCAACAATATAATAGAATGCTTAAGCTACTACTCATATAGCGAGTTAAGCCTAGAGATATAAATATAGGGTACTCAGGCCACTACTTGTATAACAAGTTAGGCCTAGAGATACAAATATAGGGTGCTCAGGCCACTACTCATATAGTGAGTTAAGCCTAGAGGTACACTCAGTACCCGATCCATTCTTTTCTATCGAGCGGCGAAATTAATCGCTCAGCTACTGATAGCTATCGGGCTGAGTCAGCCACAGATAGAGAGTATCGGCCTGGAAGTGAATACATATATACTTATAGATAGTATAATAAGACAAATAAGGGTTAGTATCACTTTTAATTTGAGAATGAGGGTCTCTAGACAAACATTAACATAATCAAAATACAAGTCTCAAATTATTAATTTTAAACAAATTTCAAAAATTACACCTATAAAAAGTATTTACCTGAATAATTAATTTAAGTGGCCTAAAAGTAATTTAAGTCTCTAGATTATTAAATTTAAATTTGTTAACAATAATAAATTAGAATTTGTCAACAATAATAAATTAGAATTTGTCAATTTACTAATTTTAAACAAAACTAATATATATATATATATATATATATATATATAAGGTTTTAGATTTTCTGAGATATATAAGAAAACCAACTTAACTATATCTTTTCTTAAAAAAAAAAAACTTAATTAACATACATTAAAAGATATTAAAAGCCTTTTAAAAAAAAAAGAATCAATCTCATTCTTAAATAATTAGAAACTTATTTTCAAAACAACTTCTAATAATACTTCTCATCATTTCAAAATAAGAGAACTTTATTGTGTAAAAATACCAATTTCTAAATGATAAAATTTAACATTTTATTATTTTCATTTAAAATCATAAGAGAAATAAATAATTGAAATATTAAAAATTACCTGTGATAAAATCAAATTAGATGGCCATGGACTGTGTGTTTTTGTGGCTTCAATTTACTCAATTGTACAGAAGTCTACTGGCGTTGGAGGGCCAAAGGTAAGAGAAAAGGTTTCTGAAAAAAAGGATGAAATGGACATACACATGTGGGGGGGGGGGGGGGGGGATGGGGGTGGGGGGGTGTAGTATTTATCGGTTCAAATGCATGCAAGTCATAAAAGGGAGGCCTATACGTTGGCCACACCTCTTGTTGGTAACTTCAAAGTGTCAGTTAAGATAATATAATTAAATGATATTATAATGTTTTATTTCTAAAAATTTTATCTTCATTTGTTAAATAGAAAAATTGTTTAATTAAATTAATCCATCCAGTTTAAAATGTGAAGTCTTAAAAATCATAAACATTGTTGAAATCTGGAGAAAAATACACTTTCGAAATCGCTCGATCTAGGCAAAAATGTCACGTAGGTAGATTTTTATCAAAAATACAGTATTTGTTTAAGTATTTAAATCTTATTTTGTAAATCTGTTAAACAAACTAATTGATTAGAATACAGATTAAATACTGATTATTTTTCTGAAATTTTATGACTTATATAATTATTTAAAATAATTATTTTATAAATAGGGACCTTCCAAGATCACATTTATAAGTATTTCTGAAAATCAAAAACTAAAAGGTCCTATGAATTCATCATCTAAAATCACTACCAATGCATAGCTTTAACAACCCAATTATTTCAAATGATATATAATAATAATAATCAATAATTAAATCACCTAATAATAATATTTATGGTAAAATACTATTTTGCCCTTCCAACTTAGGTGAGTTAGATCTGTGAGCTATCGAGCTCTAAATGGGCCTACTTTGGACTATTCACAAATCCCTCATTGTAATCTATGCGATCAACATGTTAAATCATATTATTTTAAACCTAATTTGGGTCATGATATTACAGTCTCATATTGGTTGTGAAATAGGAGATTTAGAGATTTATAAATGACTTGGATCACTCAACCTAATGGGCTAACCTTTGTGCTGGATACCTAGCCCTTGTAATACCCCGACCCTAAATTAAGATTAATTGTGTGATTTTGTGACATTAAGTATGTTTTGTGATCCGTTAATCATAAAGATTACAGAGTGCGTTTTGCGAAAAGTCAAAGTTTGGCCCAATCTGAGCTCGAGAGCTCATTGATCCAACTCGTTAGAGTTGGAAGGGCAAAATTGTAAATACCTGAACTTATTTATTTAATTAGAAAAATAAAAGGATAAAGTTTTGGATAATATTTTGGATAAACATTAAGGATAATGTTTTGGATAATGTTTTAGATAAATATCAAGGATAATGTTTTGGATAAATATTATCTAAAACTTTAGATAATGCTTATCCATTCATCCCTTCCATTATAAAAAGGGATAGGCCCCTTCCTTCATTTAAACATTTTTTCTCTCATGCAATTTCTTTGCACCCTCTTCTTTGTTTTCCTCCGATTTCTACAAGTGACATTTTTGGTGGGTTTTAGAGGGAAGTCGAGACCCTGCCAAAACTGTCCTTGAGGGTATCAATTTCATCGCCTTTGAGGTAGGGAGTACGAACCTTATTGATATTCAGTTTTGTTGTTTTAGCTATACATGTTGAGATTTTATCGATGTTTATCGCTTGTTATTCATGAATTTGAGATTATATTGTATGTATAGTTATTTTCTTGAAAGCCCTGACAGAAATGTGTTATTATGTTTATATGCGATTTGGGTATACGTGGAACGATGTAGATGTGATCCTGATTAATAAAGGTTCTGGAATATTTTATGTTGAAAATTATTTGCCCTGAAGAACCAGTTTGGACCCGTCAACTTGATTAAATACCCTTCACAAATGTTATGTGATTAATTGTGTGAATGATGCATGAATTATGTATGTGATTATGAATGATGCATGTTGTTTGACTACACAACTTAAATGATTGGGCTCGTAGAGCTGTGTAGAGCATAGTAGGATTTACTCTATGTCAAGATATGATTAGGTTCATGTGGGAAATCTAGGTATTGGTTGTATTAATTGAGCTGAGCATGAAATTAGGAACTCATCTTGTGTATCATTAGGTCCCATCATATTTTAGGATCCAATAAATATGGTATTTGTGGATAAAGCATATGATGACTGTCTTTATACAACATGTATGATATTTATGATGGTTAATGACGTTTTGTGGAAGTCAAGTGTGTATTGTTGATTTTGGTCAGTGGGAGATAAGCCATGTTGACCTATTGTGAATACTGGTGAATATTGACGTTGGTATACGTCATATGACAGATGATTTAGGGTGTGTATGACTCTGTGTTCACGGTATGTCTAGGTGAGACCAATAGACCCAAAAGTCTTTTAGGCAGGTGAGGAGTAGGCAGGTGTGAGTTGGGCAAGCGAGGAATGCTATCATACTACTACACTGCAAAGCTACCTCACTGTCATGC
The DNA here is from genome assembly GCA_013350335.1 of Chimonanthus salicifolius. Taxonomy (NCBI): domain Eukaryota; kingdom Viridiplantae; phylum Streptophyta; class Magnoliopsida; order Laurales; family Calycanthaceae; genus Chimonanthus; species Chimonanthus salicifolius. The sequence continues at coordinate 34,637,157 of CM023539.1, forward strand.
TGCGGTAAGGGTTGAAGTTATCACCATTTCGTACCAGAGACATATGAGTGAACACATAACATTGATTTCTATTACTCATGGATAGATAAATATGTGGATTATGATAATAGCACATACAAGAGAAGTATGTATTGGATAGAATATTTGGATTGAGATATATATGTTTGAAAGTGCTAACTTTTAGACGGTAGGTTTGAATGTCTGGCATACCATTATGCCATGTCACCTATAGTTGTGTGTGTCCATATGTTGTAGATAGATTTATGTATATTGTATTACTGTATGATGGTTTGTATGTGCTATATATTGTTGTATTTGTGCATATTATGGAATATGGATTTAATTCCTACACTTTTTAATTTGGGCTATGTACCCCTACTGGGCTTATGATCTGTGGGTTAGTGAAGCTCACTCCCTAACAGTTTCAGGTATCAGTTGGGAAGGGACAGAATGACTTACAACGATGGCGACTCGATGTCAGGTCATGGACGACTTCAAGTTATTTTTAGTTGTACTTTCTTTTGAAATCTTTTATCTTCAAGAGTTGTAAATCATATTGAGATTATTCTAATTAACTCTTAAGATATGACCAGTATATGTATTTCTATTGTGTTTAAAAAAAAAAAATCACGTGCCCGTCTCGGGGCGGGTCGTGACAGTCCTAACAACTACATGGTAATGCCGCATTCAATCGTTTCTAATGGAAACCCTGTTCAAACATCTTCAAGTTACAAGACACTCAATTACTGATGAGCACGGCTTACCATATGCAGACAGATGATCAAACAGAGGCTTTTAATCACTGCCTTGAAACGTTTCTACATTGTTTTGCTACAAAGAGCCATAACCAGTGGGTTGAGTGGATTTCATGGGCTGAATTTTGGTATAATTCTACGTTACACTGGACAACAAAGACCACTTCTTTTAGGATCTATTCCACGTTTCTAAGAATTGCTAATGGCAACGTGATGTAGTTACGACTCCGAGGCACGATATTGTCCTCTTTGACTGATTGGGAATCCACCGGATCGTGCTCACGTCTTTGTTTTCCAACACATGAACACATGTCATGCCTAAAGGAGATGGAAACCACCTTATAGCCAGGATTGTGGACGTTTACTCTTCCAATGTGAGACTAATGCACAATCCAGAATCTACTACGCCAGCAAACGGGACTCTTCACCATTAAGGCGACCCGGAATCCACCAAACCTTGCATTACAATATTATTTGTATGTTGAGCATTTGGAAATAATAAAGTAGTATTTTCTCAAGAATTGGTTCATCACCCATTCTCTCTCTCTCACCCACCTCAAGCAATTTTGGGGCATTTTGAAGTTGAGGCAGAGGTGGCCTTACCCTTTGCCTCATAATGCAATTAATTGGAGAGTTACTTGGCTTACCATTTTACACAAAGATTGAAGTGAAATGAGTCCTGAGTTCGATTACCACTCCATCCGTAAAAGCTACTTCTCGTAGAGTTACTTAATGTGGGAGTAGGGAGGCTTGCATTATGATTAATCAAGTGCTTTAAGAGACCTGAACACCTTGATCATAAGGAAAAATGCAATTAAATATTTAGTCTAGTTCATCAATATTTGGGGCCAGAGCTGACGACCAACTGATTTTGCACAAGCTCTTGGGCCAGTCCAATATCTTAGCAAGTTATTTTGATCCAAACCCAGCCCAAGTGAAGAGATCCTTAGCATGTGAGAGGACCTATTTCTAAAAGAGGACTCTCGGTGCATGTTCGATCTTACTCTTTATGATAAGAGGGTATGAGATTTGATTGTACTTCACTCTAGCAAAGACCTCCCCGCCATTCAACATTATAGAGCCGGACTTCCATCTTGAACTTTGTGAGTATAGGTTCATTTCATGAGAAGAGATTTTTAAGCTTTTGTATTCCTTAAAAAGTTAAAAGAATGCTTGTTTTGAGAGATTACCGAGTACACTTCTTCATGCTAAGAGAGAAATTTATGGTGGAAAGAGTTTGTGTTTTGATTATTTTTTATTATCTTGTAAATCGCTTCTTATTTAGTTTTATCTATAATTATTTTTATAACATGGGGAAACCACTTACAAGTCTCGTGTATTAGATACATCTGAGAGGAGTGGAACTCAAGATCTCTAGTCTAATTCTACGCAATTTTTTTTTTTTTTTGAATTTACGTGTGGAAAACGTGAGATACCAAACGTAAAACTTCCATAGGTGAGCCCATACCCTTAGGGCACACCAAAGTTAGACCATGGAAACTCGAACCCGTAACCTCCCTCTTCCTGAGGTGGAAGACAACTGGTTAAACTACACGTATGCAAGTAAAGCTACGCAGATATTTGATTATGAAACAGGTCCTTTTAAGTGTGAGTTATGCCAACCGTTTATTGTTATAGATTGGGCCATTAATAATATCATTTGCAATCAATACCAGCATAACATGACCCTCTTTATACTAAACCTGCATCAAGTAATGGGAAAGATATATGAGGTTGAATGTTAGGGTTTCGTCTGTATATAGTTTAACCTACAACATATTTATTAATAATAAATATATTATTGATATTTTTTTTTGTTATTTGGATTTGTAATTATACAGGTTGTCAAATTCAGATATGGCTATATTTGAATTTATATCAAAAAATAAATTTTAGATTTAAATTTAAATTTAATCAAATGAAGGAACATTTTTAATATTTGTATCTAAACTCACTTATTTTGAATCATATATTTCAAATTTTTATATTTTTAGATATCTATTTACATTTTTAGACTTAACCCTAGCCTAGAAAAGAGAGTTGATACAGTTTTTATTATCCGAACCAGGGATTCAAAAATCGGCTCGGCCGATATGCGATACGGACGATATATCGGCCGATAATTTTATCTCTCATACCGATATCGGCATTTTCTCTCTCCTCCGATATCGGAACCGTGGAAAAATCGAAAAAAATCGTGATGAACAGTGATGAACCGTGACAAAAACCGCAAAAAACCGTAAAAAACCGTGAACACCCCTGAGAACCGTAAACCCTGAACCGCGGAAAACCGTGGAAAACCGCAGAAAACCGCGAAAAACCGCGAAACCGCAAAAAACCGTGAATACCCCTGAGAACCGTAAATCCTGGAAAACCGTGGAAAACCGCGAAAAACAGTGAAAAACCGTGTAAAAACCGCAAAAAACAGTTTCGGTGTTTAAAATTTTTTTTTTTTTTTAAATACCGATATTTATGAATATCGGCCGATATTGTGACCGATATTTCGGACCGAATATCAGCCATATAGGCCGATATTCGGTATGTACGGCCGATACTTATCGTATCGGCCGATATTTATACCTTAAATCTGAACAATTAGACATAACAACTTCTCCTTCTTTCAGCAACAATTGTTTTAAGAAATGATCATACATTTTCATCCTAATGTTAAGCATGATTTTACACGTACTATTTGGGACATGTATGGTCCACCTCTTAAAAATCTAAACCATTCTTTAATGTCTAGATATTGTAAAACTATTGATTCACTGTTAGATAGACCAAATGAAAAGTATTTGATTAGAAAATTTATAAAGTTTATCATAACTCTCTCATTTGATTCATTTACTAGCGAGTCCAATAATTTTACAAAATTTAAAAGTGACACACATATACATATGTATCTTTGTATTTAAAAGTTAATGATTTGGATTTTTATGAAGTATACTCTACATGTCTAAAATGGTTTTGTTTGAAGCAATCCTTATCATTAGGATGACATTGTGTTTATTTATCTTTTCTTTTTTCAGAATGAAAGGATTGATAGAAACTGATTTAGTGGTCTGGAACAATTATAACAGCCGTTATATAAAACTGGGTTTGAAATTGTGTTATACAGGACTTGCTAGTTAGTATTTGATATTAGAAATAGGGTTAAGTCAGGTCAATTTTGGATCGAATTTTATATGCGTCTTAAACGACTCTCAATTCATTATTTACTTATTTATTAAATGAGTTAAATAGATTCGAGTCTATTTCAAGTTCAAATTAGATTTCAAGTTATACATTAGACTTTTAGCTCTTTTTAAAAATAAAAAAGATTAAACAATAAGATGCCGATAAATCTTTAAAAAATTATAAATAAATAATTAAACTAATATGGATACATTTAAAAACTTCAAATATCTACAAGAGCATCAAAATATTTATACGTGATAAATTTAATATATAAACAATATTTCAACAAGATCATAAAAATAAAAAATATGTAAGAAGTCTTTTAATCGTACCTTTAATAGAAATCGTTTAAATTCAACATGCAAACAATATTTAATAACAAAAAAAAACATTATTTATAGCTGATTAAATAAAATATGTATTGTCCACATTTTATCATCTTAATTTAACGCTCCTCTCAAATTAAAGTGGGTCTATTACTTGAATTTAAATTTATTTAATAGCATAATTGGATGGTTAAATGATGTCAACAACCAACCGAACTGAATATGGAGCAAATATAGAGACTATGACTTATTTTTTTCGAAGTTGAGATGGCACGAGTTGGTTATAGGCAACAAAGTTGTGGGACTCATGAAGGCATGAAGGTCATGTCTAGGGAGTGTGGTGCACGTAGAAAGTAATAGAGGATAAAAAAGTTTACATAAAAGAAATGAGACTTGTTTAATGTAGATCTAAAATTGATCGGCTCAAGTGAATTTTAGATCGGATCTTATTCATGTTCAAGTCAATAATTCATAATTTATTTATTCATTGAACGGTCAGATCATAAAATTTAAAATTTATATTTATTTAAATGCTTGAAAATTTAAAATTTATATTTATTTAAAATGCTTGAGTGCAGAATAATTGAGTTGACTTACATTTTATCAAATCTACTTATATCTTCACGGAGAGTCACACGGGTGGGACAAGTGGGATTTCTCCATCCACCTTCCTTTTGTTGACTTGACACAGAAAGGGAACCACAAGAGACACGGCACAGCGAGAAAAGGTACAGATGATGCAAGTGGCTGCTTTTCTCTCTCTTTCTTGCTCCGGACACTCACGTGTGGTATATTATCTTTACAGTTAGATAGACTTTAAGTATTAATAATTTACTAAAATGTCATTTTTAATATATAATTTACCAAAATTCATTTTATTAAATTGATATTTTAAAAAACTAAAAAAATTAAATTGATCAAATTTTAGATGACAAAAGATATGACTTAATTAATATAATCTTTAATATATCACAATTTCAAAAAAAAAAAAAAATCAACAGACTTATGACAACTTCATTTAGTAGGTTTCATTACCTAAGTATATAGAGTAATATATGACAAACTAGTAGAGCTGAAATCGGGTCGGGTCGGATCATGTTTCTTAAAATTCAATCCGATCCGAGTCAATATTTATGGAACCCTGACCTATTGATTTAAAATTTTTTACTCGACCTGACCTGAATTCTAACTCAAGTCAATCTAGGTCTGACCCGACTCCCATTTTGAACCTATTTTAGCCTAATTTTGTCCAGGTTGGGTCAAGTCAAGTTAGATCTAATCAGGTTAATTTGAATATCAACCTAACTCGATCCTAATTCCATGCAGGTTTTTGTCTTCTCAATCTAACTCGACCCGCTGATCTGACTTGCATAACCCAACCCCCATGATTTCTCGGACTGGATCATATGGGTCAAATCAAAATCCTAACCTGAGTTTTACCCCTACAAACCAGTATGTGTGCAGGACCCATCAATGATAAAATTAGAAATGATCACATGTCGAAACTTTAAAAAGTGGCACCAAAGATGAGAAAATGAGTAAATGTTGCTTGATGTGATTTAGATATGTACATTGGAAATTCGAATCAACTATAGCTTAGGAAATCATTAACTCTATGATTTGGACATATTCTTATTTATTGTTGTATTCCCTTGTCTTTGATAGTAGAGTCAAAATTCATCATGATCTTTTTGAGTTCCATTGTCATCATCAGATCATCAAAGCCTTATCCATTTCCATCATGTGGATTAGCTTTGTTACGAGGTAAGAAGATGGGTTGCATTGGATTTGGTCAGAGAAGATGAAGGTTGTTATGAGGTAAAAAGTTTATAATTTTTCTTTTTTGCTTTGTGCTTAATTTTGGAGACGGGCGTTCTATTTTCTTCGTCCGACTCGGGCTGTGGGCTTAATTTGTATTAAATAAAAAGAAAAATTAGAGACGGGGTTGGTTTGACCATTTGTAGTATGCCTGAAGGTAAAGAATATTTTTATTCTAAACCTTTCATTCATGCTTTTTTAGTGTTTTCTCTGTCTCTAATTCAATGAATACTGCTTTTTTGAATCTTCTCTTTTAGAAAGATTCGTAAATTGGATTTGTATTTTGGAGATGGGAGTAGACTTCAAGTCCCATTACCCTTAGGACACTACCAGGGGTTCAAAAAACGTTGGACTTAAGATCTCAGCCGAGACGCCGAGATCTTGGTCCATCATTTTTTGGCCGATATCTCACCAATATCAGGCGATTTTTTTTCTCTCTATTTTTTTTTAACAAATCCCAGCCGTATCGGCCAAGATCTCGCCCATACGGCCGATACGAGATATCTCAGGCTTTTTTTTTCACTACGGGATACACTACGATTAGGCCATGAGGGCTCGAATCCACAATCTTCTACTTCCTAAGGCAAGAAGGTAACCACTTGAGCTACACTTATGTGGGTTATACGATGTTTGCTCTTGAATGCTATCATTTGCCTTTATTGTTGTGAGGGAATGAGATTTTCATTAGTTCGTGATTTCATCCTATGTTCTACACTGTTTTTCATTTCCTTACATATGCAAAACAAATGAGGTGGCTGTTCTTCTTCTTTGCATTTTGTGATCTTCTTACTAAGTGAGCTTTCTAATTTGAAACATCAGTGTTATCGTTTTATGAGAATTTTTTGTTAGTTTCACTAAGTTTTGGATCTTTTGCTTGTAAGAATTTAGAATTCAAATTTGATTGTCATGAAGCTAATCAGTATCCATAAAATCAGGTTAATTTTTCTATTCATGATCACTTGTTAGTTATTTTATTTCAGTTTTTATATTTATTAACTCTCATATGTTCATGAGTTGTTTTTCATATATTGCATCATTAATGTTTTTTTTTTACTCTCTTGCTTTTTCAAGTCTCAAATTGATTTATAAATGTTAAGCCTAATTTCGGAAGTCCATCATGGAACAGATGCACCAACAAGAGGCCAAAGTAGAGTAAGAAAGACAAATTGAAAAAAATCACAACCAATATTTTGTTTAAATGCATCTTTTTATTTGATATTTGTTTTGTATGAAGGGTAATAAGCCCAATTTAATCTTCTATAATTTAAGTCTATTATAGTCTTTTTTAGATTTTTTTTTACCTTTATTTGATACCAACTGTTATATAAGTTAAAAAACTCACCAAGTGTGATATAGATGAAATATTGTATTAGGTTGAAATGATAAATTCTAGACTTATTGATGAGTCTATTAAGGTTTTGGATAAGAATTTAGTTTAAAAATGGATCTTGAGTCTGATTAAAATAAATATTTAGGTTAAAAACTGGATATTAGACCTGATAGCATAAAACTTTAGGTTAAAATAGATATTGGGCCGAATAGCATAAAAATTAATTATTAAAAGAATGATATTGGGCTTGTGTATAAGAATTTGATATTGGGCCTAGTAGCATAAATCTAGGTAAAATTTCATATTAAGCCTAATAGGAGCAATTTGGGCTATTAGATGGGTTAAATGGACAATTAGACCCCTTATTGGGCTTTCGACTTTCGGGGTGAGGCGGAACTTTCCATCAAAGGGATCTGAGCTTTAATGGGTCGGGCGGATCTGGACTCGGATCCAGATCCGTTTACAGGCCTGATAGACTCTTAAGATCAAATCTTACTTAATATCCAAGTGATATTCGCCTTCCATTCAGATTTAGATAAATAATTGGTCCACAGTGTAGTTTTATTCTGTTTCGGTGTTCATTTTGTCAGTAGAGAAAATTTTGGATTCGTTTTTTAACAAGAAAATATTAAACCTATATACCTCTCTTTTATTTCTCTTGTTTTTACTCACTAAACAAAAAAAAAATTGTCTTTTATAATTTCACCATATTTTAATACAAAAAAACGAATTAGTACTATTTAAGGTGGAACCTTTTTAATCTGATTTTTTATATTATATTAGGAATATTTAAATTGAGAAAAAATTAAAATAAAAAAAACCGTATACGGGATTTGATTATAAGTAATATCAGCAACAATAAAAATATGCCTGATCCTCTCAATTAACTTAAGCTGATACGAGTAGCATTTTCGCTATATTCCCAATCATCATTTCATTTGCAATAATACAAGTCAAAGAATAAACCAGCAACTCAATACAAAGTTAAAATCTTGGATGAACGTTGGATTCGAATAGTTTGAAAATTAATAGAATTAAAATAGAATAAATGGAATGTAAGTTTAGTGAATTATAAAATATTGAGAGCAACCCTATAAAAATTAGAAATGACTTAGTTGCACATTGTGATAAATTTAGATAGTTGGTCTTTACAGTAGAGAATTTTAAAGAGGTTTTGAGTTAAATATAACTAATAAGATAAGAGCGGGGTTGGCAAAATGTAGACAACTTAATGGGATATTGTGTGGTAAAAGAGTCATTGTGCACCTAAAAGAATGATTTTATAAGATAGTTATCAAATCAACAATATTTTATGAAGCAAAGTGTTATACAATGAATAAAAGAAAAATAAACAATAGAATGTTATGTTGGATGAGTTAATTATCTTAAAGGATAAGAGTTATAAATGGACGCACCAGAGATAGTTTAAAGTTAACCACAATAGATGACAAGATAGAGATAAACTCCTTTGAGATAGTGTAGCTGTATAAGTGTGTAGGATGAAGAGGCCATAGATCATAGGCACTAGGTAAGGTCAACTGCTGAAAACATTGAAAGAAGGAATAAAGAAAGACCAATAAGATTATAGAGTAATTAATAGTACTCCCTCTGTCCCAAATTAGTTGTCCTATATGGATTTTGAAACTGTCCCAAAATAGTTGTCTCATTTAGTATAAAATGTGTTGAAAATGGATGAGATCACATGGAATGCTAGCCTTAAATAGAGAGTTTCTTAAAAAATACAAATTTTCAAATGAGACAATTAAAATGGGACGGAGGGAGTATGATTTATGATAAGATCAATTAGATATGAATAACTCAAAATCAACTCTAGAAAGATGAATTTTGATCTCTGAGTGACGATGCTGACAAGTCAAAGAATAAATACAAACTGGTATCTTTGTCTTGGTCTTTTGTCTTAAGGTATCTCTGGACATGTTTAGACTGCAAATGTAAAATATGGACGTTAAATTTTTAAGTTTCTGAGCACGTTATTCAATTGCAGTCTTATGTAATTTTATGGTGCGTAATTATTTTGAGATTTATTTATCAGTTTCAGAGTTTGGTTTTATTTGGAGGGTGTATTCCAGATATTTTGACTGCAAGAGCTCTTGTATAGTGACGTCGTCTAAGGTCTTCATTGGTAATGGCTTATTAGTGCTCATCGCCTTAATTTTTTTGTTATTCAATCGAACTGTAGCAGGACAAAAATGAGTTCAGTCACCGAGTTCCTTTAGGATTTTCGTTGTGTTGTTTTGACTAGTCAAAAGGTATAGACTATTCTAATCCCACAAACCCTAAAAATCGAGAAAAAAAAAAAACCATGGCTCACGTCAAATGCAAGCCACCTCAAGCGGGGTTTTGAAAACAATTATATCCTCGTGAAATATAAGGGCATTGGTCGCCACCATCTATCACATCAAATTAGGGGTTAACCTTTCTTTTTTTAAAAAAAAAACAACTGTTATATTCCCAAAAAAATAAGTTATACCAAAAAAAAAAAATTCCACAGAATCGAAAAAACGGCGCCCGCCACCCCCCCCAACCCCAAAAATTACTAAAAATATGATTACAAAATCGGAAAACAAATGAAGACCTTGCCTAACCAATTCATTGGTTGTCAAATTCACTGCTCTTGAAACCCAAGAGACCATGAAACCATTCAATGGGATGGAGTCTTGAACTCTCTACTTTATCCATAACCTACACGTACATAAAACTCCAAAGGCCGAATCCAAAATCACCATCCGATGCACCCAATTCCTGAGCTCGATTCCCAATCCACCCCAAATTGCCACTCCCCGTGTGTGTTCAAAAGAATAGGTGCAGACTCCATGGAAGTTGTTCTAACTAATGGAGTTGATTACGTACGTATGCGTGCTGAAATAGCAAACAATTAATCACAACCTAAGTCCATATTTTTGTATAAATTTACAAATTCTTGCGAGTCGAAGGATGCTTACACATGCCCCAAGCATTAATAGTGCTATAAGAGGCCTGGACACGGTCATTAAAAAAAAAAAGCGATCACTGACGGACAATGAAGATTGTTAAGTAATTTGACACGGACAAAAATTAATTCACACAAACAGCTTGAGAGAATAACATTCTGATTAAAAATAGGAAACAAAACTAGACTGTTTTTCACTACTTTCAAGACAAAGCACATGACAGCACCCGAGTTCAATGTCTGTGAGACTGAAATCTAATTAAACCAAGTTCAATCCTACCATTTCATCAATAGCAAAATGCCCGACAACATAAGACCTTCGATGGCTGCAAAAAAACATAAAACACATTTATGAGAACCAGTTTCAAATGGTGATGAGTAATTACATAAGAAATGTTTGGTCACCTTGCCAACATTATCTGCTATTCCTAGGAGACAAGTCAGCAGACCTTGAACGAGATCCAGGAGGTGAACCAGAATTGCGATCAGGTGTTCTCCAATCAGCTTGCCTGTCTTCTACATATGCATCCCTTCTGCAAACGCATAACAGGTTGATGACACTATTATCTATGATATAGAGACAACAAAAGAGCTGTCTGTACAAAACAAGTAATAATCCATCATGGATATCTTCGAGCCTACTTTCACTTGTTCAGCAAAGAATTTGACAACGGTCTAAGAAATCAGCCATCTCCATTGACCTAACCATACGGGTCAATGTCGAGCCTACAATGGATAGAATTGATAATAAATCTCCTTAAGAAACATAAAGAAGTAATCAGGAAACTGGCATTTCTAACAATGCTTACATATAACTCCAATAGCACCTTGTTTGTCCAAGCTTGCAATAGGACAATCCATCAATATCCATATTTCCTGTGACAAAATAAGAAAGAGGCGCTGTACTATGGTCCACCCCTCTATCACCATGCTGCTGAGAATGTCAACCACTTAATCCTACATTGCTCTTTTCTCCAGTGAGGTTAGAAGTTCTACTTTCATCTGTTCAATCTGAAGTGGTAACGCCAAAGTCTCTTGCAAGCCTATCCTACTCTTGAATGATCTTTCGTGGCGATTCCATGTGTCTCTAGAGTCTTGCCTTTTTTCTGCTATTTGGACTCTTAAGCAAGAAGGAAAAAATAGTGTTTTTAGGGATAAAGCTCAGGATTCCATCTCTACTGCTAACCATGTGTAAGCCAAATGCATCTTCTAACCACGAGTTTCTTGGTATCCACCTCAACTGGTTATGGAAAGGAAGCATCAGAATTGGTTAAATTGGGTTTTTGCCTGTTCCTTTCTCGTTTACCTTCATTCTTTTGTTACTGTGTGATTCGTTAGGGAGCCCTTTTTGAAATTTTATTCCCTTGCATATTTTGTTGCACTTCTTGTGCTCATCATTAATATATTTAGCTACCACTCTAGTACAATCCATGGCCACTCTCCATTACCCAATATCCAATGACACTAGCATTTCCCATCACCTACCATCAGGCCCTGAATCTCCACTATCTACCACATATAAAAGCTGAAAAAACCGCACCTCCTGAAAGCAGTATTTTTCATGGGCCTGCCTGTGAGGTGCCTACCTATTGCTGGTAATGAGAGTACATCCTAAAGGTTTAAGCTTAAAATCTGTAGCTCATTGATTTTTCATGACCACCTATGGTGCTAGTAATGAATACATCAGAAAGGATTATGTTTGAACTCATTGCCCATTGATTTCTTGTGACCACCTGTAGTGCTAGAGATGAGTACATTAAAAAGGTTTATGCTTGACCTCGTAGCCACCAAAAGTCATCTTGATTAAACCAATTAAGTTGCATTTTTAAGCCCACAACATTTCAATCTTTTTCTTTTAATCACTGAACTTTTATGGGACCTTCAACATTGTGGTTTGAATGATCCAAAAATGCGATTTTTGATAGGCCCCATTTTCAAGCTTAATATTCCCAACGGACATCACTGTCACCATAGGTAATTAGTGGACTTCAATAAGTATGCTTATAAAATATATGAGTAAATGATCCCCACACTCCTCCTTAAGTGCACAGCCTATATAAGCCTGCCTATGAGGAGCCCACTAATGGTAACAAAATGGACCGATTAGCTTGGTCAAGCATGGAACCTATCAAAAATGGCATTGACTAGATCAATTAAGCCATAATTTGAAGGCAATGAAAGTATAGGGATCAGAAGTGATAAATTTTTTGGGCCTAAAAAAATAGCCTGATTGCTCTAATTTAGATGATTTAGAGTGGACCAAATGTTCAAGCTTTACACCTTCCAACAGACCCATCATTTTTAACATTAGTAGGACCCATATAGGCAGGCTTGAAAAAGGTATAGCTTAAGAACAGTTGTCAGGGCCCATCATCATAATTATGTATGTATTTGAGTATGTGTTGGTACGTCATTATGAGAGGCTCTCAAAGTTGAAATGGAATTTTTCGCCAACCAATATTTACCCCGGTATTTTGGAAAATCTCCTTACATCTTTTCATGAAAAAAGCCCACAAAAACCAATCACCTTCCCACCACCCCCACCCCCAAACGACAAAAAAAAATAATAATAATAATAATAAAACAGAAAGTATAAAAGAAAATAAAAGAAGAAGAAAGAGAATTGCACAGATATAAGCCAAGATAAGAGATAAACAAAGAGAATGTGATACAATCTCCTCCACGAAAAACAATACAGTAACCTATAAATCCATCTTCAATTTAATGAATATAAAAAAATTGGATTGGTGATTCCGAATACCAAGTAAATAATGCAATTGCCCCAAGAACTCACATGGATGTTCATTTATTTTGGCAATTCTTGAATATAAAGCAATTAGCAGTATTTTTTTTTCCTGAAAGGTAAAACAATTAGCAGTATTGTTGCATGTATTGTGCACAGAATTGATCAAGTACAGCATCCATTCAAACAATGAACTCACCATGGATAACAGGCCAATAGCAAATAAATAACAAATTTGATAAAACAACCAAACATACTGCCAACAATGATAGGCCTTAAGTTAACTTACCCGTCATAGCCATTACCAGCTTCAATCCGGTCAACATCACTGTAACCAGGAGAATATGATCTTCTGCGAATGTTGTCCTCATCACGTCCTTGAGGATGATCCACCCCTGGTGATCTAGAGCGGCTAGCTTCCTTTCTAACTGGAGAAGCTGAATAATCACCTCGCCTTCTTGGTGCAGGAGAATAGGACCTGACATATGAAGACCAACTCTTTTAACAATAACTCAAATAGTATGGAATTTCATTCCCTCCCACCTCACCTAAATCTATAGTTTCCAAAGGGCCACTGCTCACCTTGACCTCTGTCGAACTCTAGAGCTTGATGGGTAACGAGGAGAGCGCGAACGTGACACAGAGCGAGAACGTGACCGGGAGCGGGAGCGTCCTGAAATTTTGCAGGCACCATTACACAATATCTAGTTTGAAGTTATGGACAATCCCAGCCAGATGAAAAAGATAACATAATCTTCAAAGATTTAACCCAGAAAACATCTCAAAAACAAAACTGAGTAGGTAGTGGTACTTGTATGATCATATCATTTCATGTATGATGAAAACCAGAAAACATCTCAAAAACAAACTGTGGGTAGCGGTACTTGTAAGATCAAATTATCTCATGTAGATATAAGATTTCTAACAATTTACAATTCCTGAGCTCGAGACGACAATGCACTTTGAAATGGATGTCACAAGGTTCACACAGTATTTCAAATGCAACTTCTATGATTCCTACATACCAAATGATAGACAGAGGTCTCTAGTCCTACAGGGAACTGCAGAACACTGGAAATAGAGGTTACCACCATGCCCAAAATAAATAAATAGGAAAACAAAATCACGATTTCAAAAAGTAAAAATTCTAACAGTGGAACATGTTAATGTTAAGAGGTTCATCCACATGCCACAAAATATCACTACATACTTTTGAAGTGCTTAAATAAACATTGATATTAGTATAAAAAGGTGATAACACTATTATGTTACAAGTATTCATAAATCTCACAGAATGATTCTTTTGAACAGTAATCTCATAGAATAATTAAATTATAAAAGCTTGGCAGCAAAAAAAATCCAGTAAGGTTTACCATAATGGGATGACCGTCGTCCATCATGACTACTGGATGGCCCTCTGTGTCCCACCAAAAAAAAAGTAAGCAAAAAAATGGTGAATGCCAAACAGAAGCACCAAGGAACTTTTATGTATCAGTCGTTTCAAGAGATAAACCACATACAACACACCTAACTCTGGCTCTATGGCGCATTTCCTCAGGCCTTTTTCTAGTCTCCGCAGCAACCACCACAGTGATTTCCCTTCCACAAAATATTTGCCTGTTCATGTGATACTGGGCTTCTGAGGCATCATATGGATCAACAAACTGCACAAATGCAAACCCACGGGGCTCCCTGCATGGGATACATATCAGTCTTTCATACTTAGTAGTTACAGTAAAGGGGATCGGGTATCATTGATAAGCTTAACCTGAAAAACTAAGGTATTGTCGGACACTATACCAAGAAACACTATATGCCAGTTTCTTTTTTTTATTATTAGTTTGCCAGTATTGTAAAAGTGGCACCCACCTCATAACTTAAGCTGTTCATAACGGAGTCGTACTCCAAAACCTCTCCTATCAAATTATCCTTTCAATTCGATTGATGGTTCTTTCAAGAACCAGTGCTTAACACCTAATGAGGTGAAAGCGGGGTCGTAATCTGATGGGATATATCCTTTTTAAGTATATCAGATCAACAAACAGCAGCTCTAGGGAGACAGGAGTGTCAAAATTCTCCAAGGAGACTACACACTAATCATGAGTTGGGCCCCACATGGTTGGGTGCAATGGTACATGACTTCATGGATGATAAAATCCAAGGAGAAACTCCTCCATCCAATCATCATAGCATTTCCAAGATGGACAATGAAAAATCAATAGCTAATAGCAATCAAATTTCAAGGTCCACATCACAATGTCAAAATGATAAGATGGGAGTTCAAATTTACCCACCCACCATCCTTGCCATTTTCTAAGAATCAAAACATACAATGTGTAGCCCACTCAATTTTAAAAAAGAGTCTCCCTAAATGGGGAGACTAACGAAGTCTCCAAAGAGTTCTCAGCCAACAAAAGCTCCCACCATATGAATTGCATGGATGACCACACAAGTGGGACAAAGAACCTTTAGTACACTGTGATAGGCAAAGGAATAGGTCCAATAGAACGCAGCTAGTTCCTCCAAAAAAGGAGAAAAAGAAAAAAAGAAAGAATGACATTAATAATGTGAAGAAAGTAACTTAAGAGAGGTTCACAGACCACACTAGCATACTAACTGCTATAAAAAATTCTTCTCTCAGTATGCATCCCTATATTCCTGATGCAACCTATATACAAGCTTTACTGCACTTTCATGAAAGTGCAGAGTTAATGTAAAAGCAGCTAGCAGTCCAAGCTTTAGTGGCTGACCTTTCTTCTACAATTGTACAGCAACTTCAAAAAATGCAAGGAACTTCATATTCTTCACATGCTTGTAAATGCATGAAGCACTTGAAATCAACATTGCTCCAAAGTTATCTTCTCATGTAACATACTTCAATTGGTCAACTTCTTCTATTTGAGGTGAATTATATAATTTCTCTTCATACAGAGACTTCTTCATTTGAACAAGAAAGATTCTACACCCTCGAAGAAACCAATATTAGGCAATGCTAAACAGTGGCCTTCTTCAAATGCAGGGCTTGTTTTAGCTTCAAACCAACACTACCCCTGAGAACCAGTTCAAAAAACAACTCACTATAAATGTGAAAGGATGGAAGTTATGAGAAAAATCGAAATCCCTCCATATCAAAGATTTAAAAATAATAATAAACTTCTTCCTGAAACAACTGACAAAAAATCAGAAGGAAAATTTAAGAAGGTTGTATTTACTTTCATAATATCAGGACTGAGCAACTGTTGAGTACTCTGGACCCATTTTCCCTAATGATGATAGTTTGTACCAGAATGACAATTTAATTTCAAAATCATACAATGTCATAAGGGTAACTAGCTGGCTAATACAAATACAGATCAGATCAGAAAAGGAAAAATAAAAGCAGGTGAATGCAAAAGGAAAAGAAACTTCAGTGACCATCAAATACTGCATATTCTCACCCTGTATAATAATCTCTTGGAATATACACATCTCTTACTGGCCCATATCTTTCAAAAGGAATTCGAAGTTCCTCTGGTCTGCATAGACAGAAGTTTTCACACACAAGCCAAATGCCAAGTATATTCAAAAAGAGTAGGTCTACCAAAACACAGTTTTCAAATTAAGTATTTCCATGGACAAGAACCTGCAACTCAGGGGAATATTCCGAACCAAAAGACTCCCATTGTTCTGCCCCTTGCGCCCTCCATACCCCCTCCTTGGGGGGCTTCTTCCTCTGCCACCATATCCACGCCTTGGAGGACTGTAGTACGGTGGGCTGTATCTCCTCATGTTAGCTGGCAAGTGAATTTTATACACACTTTAGATATAAAAATGGATGAGACTCAATAACAGAGAACACAAATAATTTGAAAACAACACTAACCAGAAGCATGGTTCCAAACATTGGCATTGGATCCATACCAGTCTATATGTATCAGCCAATACAGAAATGTGAATAGGACTGTTGGTTGATATGCTATTTATTCCTGCAGATTCCATCACATATAGGTCCAACTTTATTTTTTGGGAGCATTTTATTAAAATATCTTATTTTTTTATAGTAACACACAAGTTTCCAAAGGAGTGCTGCTATTTTCCCATAGACTAATATTGGCTATAGTAATTTAGGGACAAAAACCCCAGTGTGAAGCATGGTTGTTAAAATTTTACGATACACGATTCGTATCTTATGATTCATACGATATGATAAAAGGAACGATTTGTATATATCAACAAATCTTACGATTCGTATAAATAATAGAATTATGGGGTTATTTTTTTTTTTTTTAGGTCCAGAGGTGTCCAAATGTCGCACCCGACTAGTCCTTCGGGGGGGGGGTGTGAAAACCCCCCTACCCGCACACACCGGGTAAATCAATGGGACCTTACTCTATACATATTCCCATGGGAAGTGGCCCTTCATTGGAGCTCCCATGGTTTGAACTCAAGACCTCCCTCTAAAAATCTTGCTCCCAAACCAATTGGAATAACCCCTTGGGGTTAAAATAATAGAACTATGGGGTTATTAGAAGTGTGAAATCATAAAACATTTCATTTTAATGGTTTGTAAGGCTCGACTTTATGAGCATTTTAGACCTTTCGATTTTTTTATGGTTTTTTAGTTCATTATTGAATTTTCACAATATAATTGGATTATATACTGGTCTTATACTTTTGAGAGTTGGAGCAGTGAAATTTGAGCTCCAATAAACTGATTATATAGAATTCACTAAATATTGAAAGAAAGTTGGAGAATTGCTCATGTTATTACATTTTAGATATATTTTACGTTATTTCATATATTTAACTATTTTTTATGGAAAACACTTGTGAATCTTATGATTCTACGAATTACAATACAAGATTTGCGATTCAAGATGTATTAATGATTTAAGATACGATTCGATTTTCACAACATTGGTGTTAAGTGTCATATTTGGAAAAATGACATGTATTGGCTGATAAAATATGCATCAGTCAATATTTCAAACCATGAACTATAATAGATAACATATTTAACAAAGAAGAAAAAATAGGTAGAAGTGAGGCAGTGAACACCAAATTTCCTATTGTGTTTGCTACCAAATCAAACAAATACCAAGTGATATAATTACTGAGTTGAACTAGTACCAGGTACAAGAGTCCTTAAAACCCAAACCTTTTCCATATCCTTTGAAAGGTAACCTTTTCCATATCATAAATTCATTTGAAATGATAACTTCAATGGAGAAAAGGCACAAAATAACAACCACAATCAGCAGCCTGAAGAGTTGATGTAACGACCTGCCCCGCTAGCACAATATTATCCGCTTTAGGCCCACACATTGGCCCGCATGTTTTTGCATTCGTGAGCTAACCCCAAGGTTGCTCCCAAAAGGCCTTTGAATAGAAGGAGAGAAGCTCCAACTTATATCCAGTGCTAGTCCATCACTCTGGGCAATGTGGACAAGGAACTCACGCCCCGGCGATTTTCTCTCCCCTCCCACACACCCACACACACAAGGGGTATTACAATCCACCCCCCTTAGGACCAAAGTAGTCCCCGGCTCTATCCACACCAATGTTGTAAAACTCGAATTGTATCGTGAATCGGTCTAGGGGTGTAAATCGTGAATCGAAAATCGTAGAATAGTAAGATTATTATAATAATAATATTTTTAAAGTATTATTTATAGTATAATTACATATAACATGACATAGAATAATAAAATGCATTTTCAATTTACACAAATTTCTTAAGCCACATCCACAAATTTGATATTTATCATTCATCATAAATAACCATCCATAAAAAAGATATAAAAATATATTAATATGAGATTTAAACATAAATATTAAGTACAGATAAATTTAAGAAATTAGCAAATAAATCAACAACATTTAAAATTTTAAATAACCATTAATAACATCCATCAAATATTTTTTTTAAACATTAGAACTATTTATTTTTTTAAATAGATACAAAAGATTGAACCTAGAAAAAAAAAAAGATTAGTTTGTTGCTAAAAGCTAATAAGAAATTAGTAAAAACAAAAGAAATAATAAGAAACTAGAAAGAATACAATATTTTTTTCCATATTGTTATTTTTTAACAGGCTATTAACAATATGGAAAACATTATTTACTTTATATAAAATAGATTTTATTTATAAAATCAATAAATGACATAGGCCTGGAACGGTTCAGTGAAATTGGAGAAATAAAATCTCGTAGGTCCTTGTCCGAGGACCTGCAAAGTTAAGTTAAAGTAGGATATGCGATTGAATATGCTTTGGGAATTCCTAAATCCTTTCGGATATGCTTAGGGTTTAATAAAAGAAGCGAATGAAAACAGAAGTAAAAACGAAAACAAAAACCAATTGCGGGAGAATAAATGAAAAAAAAAAAAAAACAGTTGCAGCAAAACTGAGAAGCAGCAGAAAACGTAGACGATCATGAAGAAAAAGAGGAAAGGGGATTATGAAAAAATAGAAGAAGGCCTAGAAGATGAAAACTTCCCTTCAGAACGTCTTTCATTTTTTCATTCCGCATTTCCTTTCTTCCATTTGAATCACGATTCTTGAGGTTGACACGTATGATTTGCGAGCCAACCCCAAAATCGTACGATTTTCGTCGTCTTGCAATTTTCTCTACAATTTGACTCGTTCTAGCTTCCGATTCAAATCGTGAATCGTGCTATTTTAACAACATTGGTTCACACCACAAGCAGAGAGTTGAACATGTCTCTGATACCATTTGTAACGATCCGTCCCGCTAACACAATATTGTCCTCTTTGGGTCCACATGGTGGCCCGCACGGCTTTGCATTGGCAAGCTAACCTCAAGGTTGCTCCCAAAAGGCCTTATGCTAGAAGGAGAGAAGCTCCAACTTAAATATCAATGCTAGTCCATCACTCTGGGCAATGTGGGACAAGGAGTTCATGCCCCTGGCGATTTTCTCTCCCCTCCCACACACACACGACGTATTACAGTTGATGACCATTGGTTTTTCTTTCAAATACCAATTGAATCAAGAAAAAGACGATTGTTAGATGGATAAAAGTCACAAAATCATAAACTATAAAAGTTAAAAAGGGGAGAACTCCATTTCGAAAACTGGAGATGAAGGGAAGGGAAGGGAAGGGGGGAGAGAGAGAGAGAGAGAGAGAGAGAGAGAGAGAGAGAGAGAACTCGGCAAAATCTATTGGATCCAATTTATTCAGTTTTTCCCATTGCCAACGGCTTTTCATGTGTTTTTTTTAGGAGTCTAGGTATACCACAATGGTCTCAACACTAAGAGATACCAGTCATGGAATAGTGGCACATGGGAACGGTTGCAGCCCCCATGCAGGAAGATGCAGCTTAAGTCATCTGCCCAACCCAAGCCACATGAAATCAAGCAGTTTTTAAGCAAGGTTCGTTCCAGGCTGATAATAACAAGCCTGGATTTTAGAAAGAAAGAAAGCCCATAACCTAGTTTTATTAATTAATATAATGTCACATATAAATGTAAAGTTCATTGAATATGAAATTTATATTTTCATAAAATTAAATAATACAATTGTATAGCACAATCTCACATAGTGTAGCTTAGTTGGTTTGAGCTTTTAGGAATAAACTAGAAGTCTTGGGTTCGACACTCCTTGGAGTTACCCAATTCGTGTATCCACGAGATTAGTCTCACATCCAATGTGGGGCGAAGATACCCAACATATTCAACAACAGCAATAATAATATAGCACAAACTACAAACTAACACCTTTTGGGCCCAAAATGCCCGAACTCAAATCAGCCCCATATATGGAATTCAAGTTTGAAAATGGGCTCAGACCTTGGATGCATCAAAATCAGGTTGCGTCCTAGTATCACCAAATTGGGCCACCCTGGCTTTGGGCCCAGATACTTTAATTACAAATTGGGCCCAGGCATGTGCAGGCACAAAACCCAGCCACCCACCCGAATTCTACTACCTTGTTTAAGAGTTGCACTAGATATACTCCAATAGTCCCATTGCCAAGGGATATTAATCATAGATTGATGCGGAGCATTCATCAGATTTAATTAGTCTAGTTTCAATTATTTAATTTATTTAGTTCAATTTGATGTAATTTTTTGGGATTATTTTTCATTAGATTATTTGAGAGTATTTTAATCATTGTGTAATTAGGGGTATTTTGGTCTCTTTATTTTATTGTAATTTTATTACAAAAATCCATGTAAGCCTCATTAGGGCTAATTAATGATGATAATGAGAAGAAAATTCTTTGCCTTATGCGCATGAGTTGGAGAGAATCCATGGCCCGTCAGTGAAAAGCCCGGTCTTTGGCCAGAAGCTCCGAAGTTGAGAAAGCTTCAACGCTTTTCCAGGTATTTCTGTCTTCTTCTATTTCTCTCTTTCCTTTTCTTCTTCCTCTTCTTGTTTCCCTTGTTGTGAACCCGTTTACCCATCTGAACTTCCATCGTCCCATCTTAACCGCTTCTCCTTCCTTCAGATTCGTCCAGACCCGACCCTCGTCAGAACCCATCCTCCATCTCTCTCTTTCTGCCCTTTCTCTCTGTGTCGCCCAGACCCTTTCATCACTCCTTCAACCATCGCCACTCCTTCAACTTTTCATCACCCCTTTGGGGGTCCATCCAATTAAGGTCATTAATACTGCTCTTCTCACTAAATGGCTCTGGAGATTATGTTCTGAAGGTGACTCCCATTGGAAGGATATTCTTATCTGCAGGTATAGGTTGGGTAACCGTGGTTGGACATACAATCATGTCCAGCACAGAGCTTCTGGCATGTGGCGTGTCATCGCTGCTTGTGTTGACAATTTCAAACAAGGCATCAGGTACAAGGTAGGTTATGGAGACAAAATTAAGTTTTGGATGGATTCATTGTGTTATACTTCTTTTTTGGCTTCTAGGTTCCCTTCTCTCTTATCGCCTCTCCATTAGCCCTCTTGGGGCCATCTCAGACTTCTACTACATGACAAGTGAACAAGTTGTGTGAGACATTCCTCTTCGTCGCAACTTGTCAGATTCAGAAATAGAAGCCTTCTCAGATCTCCTTCACATCTTATAATCCCTACCGAATCCGCACCAATTTGGAGGACAGTATTGTTTGGTGGCCTGACAAGACGGGAGTTTTCTCGATCAAGTCTTTCTTTGCTTAGATGTTGCCAACTGTCGACTCTCCTTGTGTCAACCCCAAAATTTGGTCCTCCAAAGCTCCTCCGAGAGCAATTGGTTTTCTTTGGACTGCTGGGTAGGGGAAAATCTTAACTCAAGATAGCTTACGAAAAAGAGGAAAAATAATTATTAGTGCTTGTCCTTTTTGTCTACATGCATCTGAAGAATCGAATAATCTACTTATTCATTGCTCCTTCTCCACCGAGGTTTGGAATTCTGTCAGATCAGATTGGGATGACTTGGGTCATGCCTTTGTCGGTGGCCAAGTTGTCCTTTGCTTGGGACATTATCTCTATCGTCTAAATGCTCTGCCTTGTGGCAGTTATCACTTCTTGCCACTATTTGGAGCCTTTGGTTGGAAAGGAATAACGAAATCTTCAATGGTATTACAGAATCAACTTCTTCGGTTGCAAGACGTAGCCTCACCAAGTGTGTTGCGTAGGCTATCTTCCTATAGGATTTCTAGAATATCTCTATGTCAGACATCTTGCGAGCATGGAAAGAAGTGCCTGATCTCGTTTGAACTCATTCCGATTTTTGGCCTGCTATTTGGACTTTCTTTTTTGTTTTACATGTGATTGGCTCTAAGTCATTTTCTTCTTTATGTATTTGCACCTCTAGTGTTCTTTATTTATTAAAATATGAACCATTTCAAAAAAAAATTGGGAACCATTCAGTGGATGGGGCCCAATATGACTATCCTAATGATACAGGTCCAAAATATAACGGGCTAATTAGACGGGTCCAACTAGGGTTTCCACAGCCAAATGTATCCATGAAGTCCAACCAATTTGCTCAATCAGATGATGTGCCAGCATCACATATCAGTGTATCAAAAGCACTCCTCTTGTTCAACAACTGGGTGTTGTATTAGGTCTACTGCTCCCACTTTCATCAAGCTCATTCATTATCAAGCGGGTGATGAGAGTAACAATTTCTAGACAGGTTGATGGTGGTGACTCTCCACTGTGTTACCAATTCCCTTATTACTTAATGAGGCTTTTCGAAAAGACAGAAGATTCTGACTATTTTTCTGGAAGCAACCCCTCACTGGATTGGACACCCTTTTATTTCCACAATTTGGTTGACAAAGTAATAATTTTGTCTTGGCTTGTTCACTTCTTCAAAGGGTTAATGTGCCAAAAAATAGTTGAAATTTCTATTTCTTAACATTATTTCTACAAGTGTTACCCCACCCATTACACCTAGGGTTTGGAAGTTAAATGCCCCACTTAGAGTCCTAGGGTTCATTTGGATGGCAAGCCTAGACAAGATCTTGACTATTGATCACCACTATTCCTAGAATCATCTTTAGGTCAATGCTTGTTCTTTGTGTCTTCGTAACGTTGAATCCATCAACTGTCTATTGATGGACTACTCAAGGAAAATGCGAAAATTCTTCTTTCGTCTTTTTAAGACTCGATGGGTTAGACCTTGCTCTATGGCTAATCATATGGTCTTAGGGGTTGGCTCATCAAAGTGTCGTATGGTTTGGAGATTATCTTTGGCTGCCATTCTTTGGCCTCTTTGGAGAGAACAAAATGATAAAGCTTCTAAAAATAAGAAAGTTTCTCCCAATCACAGTGCTTCTTCATCTAAGCCCAAGGTTTTCTCCTAGGCCTTGTCTCTAGAGAGTTTTAGATCTCTCCAAGTCAGATTTCCGAAAGGATTCATCCTTTTGTTTTTATATTTTCAAATATCATCTATCACTGGGATCTACTTCCAAGAAATAAGCAAAAACTAAATTTTGATGGAAGTTTCAGCAAAGATTCTAGTAGAAGGGGGCACTTGTGAACTCATTAATGATCCTAATCTTTGTTTATTTCCTCGTATTCTAAATCCTTCAGCAAGTGCTACTGCCAATAATTTGGAGCTATTTCCTCTTCTCAGAGGTTGTTACTCTCTGACTCTTTAAAAATTCCAATGTAATAGTGAAGCATCATTCAAGATATGTTATTTCTTGGAGTTCCTCTTTTTCATACCCTTGAAGTATGTCAGAACTGATACTTGAAATTCAAGATATTAGAAGATCAATAAATTGTGGAACCAAGCAATAAAAAAATTAGCTCAAACGCTTAATCAATCTTGTTTCCTTTTTTACGTAAACAGAAGCTATTGTGTATTATTACGCTCTTAATGTAATTCTTCTTTAATTCTTTAAAAATAGTACCTTAGAAAAATGAGATACAACTACCGTTGATAATGATGATAATGGAGATGATGTCAACATTCATCAAGTATGCATTTCTGCTAAATCTCATCAAATTAACAACGTTAACACCTAAAACCTTTCCATGTAAAACATCTCCTCTCTAACCTTCTCCCTGGGTGATCTCAAGGATAATGATTTCAATATTTTGCTTCTAATATACAAGATATGAACCTAAATCAATCTCAAAATAGTCACCTCTAGTCGAAAAGTTGCCCCAATGCTCTCTCCAACTCTCCAATTACAGTTCTTAATCTCAATGGAATAGTACTTGCACAATTACATAGCATGTATATTCTTCTAAAGAAATTGCTAAGTCTTTCTCTATCTTAAGAGCATTCTTGCATTCAATTTTTGTTAAACAATTTGGTTTCCCATCCTTTAAAAACTCACATTTCAGCATGTAAGCAATATGGTCATGCTCACCCTTCATCATTCTTGCTAGTTTCCTTTTTTACGTAAAGATAAGCTATTGTGTAATATTACGCTCTTAATGTAGTTCTTCTTTAATTCTTTAAAAATAGTACCTTAGAAAAATGAGATACAACTACCGTTTATAATGATGATAATGGAGATGATGACAACATTCATCAAGTATGCATTTCTGCTAAATCTCATCAAATTAACTACGTTAACACCTCAAACCTTTCCATGTAAAACATCTCCTCTCTAACCTTCTCCCTGGGTGATCTCAAGGATAATGATTTCAATATTTTGCTTCTAATATACAAGATATAAACCTAAATCAATCTCAAAATAGTCACCTCTAGTCGAAAAGTTGCTCCAATGCTCTCTCCAAATTTCCAATTACAGTTCTTAATCTCAATGGAATAGTACTTGCACAATTACGTACCACGTATATTCTTGTAAAGAAATTGCTAAGTCTTTCTCTATCTTAAAAGCATTCTTGCATCAGAATTTTTGTTAAACAATTTGGTTTCCCATCCTTCAAAAACTCACATTTCAGCATGTAAGCAATATGGTCATGCTCACCCTTCATCATTCTTGCTAGCTACCTGCACATTTAGCTTTTCTTTTTCAATACAATGAATAATCCCTTGCTTTGATTCTACTTCATCATCAATTTCAATTAGATGACATGCGCTTAACATGCATTTAAAATGCATACTCCATCAATTCATCATCTTAGCTTCCCAATCTCCTTTGATTTAATTAGTTTTTTTTTATTTCATGTTTAACGCACAATACTTTACCAAGATATCAAGTTCCTTTCCTCTTTCTTGGAAGATTGACACCCATCTCTTCTTATGTAATTCCTAGCAGTCCCAAAAACACATGCAAACTTGTCATATAAGCCTTACCAAGTCGCCAATACCTTTTTAGAATTTTTGTACTCCTTTTAAGCCCCTAGCTAGAACTTTCTTGGCATTCTATACTTTTCTCAATCATTAATTCAGCACCATGCCAAAGATACAAACAAACATTCAACCATCCACTGCCAAAAAGGATTTAAAAATCAGCCAATGATGACAATCTTTGGAAGCGGATGTTGACAGCCAACCATTCCTTGCATGTGGGTGCAAACTTGTACATCACAATCATAATCTACAAAATAAAAAACACACCAAAAAAAAATACCTACATCATGCAACATAAACCAATGCAATAAGATGCCTAATGGAATGGAACATCCAACCTCAGTTCATCAAAATAGCATGAAGGGTGAAGAGTATACATAACATTTAGACACTATAATTCAAACTTAAGAGTCAATTTATTACAAGCAAATAATATTGTCAAGTCATCAGAAATTGTAATTTAAATTTGAATTTAAATTATGTTAACTTAAGAAATCACACAATGAACACGTGTAAACATGAGATTTGCATTCAAATGCAGCCCAAATATTTTAAACAAATAATTCTATGTGAACAATTTCTCGATTCAAACAGTAAAAGAAAACAGTGATGAAATTAACCATCCAGACAAGGAATATATTTGTATGAGTGTGATAGGGCATCACATCATATATCCGCAATTGACTGACAAAATTGCTAACAGTATTGTTTGTCAATGTGAAACATAAGAAAGATGAAGTTTCATGGGGTCCACCTGGACCCACAGTGATGCATGTAATGCGCAATGTCTGTAAGTCACGCAGAATTGAAATCCCTCAAAGTTCATTCGAAGATGGTATAGAACTGATTTGGCCCCACATCAGCTTTATACCCACTTTGTGTGAACTTTGAGGTCCTTTCAATCTGCATCACTAAGGAACCACATGGATAAGACAAGTAGTTTCTTTTTTTCTAAAACAGTAACTTTATAGAAGGGACAAGCCTCAGAACTACAGAGGCTGGGAGGGGGTCCTGAAACACATGAAAGAAAAAGGGAAAGCAATCCAAAAGGCAACAAAAGAAGGGCCAAACAGGGAAACTCCGAACAAAAACCACCGCAAAAACTACATTAAAACTCCTTCAAAGCTCAAATACCCACTTTATCAACCTAGCCCTTTGCCATCATCATTTGAACCCATAACCAGAGGATGACAGCTGTCAAGTTCCGTGATTTTGTCATTCATATATTGAATTTTTTTTAATTCTAATCCATCTGTTTATCCTAATCTTAACAGATGGACCATAAAAATAAAATAAAAATCAAATTTCAAGAAGCAAAACTACACGTTAGGAAGACTGGATGAGAATAAAACTCCACCATTCTCTTATTCACGAGGTCCGCTGCATATGTCATCTGACCCATGCATTATGTGTGAATCATACCCAATAATCAATCCCTTCCAATGTCATCTACCTACCCTTCAAAAAAAATCTCCCTACCTATGTCCTTACCACAAGAATCCATGCTCCAAATATCTCATTCACCCATAACATTGTTTTTATGTTAGAGATCTGTACCGATGATATGGAAAATTTCATCAATTTTTGTGGTCCAAAATCTAGTAATCTTAACAATTGGAATTTAAAGGTACAACCCACGGATCATGCTGCTAAGGCAGACACGGACACAAAATCCTCATTTCTCATCGGAAATTGTCATTGAATGAAACTAGTTAACAAAAAAAGATAACTTCCCATCTTTCTAAATCTACTAAACAATTTTTTATCATGCTTCAAGTCCTACTAATAGCTTTCTAGTTTCTAATCATAAAAACAGAAGTTCTGAATCAAATGAAGAATTACGATTGGATGCACTGAAAGGAAGGTACTTACCTGAAAAAGGAAAGGCATTTTTACCCAAAAAATCTTGAACCTATTCCTTTTTCTTTTTCTTTTTTGAGGTCAGGAGGTGTCCAGGCGCACCTGACTAGTCTCCCCCTATCCGTACGCACCGGGACCTTACTCTATACATATTGGGAAGTGGCCCTTCATTGGGACCCCCATTGTTTGAACCCAAGACCTCCATCTAGAGATCTTGCTCCCAAACCAACTGGGATAACCCCTTGGGGTTAACCTATTCTTAATTTTCAGTCAAAAGAAACGGAACTTTAAACACTTTTCTTTTCGTTCATCCAAACGGAGTGCAGGGTTTACCAAACCAGAGAATGAACAACACGGCCAACCCTAACCCTAACTACGGCTACGATTAGATCAAAGAATGAAGAAACGGAGATCGAAATAAGAGCGTAAAAAAAATACCTAACGATACCTGGAAGTAAGCGATATTTTCCCGAAAAAGTAATCAATGGATCCTCTCCGCAACAAAAAAGTTAGGACGGATTTTTGAGAAATGGGAAGCCTCAGCGTGTCTCGCAGAGTAAAACCCTAGGAGTAAACAATAAACAATTAATAAATAAAGTCCCACCTCCGCTTCTTCTATGCACGGACAAGCGCTCCGATTGTGCGTCTTCCACACATTGACAAGAGGAGCGGTTAAAGGGGAAATGACTTCCTGAGAGAAATGAAATAAGAAGGTAAATGATGCTATTTGATTTTATACTGAATTTTTAAGTACTGAGGATAATTTCAAATAGAGATATATGAGATATAAAAATTTAATTGTTAAAAACAATAATATAAAAATGGCTTCAATAGTTTCATAAAATTTAAATAGATATATATGTATTTCTACATTTAGGAATTAATGAACAATTTATATTTTTAAGAGATAGATCCAACATATCCTAAATAGCACAAATTAAAGTTATATGACCATTCCACTTATCTATATTAGGAGTTGCTAATTTTGGAATATAAAATCTTTGGCAATGTTTTAAAAATCAAACTATTAATTGAACTATTTTATATAATGATTTGATTTATTAAGTTCAATAGTTAAGTCGAAACTGTAATGACTTGTCCCGACCTTCTAGCATAATATTGTCCATTTTGGACTTGCATCTGGCCCTACTTCACTTTACATCTAAGGACCCAAGCCAAAGAAGCCCTCAAATGGCCTTGTGCTAGATGGAAGAGCCAACCTTTTATGTACTCAGGGAACTCAAGCCCCCTAGGCAATGTGGGACTATTAAACATGTCCATTGTGTTAATCTCAAGCACCTGACGATTTTATCTCTCTTCTCGCACACTTTATCTTTTAGACAGGCCCTCCTTTGGGGCGAGGTACTACAACCACCTCCCTTAAGACAGCTGGTTAAGACATGCACCAGCCCACACCCTTCACCGAGAGTTAAACCATGTTCTTATACCATTTGTAATGACTTGTCCCGATCTTCTAGCACAATATTATCTGCTTTGGACTCACACCTGAGCCTACACGGCTTTGCATTTGAGGACTTACGTCAGGGAAGCTCTCAAAAGGCCTTTTGCTAGATGGAACAGAGCCAACTTCTTATATACTCAAGGAACTCAAGCCCCCAAGGCGATGTGGGACTATTAAACATGCACATTGGGGCTAATCCCAAGCACTAGATTTTATCTCTCTTCTAGTGCACTTTATCTTTGAGTCAGGCCCTCCTCTAGGGCGGGGTACTACAGAAACACTTTAAACCATTTGAATCATAAAGTTAATATAAAATCAAGGGTGGCCATTTAGACACCCCATTTTTCTTTTAAGAGACACTCCATTTCAAAATTTTGTATGAAAATTACCATTTTGCCCCTCAATTTTTTTAAAAGAGGATTTCTCTACACAAAATTGAGGGGCAAAATGATAATTTCACATAAAAATTTGAAATGAGGTGTGTCTTAAAAGAAAAATGAGGTGTCTTAATGGCTATCCAAAATCAAAGTAATGAAGTACATTGTTATGTTTAAGAATGAATTAATTTAAACTGTGAAAAACTAAAAACCGCATTACAATCATGATATTATAATAGCGAATAATGAGAAATAATACTTTCAACAAAGGAGAAGAAAAGAAAAATAAATACATAAATAATATTTTTAAATAAGTTAAACTATCTTAAGAACCGAAGCTCTTTAGAAACTGGTTCAAAGTCTAAAGAAATTGAACCACAAAATTTAATTTAGTTTTAAAAATGCCAATTTAAAAAAGACGATCCATGAAAAGGGCTATTGGTGCGAGAGTAGAAGTCATTGCAAAGGTGAAAAGGACTATTTGGGGTTTACAGTGACAGCCACGTTGAAGGGCATAAGAACATTGACATGGAAGCGTAATGGTCTATTATGTGTCTAATGAGCCCCAATCTAAGGTATGCGTGTCAAACTAGACAAGCCTAATTATAAGATAGGCTTAAAGACCTATTTTTTTTTTCTCATTTCATGTGCTTTAAAGTTTTTCCCATATTAATCAAGTACTTAATATTTGGTATACAGAGTGAGGCAGGCAATCTTTGGTGATAATCAAAATTTTCAATTTGAGCTAAAATAAGTCTAAATCTAATCAAGGAAGATAGTTAGGGATTTGATGTTCTCATGTTCAAAAAGGCTCAACAATTCCTACCACTATTTGTGAAAATCATGTATGAAATCTTATTTGGTTGTGTTTAGAAGAATGGAAGCTTAGAGCAAACTTTCCATTTCAAAGTGTTTTCTACGTACAAAGACAGCTTGCAAAAGTTGTCCCTTCTGGATCCTAAGAATTGAATCTCAAATTCCAAATTCAGAAGACATCAATAGGCCAGTCCAATAATATGGGACAAATATAGTAGCAATTGCTGGATAGGACCAAGCCTAAGGTATGCGCCTCGAGTTGGAGCGTTTTAGTATGGAATAAGTTTAAGAGTTTGATTTTTCAAGTTCCATCAATTTTGATTATTCCAACTTTATGAGATAAGGTATGAAAAAATAATTGCACATGACAATGAAATTTTAAATAATTAAATCATAAAGGTAAAATGATATTCAAATGCATATAAAATTATGACACCTCTTATTCATGCGACCTCTTCTATGTAACATCCAATATTTAGTTGTCTAGTCCAGGGGTCAAAAAATCGGCTCGGCCGATATATCGGCCGATATGTAAATATCGGCCGATATCAGATACGGACGATATGTCGGCCGATAATTTTATCTCTCATACCGATATCGACATTTTCTCTCTCCTCCGATATCGGAACCGTGAAAAAACCGCAAAAAACCGTGATGAATAGTGGTGAACCATGACAAAACCGCAAAAAACCGTGGACACCCTGAGAACCGTAAACCCTGAACCGCAGAAAACCGTGGAAAACCGCGGAAAACCGCGAAAAACAGCGAAAACCGCGAAAAAACGCGAATACCCCTGAGAACCGTAAACCGTGGAAAACAGCGGAAAACCGCGAAAAACCGTGTAAAAACCGCGAAAAACCGTATCGGTGTTTTAAATTTTTTTTTTTTAAAAAAATACCGATATTTTCGAATATCGGCCGATATTAGGGCCGATATTGGGGACCATTTATCGCCCATATCGGCCGATATTCCAACTGTACGGCCGATACTTATCGTATCGGCCGATATTTCAAGGTTTCAAAAAACCGATATATATCGGCCGATACGATATGTATCGGCCGATATTTAAACCTTAGGTCTAGTCACTTTTCAAAATAAATTTCTTGATGGTTTTTATTTTGACTTTAGAGTCGTTTGAAGCAAAGATTGAGCCAAGGGAAGCTATTTAAGCCCCGGAACAATTCGATGCCTACGGTTTTCGAGTGTATACATTAAGAGTTTTACCCAATACTCTTATACTCAGATAGAGATCGTGGTCTTAGAGTTATTCGTCATAAAAAAGGGAAGCTATTTAAGCCTCATTAATTAGAGAAAGTATCTATTAATTTTCAACTAATTTAAATAAATTTAGGTAAAATGTGTCAAAATTATATAAACCATAAGTAGGTAAATTTTCACTTTCTTATTGAGAAAAAAATTGTTTTAGTTGATGTGTAATATCAACCTCAAGTTTCCCCACATAATGACAAGGCCAATAGTTCCAGACAAAAAGAGCCCAAATTTTAGTCTATTTTTGATATTCTAAGTGTTCCAAAAAAAATGCCCACCCCAAATTAGGCAATACCAGGGGTCGAGACATCAGCCGATATTTATAATATCAACCGATATCCGATATATATCGACGATTTCGGCCGATATTAACACTTTTTTTTTTTTAAAAAAAGAAAAAAATTAAAAGAGAGAAGAATATAGGCCGAATTTTAAACCTTGGGCAATATGATTGAAGTCTTTTTTTACCCATTGAAGGCCCAATATAGCTGATTCATTTAAAATTTAATTTTAATTCAATCAGTTAAACTGTCATTTTAGACTTAAAATTTTAATTATAAAATATTATTATTTTTTATGAACCATCTATTAAAACTACTATAATTAGATTGAAGCTATTATAATTAGATGCGACAGTTTCCCAACTTCTTTCTATAAATAGTCTTTTATTCATTCTATCCAATCACATGATACACAACTGTTGAATAACTTGTCCTTTCTAACTTGATCGTGTCAAACTTTTTTACAAATTTTACATTTTAAATTATATGTTAAATGCAAAAATAATGAAAAAGATTAGTCAACCTTTTTTTGAAAGATGATTAGGGAGACTAGTCAAGTTGCCTCACCAACTAGACAAAATAGTAAAAAGAATTAAATACATATTTGACTCACCTAGTCAACTTATTGAATCTCCTAATCCAGCAAACCTGATTACTTTTTAAATCGTAATCATTATCCTGTCGAAAATCCATAGCCAGCATTAAGCAACAAAGCATCGTCATCATCCTTTAAACCATTTTTTATATCAAATTAGAGTGATGTGACTCAAGCAACAAATATTAAAAAAAAAAATCAACAGCTAGAATCGTTTTTTCTTTTTTGGTCTGTGGGATACTACTTAGCTGTGCGGACTGCGGACACGATTTGTTATTGTTTTGGAAAAATTTCTAAAACAAAAGTAGACTAAAATTTAATATTATAATATACTATTTACCTAGTAAATATAAAACGTAACATGAAAACTAGAAAGATTAAAATAATTTATTTGAGGCCAATAAAAAAACTAAATTTCAGATAAATGAAAGAAAATGATAAATCAGGGTCTTGCTGCTGAATGACAAGTTTAATTTTTTCTCCCTCTCTCTCTCTCTCTAAACTAACATGTAGTGGTCATCAAAATGTATACACGGCAGTAATGCAATTGTCTTTTTTTTTTTCAGAGACTTCTGTTAGGTAATTCAACATTAAAACATCAAACTCATTCAGCCTTCAGCTCAAACAGATTGACTGCTGGATTTTAGGGTACAAATTCATAGTTAGCAGTCTCTGTCTAAACAAATATACGTAGTTTCTTCTGACAGGCTTAAATCCAGATACAGTTTCACCTTCTAACAAAGAGAAAAAAAATATTGTATAACACATCAACAAAAACTAATCTTTAACACATTTCTCGCCTGTTGAAATATTTCAGAACTCTACATAGATGGGGATGAAGTAAGAACAGCCACAATCCTGTTCAACAAGTTCAGTCCAAACACAGTTTCCTCACAATTGACTTTGACTAAGATGTTCAAAGGTTCCAAGCATTTGCCTTCTACAATGATGGTCATTAAGCATGGAAGCGAGTTGCTTAAGATCTCACCACTGAACCGTAAACATAATCCTGTCAGCCCATCAATGCTGTTGGTAACTGGCATGTCAATGGATACAAGAAAAACATTTGCATTGCCCAGCATCTTTGATGCTATGCTCCGGCATATAACAAGAAATTTGTCGTCATTAAATGAACTCTGATCCATCCCATTGTTTAGCTCCATGATATGGTCTGCGAAGGTGCACCTGTTGCAACAGAAGAAACAACGAGTCAGTTCACATATTTTAAACTAAAAAGATGAGGCAGCCCTTAAAAAAAGAAGCATTTTTTTATCAGTAACAATAACTTTCATTCTGAGAAGGATACAAAAATAAAGTAACCATAATAGTTGAGAACTTCACTGAAACAGGAATTTTAAAACAAATACACCCCTGTTCTTTGTCAAAATACAGACCACCTAAACCAAACCACCAAGGAATCCAAAAAGAGCCTCCTGAACCAAAACAACAAAACAAAACCCACAAACAGAAAGATTATCTGCAGAGAGAGATCACTCTCATAATCCACATTACCAAATAGAAGGGAATGAAACCATTAAAATATTTCACTATGCTCATCAAGCCTCCACCAGACCTAACATGCTGCTGGTTGGACAGTTGAGCATCATCTTAAGCATGATCAGGGGGGTTTTCATCCAAGCAAACTAAGAAGTAGACTTGGACTTGGCCCTTGTCAAAACCCAGCCTAAGCCCTGATCCAGCTTGACCTGCATTTGGACTTGATAAGAGAGCGGGGAATATGGCAGGAACACTGACATCCACCCCACTCCTTAACCAATCCACCTGCTTAGTTGATACCTCTAGAGTTGCAGACAGAATTTCATTTTTTTTTTTTTAAAGGGAAATGAGGAGTTACAGACAAAGTTAATACTTGTAAGAAGAAATATAGGCTTCTGCTATTTGGCAGGAGAATGGAGAGAATAAATCAGCGAAATTCATGAAGGAGATGGTGAGTGCAAGAAGTTAGCAATGAAAAACTCTGTTGATGGCAGCCTGTTGCCAATCAGAGTTCACTTGGAAACTGAATTGAGCTCAATACCATCCTATCCAGAGGTCCAGAACCTAAGCAGCCTACTAAATTCATTCTTAAAAGTAAACTTGGGGCAAAATTGCCTTTCCCTGACGGACAGGAGGCATTGACATTCAATCTTCAACAGATTTCAATTTTAAGTTCATCTCCAAGTGGCTTTAGTACATAGAAGATTCCAGTGATGCCCCTTGGAAATATTTGCCCATTCAGAAGTACCATATCCTTAATTCTGGGTGGGAGGTGGCCCCTCATCTGAGGAGAGCTTCCAGGATGTGGCAAGCAATTGTGCCTGTGTGGAGAAGTTCAATCTTGGAATTCAGCTTTGTGTAGGAAATGGCTCCAGATTCTGTGGCAAGTAATTGTGCCTGTGTGGAGAAGCTCAATCTTGGAATTTAGCTTTGTGTAGGAAATGGCTCCATAATCAAGTTTTGAAGAAATGTCTGGAGTCGTGGTTCTCCTATAGCTATGCAATTTCCTTTGCTTCTGAGAATTACTTTATATATTTCGGTGGTTGATTCCTACAGTATCCTAGGGAGCCAGACTATCTGGAACATTCAGTTCCATAGGAATCTCTCAGAAAGTGAAACTAATGAGTTTGCATGTATTCAAGCCACTCTCGATCAAATTTTCATCTTCCCATCTTAAAATGACTCCACTATTTGGACCTACTTACTTCACTGTCAAGTCCTTTTTCCAATCATTCAACCAACGCCCAATCCAACCCTGTAATGAACCAAACAATTCAGACTAGCAATGCTCCCCCCTAGAGTATTTGGGCTTTCATTGGACTGTTGGGCTTGGCAAATTGTTACGACTGGAAATGTCCACAGGGGACAGGGAATGGATGATCGACAGATGTACCTAGTCTTCAGATGACAATGGATGTTGATCACATTCATTTGCACCATACCTTCTCCTCTCAGATTTGGAGTGTTGTCTTCAATCTTCTTGGAGTCAATTGGGTAATGACAAATTCTGTCACTCATCTTTCCTACTTGTAGATGTTCTCTAGCAGTATCTCCAGATTTTCCATCCACTGGTAGCTAGCCTTCTTCACCATCATTTGGAGCATCATGTGGGAGAGACACAGCCGGGTTTTTTCCCTTGTTTTTTTTGGAATAAGACAGAAATCCCCTCTTTGGTTGCTGATAGGGCTCAAGGTGAAGTGCATTGATTGGGCTTTGCCCTTGGAGGAGTTTCAAGGCCTTTCAAGATCTGACCTATTTTGTGCCTGAAAAGACTGCATTGGGTTTGTTCTTGTTTCTTTTGCTCTTATATTGTTTTCTTCTTACTGAAGTTGGTTAAAAATGGTTTTTCCTGTATTAGTTGGTTTGCTCGTATCCTCTTGTATACTTCTAGTGCTCTTTTAATTTAAGTTATATTTCAAAAGAGATGAAGAGCAAAGAAAATGGCCTTACAAGAGGGACCAACAATTGTCTACGCAGAAGAATTTACATGAAGTTCCATTTACTTGTACTACCATTTTTTTCTCATTTTCCATGAAGTTTCATTTCCATGTTGTCACTGCCAATCAACTACACACAAAGAAGCCCAATATTTATTCAAACACGTAGAACCAAGTGTTTCGCTAACATGTGTCTATAAAAGTGAAATGGCAAGGAAATGTAGTTCCATAGAAATGCCTCCACAAACTATTAAAAATAAACTTTTATGGCTCATTGATGGTAGGTGGACTGACAGAATCCACATCATGGGCAACACAAGTGAAGGGTATGAGACTTGAAAGATGGTTTCTTCCTTGAGATGATATTTTGGCAATTCATAGGGAGAGTTGGATATGGAGGTGGACGCACTTGCTAGAGCAGGACCGGGTTAGTAGGACTGAAAAGGCAATAGGAAAATCATATTTGTCAGATCTTTGTCGTTCCTAACCACAAAGTTTTACTAGAAAGGATGACATCTATGAAAGGTTCAAGATATATTTTGGTTTATTACAGATGAAATTGGCCATTTTTCAAGAAATGGAGCGTTTCAAAAGGATCAAATTAAATGAACCAGTTTTAACTGAAAAAGACTCAGTAGTAGTTAACACAGATTGCTTCTTTCCTCCGCACCGTTTTTACTTCCACTTAGAGTAATCCAACCTAAAATGAGGGTAGAGGGAATCTTTTGACCCAAATCTTGTTTAAATGCCTAAAAACTAATCCAGAAGAGCACCAGTTGTAGCAGTAGTAATATTAATATTAATGTCATTCAATTATCATCGTTCTCTGGATTATTGAGAATCTAGAAGTAGATCGATGGTGACTCCAGTACATCAGTGAGGACTAACATAGCAATCCTTTTTTACTGTTCCCCATCACTCCAATCACCGAACAGCATCTAGACCTTGCAACAGTTCAAATGGAGTCGGATTTGCACCTGATCTATCTCAGATCAGTTCCGATCTAGTTACCCATTTACCTGACTGAAACCGATTCAAACGATTTAGACTATTTACACATTTAGATCATTTAGGAAAAAATAAAAAATATTAAACAACAGAACGTCCATAAATATTTAAAAAAAATTTGTATAAAAATGTTCAATTAATAAACTTTTGTATATGGAGATATTTAAACAATTAAAGCATCTACATGAGCATTCAAAAAATCATGACCGATATGTTTAGCATTAGACAATAACTCAATACCATCATAAAATAAATAAAAAAACATATAAAAAGACATTCAAGCTCACTTTTAGTGATGACATATAACTTCAACATATAAATAATATTTTAATAACATAAAATACATTAAAAATTATAAATAGACTCGATACTACAAATGCACCCATGAAATAAGTGGTTAGCATTACTTTGACCGTGTGTTCAATGCAAAAATAATTTCATTGTCATAATAATAGATCTAAACAACTATAAGCCAACTCAACTTGTTAGTAAACGTAATATTTACATGTTTTTGGTATATACAAGCTAAGAGATTTATATTTTTTGTTTACTCATACATTATTTTGCCAAATGGTAATGTGACATGTTTACATTGGCTTGTGCATTACACATTTTGTTTATGTTTTGCCTTAGGGGGTGTGGGTATCCATCGTCTGACAAATTTTTATATTATTTTTTTTGGATTTGTAGGTATTTACATTTTTTGTTATTTTAAAAAATGAGCTAAATGTGTAAATGGATAAATGGGTTTGGGTTGGGTAAATGGATCAACCTGTTTAAATAAATGGGTAACTAGCTTTTTGGTAGACCCAAACTGATTATTCTTAAAAATGAGCTAAATGTCTAAATGGGTTTGAGAAAACTTGACCTGTGACCAAATTAGATCTGACCCGACTAACCCATTTAATAAACAAATAATGGGTTGGGATTGGTGACCTGAACCATATTACAAAACCGATCTTTTCTAGTGAGAATAACCTCCTTAAATGGGTGTAGACCTCATTTGATTGGATGTGTTCATATTGACAAGGCAATAGTTGGGTCAATCAAATCTAACCATTTATAAATGAGTTCAAGTTGGGTCTACCCATTTATAAATGAGTTTAGCTCAAGCCTACCATTTATTAAATGGGTCAGGTCAGGTCTACCCATCTACTAAATGGACTGGGTCAGATAAATAGGTTGAGTCAGATTTTGCCAAGTCTAACAGCATCACACCATCCACATTATTAACTATAAAAAAGGACCTACGTGTTTATATATTTATTTTTTAAGAAAGGACCTATATTGGTAGACTTCGTAGAAAAACCCATATAAAGCCAATTCTAACTCAAATTACCTTTTGCCCTTATACTCCCATTAAGTTAATTTTATTTTTTTTGATGCGGGGCAGTTTCTATATCCAGTCTTTATTTTTAATTATTATTGGCATTATTGTATTTTTATTTTTTAGTTATTTTATTCCAGTGTTAGTCTACTAATTTTGGATTTATTTCAGAATATTTTGAGAATTTCCATGTAATAGGGTTTTTTTTTTCCTTTTCTTTCCATGCAAGTTATTAAGCAATGTAAGCCCCATTAGGGCTACTCAATGAAGGAATGAAATGAAAGAAAGCTTGAAGCCTTAGCCACCATGATGTGCATGGTGATGATTTCCCCTTGAGGGTTTGGTGTGAAGCCAACTGAATCAATTCTCCTAACTTCTCCTTCTCCTTTCCACATCTTTTTCAGGTATTCTTCTTCTACTTCTCTTGTCTCTTCTTCTTCCTCTCTCTTCTTCTGCTTCTCTCTCTTATTTTCCTCTTCTTTCCTCTTTTCTTGCTACCGTGGATCTACCCAGATTTGTTTCGCAACCCCTTATTCTCTCTTCTTTTCCTCTTCTTTCCTTTCTTCTTGCTACCGTGCAGCCAGATCTACCCAGATCTGTTTCGCAACCCCTGTAGCCCTTCCTATAGCCATCGTAGACCATTCTAGACCCCTCCTTGGGTTTCGCCTCTCACCCAAAACCACTCTGCAGCCTTCGCCCCTACTGTTGTCTCAGACCTCTCCAGGTCCCCATACAGCCATCGCCACCCTTCTATGGTTCATCCTCCCCTGTCGCCTGCCCCCCTAGAGACCACTACCTATGTCGCCCGTTCCAGATCTACCATTGCAGCCCTTTTCCATCGCCATTGTCACTCTTTTCCATTGCTCCCTTCGCTGCCCTCAAAGAACCATTCGCATTTCCCTTTTCTTTTACCCTATCTGTGTCCCTCCTTTTGTTCCCTATTTTAACCCATGTGCTATTTAAAACCATATGCCAATTCATCTAAAATCAGGTGTGCTCGTTTCATTCAAAATCATTCCACTCTTTTATTTGAATCTTCATATATTTGCTTTACACTTGATTCCAAGGACTTTTGCATGATTATTTGTGGTAATTTCATACTAATTAATTACATATAAATTGGAGTTTAATTTCAACCCATTTTAGATTTAGGGTGCATTATTCTGATTCAATTTAATTTTTAGTGAACCACATTAGGCATTTACTTTATCCCTTTTTTTCCTGCATCATTTTTCATGTGCCATCACACACTCATACCCACGAACCTAGTGTATTGTATGCTTAGTATACAAAGTTATCATCAAAGTTGCACTCACCATTGGATTGAAAATGATTCTCTTAAAAACTTATCCACCAATTGAGTTTGGAGCTCAACTGATGCGGAACACCATACGAGTTTCCATATTTAGCAAGTTTCTATATTTAGATTTAGGATTTCTAACTTTTCATGTTTGTATTTTTTCTTTCATTTATTTGTTTAGTCCAATAATCGATTTTGTTTGGGGAAATTTAGTGATTTTACATGTAATTAGGGCTTTCCAATCATTGGGGGTAGTTTGGTATTTGTTTATTTGAGGTATTTTGGTCTTTTTCATGTTTTTAAGTCATTATATATGTGATGTAACCCCTCCATACGGGATTGACACTTAATAATGAATGAAATTGAAGTTTTCTTCCGCTGCTTGTGCGTCGAAATAATTTGGGAGTGATTCATTTGGCGTGCGGCTACCATCTTTCCATCTACGGGTATTTTTCTTCTTCTTCTATCTCTTTATCTCTCTTCCTCTCTCTTTTCCTTTTCTTCTCCTTGAATTGCTGTCCCAGAAACAGCTCCAAAACCTGTCCTAAATCTGTCCCATAAACAACCCCAAAACCTGTCTCAGTTCAGCCCCAGATCTGTCCCAAAATAGCCCCACGACCAGTCCCAGTTCTGTCCTACACCTATCAGATCTGCTACTACATTTAGATTTGTATCTTCGACCTGTACAACCCTCTTCTTAACCCTTTTACTGCTGTTCAACACATTTTCTTGTTACCGTTATTAATTGATTAATTAATTTCAACCATATTAGATTTTATGATGCATTATTTTTATTTAAATTTAGACATTTAGGGCCACCCTATAGTTTGTCCTGCATCATCAACTCATGTCATGTTTTTGTGACCAAGTTGATTTTTGGCCATCACCAATCAGTGAGTAGACCTTTCCATCCCTTCCATCATTGACCTTGATTGTTGGTGATCAAGCAAGGCATATAGAGAGTTCCTTGTTGCAATTTGCAATAGATAATTCCTCAAGATTGGTGAGGCAACTGGATCACTAGCATCCAAGGTAGGGGGATGATTGCAGAAAAGCAATTCATAACATCAAAGGTTCCAACATTCAATCATGGATATTTGTTGAAAAAAATCAGTTTTTATCTTCATCTTTTTTTAAACGATGACAGATGATTTCATTAATTAGAGTAAGAAGGTACAAAAGAGGAAGTTTCTTGGTGTAAGAAAGTTATACAAGGCTACAGGAAGAAAACGAAGTGATTAAACAAATGGAGCCTATATATAAAATGCTCCAAATAAACAAAAATAAAAAGCAAGTATAAATAACACAAAACCCATACACCAAGTCCAAGATCATAAAAGCGCCAGTGTTAGTCTTTGTTTTTGTACTCAAACCTTAGGTAGGAAGTCTGTTCGCAAACCGAGCTATAAGTGTGAAAGTGATTCCTCCTTACCTATTCAACCTCCCACTGTTCCTAACAATCTTTTCCAATTTCCACGAGAGGACTTTCCTATTACTAGTCTAGAAGATGGCATTAGTAGTCACCTTCAACAATGAAGTTACTATTTGAATCTAGACCAAATCTGAAGGGCCCTCCTGATTGCTTTCAGCTCCACCTCGTTTGATTCCATAATCCCTAAAGGTTTAGAGAACGCTAATATCATTCTGCCCCTACTATCATGAATCACTCCTCCTATCCCTGTCAGACTAGGTTTGCCTTTTGCTGTCCCATCTACATTGGATTTACAAGAACTTATAAATAAAGGACTTGCACGGCCATAGGAATCCACCCCAATTTGAGGATTGGTTCTCTCAAAGTTTTGGAGAGTTTTTTCTTTCTTGTCTTTTTTTTATCTTGAACAGTCTCTTCTTTCTTGTCTTTTGATTTCTACTAAATTAATTTTGCATTTAATTGTTGTGCAATTTAATTTTCTAGTTTCCATTAGATTTTAATTTCATAGTGTGAATTCGCATGGTATCAATTTTACCGTGAAATTTGAGCCTACTTTCTTTTCTTCAAAGTGAGATTAGATCTTAGGTGATCAATTGGGAATTCTGATTTTCTCAAATTTAAGTAGTCTTCCTTTCGTTTTCTAAAATTGAGAGAAATTTCTTGAAATTCATTGGTAAATTTTGAATTTGGGTTTTCTCAATTTAATTGATCCAAATTTGAATTTTCCGTGATTTGGTTTGTGAAAACCAAATATAAAATTTTTCATAGAAGACTTTGGTCGATTTCTACAAATTTCGAGCCTAGGCCTTCATCAATTTGCTTCACTTTTTCTCTAATAAGGTGGTGACATGAATCAACCTGCAACCTTTATTGTTGCAGTGAACACTTACCAACTGTGCAACCGCCTCTTGTCAAATTTGGGTATGTTGTTATATTCGTCCTATTTCAATTAATTATTAACACATGATGTTGATATTAACATATCATGTCAGGCAACAAGAACCATTAGCATCATGTGACTTTATTTCTCAATCTGTGAGTTGCGAAATTGCAAATAGATTGATATTTGATATAAGATGATTTCATATCCTGTATATTATTGTTAAAGGATATAAATATGTATGTTCAATGTTATTTTAGTTTTCGACCATCTATTTTCTCTTTTCCTATTTCATATATGCGTATATTTTATTTTCCTTCCATTTTTTATGCCATCTTTTCCAGAAAAGTAACACCCGAAATGGATGAAATGCCAAAATGTTCACTCCAAAGGCAATCCAAAATGGCCCTCCTAGAAAATCTGACAACCATGTAATAAATCTAGTCCAATCACAATTGTAAGTAGTTTGGTGTCAACCTCACAGGACAATTTTGTTTACCTCTATTTCTTATACAGGATTTTTTTTTTCTCTTCATATAAGTTCCATTTTTATTTCCACAAAGAAAATTCTGACTTGGTATATACAGTTGATGTGAAAGAACAAGTTCCAAATCAAATGACTTATTTACTTGAGCACATAATGAAATAACAGACCACAATAGAGTTCATGAGTTCTATCACACTGGATTCAATGAATTAGCTTTATGGAGAATGAAACAGAGACTGACCTTCTAGTGTATTCAAACATCCCTGGTAACTGCAATTCCTTCTCCAGAAAGGCATCAATAACCATTGAAAGTGGTTTTATAAAGTAACCAATGTCTGGTCGTAACTTAACAGGATACCTTTTCTCATTACAAAATATGGCCAGCTTGAGGGGTAGCAGGTGATGATGAAAACGAACTTGAAGAATTCTCTTTGCTGTCTGACCTGGTCCTAGAGATGCAATCTCTTCCATAGGAACCAGTGTCGGTACATCTTGTGGCGTCACCAAGCTGGAAAATAGACAAGACATGCCATCAGAAGAATACAAATACAAAGTGAAAATCAAATTAAATACAAGTCTGGGTGCCACCAGCAGCAGATAGCTCCTGCATGCTGCACTCATCTACTGTAGAAAACAAAGCATGTCAACGGCATAATATTGGACCTCTATACTGTAGATTGCAACCCTAGTGACTATTGTGGATGGATCATGAATTCATGATTCAAATCCATAAATAATTCACCATTTGATGAAACCTATTAAAATTGGACAAGACAACTTCTTTAACCATACATTTTATAATCACCAATCAAGTGATCAGAAGTTTCTGATATTCAGGATATACCCCAATCAGAAACATCCAAGTCAGATGATCCAAGACATGCAGTGTACCCAAGTGAAGCATGGGTCACCGGTCACCAGATTTCAACTTCCATTGAAATAAAACTAAAAGTCCCATGTACCAAAATAGGGAAATTAGTAAAGAGGAATAATCATAGACAACAGTAGAATGGGGAAAAAGGATACTGATAAAGTATGAAATCACCTTTCACACGTTTCTGAAGCTTGTCTTGCAAATTCTGGAATTTTATCAGATTCTTCCTCTTTCACAGCTATTTTTTCCAATGTTTCTAAGGAGCAATTTTCAAAGAAGATTTCTACACATACCAGCAATTTGGATACACTTGAAATCTCAGAGGAAAAAGAATAATCAACCTTCAAGCCATTCCCGTTAGCAGGATCTAGGAGATTGTTGACTTTAGGTTTGGCACCAATGCTACCATCCCTTAAAGAGATTCTCATTGATGATGATTGTCCAGCCCTTTGTTTGGCAGAGCCCACCTCCAACAAATTAGGTTGTTCGTCCAGCCATGACTCTAATGCTTTCTTAGACATCAAATCCGCCAAATCCATACATACAGAAAGAGAACTATTTTCCCCTGTACCTTGATTCAGTTGATTTGAATCAGCACCAGCATCAGAAAGACGAATCAGTGGATCCATTGTAGCACCATCTTCTATGCCATGGCCTGTGAATAATGCACTCTGCTCATTATCACTTATACCACTTGCAGAGCCAGTCCCATCACTTTCAGCTGAACCATTGAAAGAATGCTCAGAATTATAAGTAGAAGCACTCTCTTCATTTGATGATCCAGATAATGTGTCAGGATCATTTGTTTCAAAGGAATCACTATTAGCAGTTCTCTGCAAAGGTACCGTTGCATCTGGCACCAACTCTGTGGATCGAAGGTCA
Organism: Chimonanthus salicifolius; assembly: GCA_013350335.1. Classification (NCBI taxonomy): domain Eukaryota; kingdom Viridiplantae; phylum Streptophyta; class Magnoliopsida; order Laurales; family Calycanthaceae; genus Chimonanthus; species Chimonanthus salicifolius. The sequence continues at coordinate 34,681,203 of CM023539.1, forward strand.
TCATATGGCAGACTACAAGGCTTCGGAAGAGGCTCATATCCTGGTGCTGCATGAAAAGCTATATGTGAAAGAGATCCGGGGAGGTAAAACCGATAACTGTTCTGTGTGTGAAATACTGGTTTTGTTTTCCCACCAAATATTTTCTCTGCCAATTGATATTGTATGTCAGGATTTAGCATTAGATGTGAAGTTTCTTCCTCTTGGAATTGGGAAGCTAAATGGCATGATAGAAGATTGCTTATAATGCGAGCACGATCACGGATATCATAGTTCAAATCACATTTTGCCAGTTCAAGAATGTAAGCAAGGAGCCTTTTGAATGTTGATAGATGTTCACCCTGAACACATAACACAACCTGTGGAAAGGAAACATGAGAGACAATCCAAGTGAGTTATTACATTGAATCCCATTAAAAGGGCAAGTCAGACATATGACACCCAATATAGCATGGACTAGAGATGCAAACAACATAAAACAATATTTTGACTTGCCATCTACTTCTGGTTAACCACTTTTGTGGAACTGTTAACAAAAAAATATTGCAGACAATAAAGAACACACCCCACAAAAGATGAACATGGCTTCTAAAGCAGCAGACAAAGCACCCTCCCTCTCCCAAAAAAAAAAAAAAGACCAACACAACACTAACAATTCTGATAGGTAAGAGACAACTCAATCAGAAATATAGCAATGCTCCCTCCACAATGTTATAAGGTCCAAAATATATATGCCCTGGAAGCTACTCCAGAAAACACCAAATAAGCAATCTATCTAGAAGTTGATACTCTATTACGCCCCCATTACATTCTTCCCATATGAAGCACATAATAAAAGGCAGCACCATCCTCCAAAACCGATGACACAAAGAAGAGCCAATTCCATATACCAGCTTGAAAGTAGCAAGGAAATGGAACAAGGTATGGTCCATGATACAATGAAGAGCATAAGAAAATAATGCCGTAACTTCTGAGCAAATTGAAAGTGAACAAAAGGACAGTTGACATCCGTAGTGGCCTGAATAAACAGATGACATACTTACGTAGAACAGTGGCCTGAATTTTAAGCGTGGACCCCACTAGAATTTAATTTACTTAGCAAATTTTATTTTTAAAGTTGGTACTGTTGTTTGGAGTCAAAGTCCAGGTTGGACTAGTTTCTTTGTTGGATTTGCTTTCTAGAAGTAGTGTGCTGGTTGGACTGGACACCTCAGATCGTTCCAAGTCCAGCCGAACCATGTGTTTTGAATAGATTAGGTCTATTCTTTAATTTCTCTATATATATGCATAGATGTAAATAGAGTTGATTTACCTCTTTCGAATATTATGAATTGAATCAGATTTTTATCGGATTGTTATCTTCTATTTACTTCAGCCCAAGTTGCAGATCTTCGCCATTGGTGGCCAAGTTCCACCCCTGCTTCCATTACTAGAGTCTGGGCTTTATCCCAAACCGATCCTATCACTGCTCCACAGAAATCTGGGCCTTATCCCAGATACAATTTCTGCCATTGCCGTTTCTGCATCTGCACCTCCACATCCAAATCGCCAGGTATGTTGTTCTTCCTTCCACCTGCAAACCATCGAATCTCTCACACCCATCGTCTCTTTCAAAATTTTCCCTTTTAATATTCTTTTCCACCTTTAATCTCTTCCTATACCCTTTCCTCAAACACTCCCACATGGTTGTCTTTGAGCCAAGTGCCCTTTTCTTGTCAACCTCCCATCTCTTCACCATTAATGACATTAAAACCATACTGTCATCTTCCCTAAATGCCCTTCTCTTTTAGCCTTTTCCTTTAATTACCCACTTACCCAATTTTCCCAACTTTTCCATAAATACCATTCCCTTCTTAAATTTTACCCACCTATCCTAAGCCAACTTTAACCAGTTGACTAGACCTTTGACTGTTTTGACTCGATTTTATCGGGTTTCCCAATCTCCTTTAAACCCGCACCGCTTTTACTACATCACATACATTGGCAATGATGTACTGTTGATGGTAAAGACAATCAATGGTAAGAATCTTTTCTAACTTGACATCTAACAAAAGGCAAATACTATGGGACAGCATCTGGATTTCCACATTTGAATTGGTATGGACTTCTCCAAGCTTTGGACATTAACCTTGTCATGAGTAGATATAACTGTGAATGTATTACTACCATCCACTGCCCGCACATAGCAATCCTTGGGTAATGTTGTGATGTGCACTCCGTGAAGCTCTCCAAGCAAGGCTCAAACTCTCAAAAAATTTAAGCCCAAACTGTTGAAGCACCTGCTGTCTCTACATGCATTACTGTTGCCAAATTAGTGTTTACAGAAATATTGAACAGTCAAGTAAATCTTTCCTTAAGGGATCCTTCAGCAAGTCACAGATCATACCAAAACAAAAATACATTGGCCTCAAAAAATCCAGCAGCACACGTGATCGCTCTTTAGAGGCAACCTGAGAAGTGTGATGCGTCTGCCATCAATAACAACTAAGCATGTAATTTCAAATGAGTCAGATTCCAGATCACATTAGGGCCGCCATCTCCAAGCCGCCAGAGCAACCACCAAGAAGAGCCTTATTGACAGTTGCAGTTGGTCTAATTGCAAGACCCCTTTATTGATGGTCTAATTCTAAGGCTCCCTTCATGAGTTCTATAGATCTTAATTCCAGGAGGTAGATTGTGTTTATTCATAATCCGAATTTAGCTCAAATAACCCACTCTACAACCAGTCCAAAAATAAATAAATAAAAACACCCTATGATTGATATAAAATTTAATAGACAGAAAAAACACGCATGGTGCATTCAAAATCAGAATACCTTAGCAGTAGTATTGAGAATTTGAAGTTTCGTCTCCAAGTGTTCAGAAGTGAAGCACCCAGCAAGGTACTTAAGTACCGTTGGTAGTATCCCAAGTATAATCTGTCCAATAGAGCTGTACTCTCCCAGTATCCAGATAATCGTTGCACGAGCTGCAGGCACCTTAATTCCATCCAACATGCCAACCAACTGAACAATCACCTTTGAAAACAAAAAATAAGTAGATCAGATTAAATGATTAGACACAGAGAAACAGAACACAAAAATTCATACGGTCAAAATGAACATCTACTTAACATATCCATATTCTTGTAGCAAAAGAACGAAAGAAAAATAGGTCTCTCACATTATATAAACACAAGTAAACTGATGAATAGATCTCAAGAAATTACTAATGTATATCGGTTCAAAATTTATTGAGGGAATGCATAAGAAAGTAAATAAAAGATCTCATAAATGATAGGAAGTAAAAACTTGACACTGATTCAGAAACATTCAGCTTCAAAATTAAAACCAATGCGGCATGAACTGTGGACATTTGTGAACTTTTAAGAAAACAAATCACATGCAACAATATGGTGATTACCTTTTCATTACGAGCTGGATTTTGCTTTATAATTGTTTTGATGGACATGACAGCTTGAATCAGAACACCTGCTTCCCCATCTGTAGATGCCCAACCACCCATAGAAGATTCTGCAGTATAAACAGTACTGCAATAAAATAAAAATCCTAAACTAATTCTGAAATTTTGCACTCAGTACTTTAAGTTTCAAGCACAAACCCTGTCTGACCAAAGCCAAAAGCCCTCTCAAGCAAGTGTTATCTACACTAGGAAGCCTTTGTGCACACAAGCCAATTGCTGCAACCGTATCAGCAACAAATTTCCGATCTGGATCTTTAATGTAATCCTAGTGACACACACTAAAAAGATAAGCATCAGCACATAATATCATGCAAATCAAATGATGAAATGTGACAAAGTAAGAAAAGTGCAAAAACAGAAAGAAAGACAGATGGTTAACAACTGGGAAAAAATGTGCACTCTCACCCAAAATGGCAAAACAAAAGAAATCACAAAACCAATATCTGCCTGAGTGTCTGGCTGACAATGCATGAGCGCTTCTCGGGTGCCTTCAGTTTTGCAGATAGATTAGGCACTAATTTGTATATAGAAGCATGACAATCAATGGTTTGGATGATATAAAGCTCATTAGTTTGATTAGCATTGTGCAGAATATCCACCTCCATCACTTGTCATCAACATACTCCATATCAGAAGCCTGAAGCTTAGAGTATCTCATTGCTTTTCAACAACATAAACCATATTTCGAGCACACACACACACACACACACACACAGAGAGAGAGAGAGAGAGACTTTGATGCCTTTCTCAAGCGACAAACTGTTCAATTTAATGATATTACAGCCCGTGACAAAGAAGACAAATGACATGATTTATGATGAAAGATCTACGTGCAATCATATTGGTGGAGAAGGATCACAAGTAGGAGTGGGGGGAATGAATCAGGCTCAGGCCAAGCTTGTTCCACACCAAGCCCTATTAATAGCAAGTTGGGCTTTTCAACCTTTTGACTTTTTGGGCCAAATTCCTGCCCTTAATAATGAGGTCAAGGTCGTTGAAAAGGAAAGTTGCAAGTTTGTTGAAGATCATTAAATAGGAGATAGTTAAAATTGCAAAAGGAACAGACAGAAGAAACTATGATACTCTATGACAAATATGAAGAAGTTGAATGTCGGACAAGGATACGATGTTTGCCGTTATAAAGATTAATCCAAGGTGGATTTCTTAGGATGGAAGAAAAAAAGATTTACATATGGTGCTTGATCAATATGAAAAGCATCTACTCATTTGTTTGCCAACAGAAGTAGAAGATGATAACTATGCCAAATTGTTGTCATTGTTTGAATTTTGAGGAATGTTATAAAGGTGATATTCAACTTGGTACATTAGTCGATAGAATCTAATCTCAAGACGTACATTAGTATCTGTTTCATGACACCACTGCAGGAGCCATTATAATATGTTCATTGAGAGACAGTTCCGGGTGTAACACCTCGGATTTTCCTTAGATTATAAATATATTGGATTGATCCATTTGGATTGCGATTTAATGTAATTTTGAAATTAAAAGTTGAAATGGGTCAATTACACAATTATGACCCAAATGAGTCAATTACCCAATTATGACCCAATGGGTCATGGGTGAGCTGAATTTTAAGTAATTGGGTGAGTAAATAAATTAGTTGAATTGGATAATTAATGCATTAAAGTCCACCTCATCAAGTGAGGTGGCATGTAGGTGATGTGGCATTGCCAAGTGGCATACATGTCATCACATGAGAGCCAACTAAGCATGAATGCCACATCATCAAATGACATGGCCAAGTGGGACCCCAAGTGCCATGTGTCATGGTCGACCATGTCATGGTTGACTTGGTCAACCACAAATGAGTCCAATCGAATTAAGGTGGTGTTGAGTTGAATTGGCTTGAGTTGGAAAGTGAGTTCAAGTTTTGAGTTTGAGATTAAATTACTTGAGTTGAGTGGGGAAGTGAGTTCACATGAATTAAGGTGAGTTGAGTTGAGAAGATGAAAGGTTTCATCTCAAGGGGCATGAAGCCAAGAGATGCATTGGTTTAAGCCAAGAGTCTCCTTGGTTAAACCAAGGGTCTCATTGGTTAAACAAAACCATTATGAGGGGAAGTGAGAGAGTTGGGGCTGATTACAAAGAGACACAAACCCAAGGGGCACATCACACCCCTTGGCCGACTCTTCTCTTGCATACAAGAGATTTCCATCTCTTCTCTTCTCTCTCTCTTCCACATTTTCATCTCTATACTTGGTAGAACTATTGAAGAGCAAAGGAAGAAGAAGGATTAAGGATGGAAAAGGACAGATCTTAAAGAAAAGAAGGAGACGGGAAAATAAGGTATGTTGAAGCTTAGTAACATAGAAATAAGTTTAAGGAAACCATAGCTTGGCCATGGAGTGGCCAAAGCTATGGGTTCCATATTTAATTGGTTGGGATGGATGGCAAATTTATTATAAGGCCATGGAGTTGGAAATCCATCCAAGGGATGGTTATGGGATTGAAACAAAGGAACCCATGCCATGATAATAATATGATTAAATAGAATAAGGTGGGGACTGATTTTAAGGTTTAATTCAGTGAATCTTAGGACTGATTTAAGGTTTCAAATCAGTGAATCTTAGGACTGATTTTAAGGTTTTAATTCAGTGAATCTTAGGACTGATCTTAAGGTTTCAAATCAGTGAATCTTAGGACTGATTTTAAGGTTTCAAACCAGTGAATCTAAGGACTGATTTTGGATCAGTTTTAGAACCAGTTGATGGTTGGTCTTGGGACTGGTTATCAGCCTTCAAACTATTAATTTTGGTGTCTGATTTTAAGACAGATGCTGGCTGATTTTGGATTAGTTTTAGGACCAGTTAATGGCTGGTTTTTGGGACTGATTTTTCAGTCTTTAAATGGTTAAATTCGGGGACTTTTTTGGCTAGTAAAATCTGCCACAGTTGGGACTGATTTTTCAGTCTTTAAATGGTTAAATTCGGGGACTATTTTGGCTAGTAAATCTGCCACAGTTGGCACTGATTTTTCAGTCTTTAAATGGTTGAATTTGGGGACTGTTTTGGCTAGTAAAAAAAACTACCACATATGGGACTGATTTCCAGTCTATAAATTGTTAAACTTATGGACTGTTTTAGCTAGTAAAAACTACCACATATGGGACTGATTTTCAGTCTATAAACTGTTAAACTTATGGACTGATTTTGGCTAGTAAAAGCTACCACATATGGGACTGATTTCCAGTCTATAAATTGTTAAACTTGTGGACTGTTTTGGCTAGTGGATAGGTTATATTCATTAGGTTAAGTACTAAAGATGGAATCCATGTTTTAATGTGATTAAGGATGGATTATTTCTATGGACAAAAACACATTTAAGGGAAAGAAAATGGAACATAGAGTTCGGCCATGTTGTATGGCCGAACCCCATTGAGGGATGTTTGTTGAATATGAATTACACTTAAGAGGAAATGGGACCATAGGGTTCGGCCATGTTGTGTGGCCAAACCCCATTGAGGATCTTAAACGGGTTAAGCACAAGGAATGCATAAACGCGTTGGGAAACGAACATGGAACTTAGATGGAGATAGGGATGATGAAATTGAGATGGAAAAAATCAAACTAATATGTATGTTTGAACTTGATAAGGTAAAGAGGTTCGCAAAAAGATTGCGATATGTCTCACGTGACCGTTGGCGTTACCCTTGCAAGATAGTATATCGTACATTGGTAGGATTCCTACCTTATTGAGACACTATGGATTTTATATGATACTGGTTTTATTCCAATTATTAGGTTTATTTTGAGTATAACAAATGATATATGTTTATGAACTTGTTTTCAATGATATTATGTAAATTGATATGAAATGGCATTCTTGCATTCATATTCTCATGCATGACATGGGAAGGAATACATGGGACAACAAGCCAAGTCATGAGCTGTTCGGACATGACTTTGGGCTTGAGACTAGCTTGTATGAAGCTATGAGAACTATTGATATGTTGGCCTTGTCCGGGATTGCTAGAAATGGGTACGGTGTAAATTGGGTCAAAGAGCTCCAGGGTAAACAGTCCAAAAACCCTGCACAGAGGGAGGAGTCAACACTCCATCGGTAATTCCAATTAATATATGTGGGGAGGTATAACAGTGACCTGGTGGTGCCGTCACAAAACACTGCGGACGTAAATGGCCAAGGGAACATCTTGATATGGTTTATTTATCAAGGAAACTATTGATATGATTTCTGTTGTGATTGGATATGGAAATTAGTTGAGAGATCATTGGCATATGACACTCATGACATGACACATACATTAGCATGATTTTGACATGAGTATCATACGCTGTTTTTAGTACTATGAGATGTTTTACAGTTTTGATATGATGTACTTATCTTGATTTTTATACTATTCCTATGTGTACCATAACTCTACTTGGAATTCCTACTGGGCATGTTCACTAACGCCCTACTTCTACCCTACAGATGATAGAACAGGGAATGACAAGGACATGAGACATGAAGAGAGTCAAGCGTAGGAGCTTCGGAGATTGAAGTTTAAATTACTAGTTTTGTTTTCAATGATGTATTTGGAGACTTGCATTTTGGTTTGTAATAACTTAAACTATTTTGAGACACCTTAGACTTATTTGCTATGGTTTGATACTCTTAAGTTTTTATTGAAGATATATATATAGTGATTGGTTTTCCTTGCCTATTGATGACACGAATATGAATAGTATCTTATTCATATAGATTATTCCACAAGTATTCAGAAAAGCGTGTGAAATGTTTAAGTGGACTTAGTCCACGCACACGTAATGGTGGCCAGTTAAGGGCCGGGTTTTGAAAACTCGGACTTGACTCGGGTCATGACGTTCTCGCTCTCTTTCACTCATATATAAAAAAAAAATATACTCTGATTTTCGACAAGTGAAAAAGGGCGGCGCGTTACAGAATTTTGAGGAATGTTATAAAGGTGATATTCAACTTGGTACATCAGTAGATAGAATCTAATCTCAAGACGTACATTAGTATTTGTTTCATGACACCACTGCAGGAGCCATTATAATATGTTCATTGAGAGACAGTTCCGGGTCGAGATGGGTTCAACTTTAAATTCCTAATGAGTTGTTGGGATATAATTAGAGAGGACTTCCGAAAATTCTTCAAGGAGTTTCATAGGAGAGGGATCCTGAACAAGAGCCTATAACATTGTTTGGTAGCTTTAATCCCAAAAAAGAAAGGGCCGTTAGAACTTTCTCACTATAGATCTATAAGCTTGGTAGGATGTGTGTATAACCTGTTGGCCAAAGTCTTAGCTGCGAGGCTTAGTTCAGTCCCTGGGGAGTTAGTTGGAGAGTCGCAGAGCACATTTATTGAAGGAAGACATATCCTGGATGGGGTGTTGATAGTGAACGAGTTAATCCATGCAAGATGTAAGGAAGGCCGAAGGGGTGTGATTTTAAAGCTAGATGTAGAGAAGGCCTATGATCATGTTAGATGGGAGCTTGTAAACTATCTATTCTGGAGGATGGGCTTTGGCCCCAAGTGGAGGGGTTGGCTGAGGGCATGTATCTAGGATTCTTCCTACTCAATTTTGGTGAACGGCTCGCCTACAAAACCAATTAGGGCTACTAGGGGCTTACGTCGGAGTGACTCGTTATCCCCATTCCTATTCACCATGGTAGCCGAGGCACTAAATGGTCTTATGAGACGAGCCAAACAAACAAATCTCTTCAAAGGTTTGGAGGTCTCCCCAGATAGTTTTTCAATCAGTCACCTACAGTTTGCAGATGATACATTATTGTTCTGTGAAGCATCTAGTGAAGAGCTATTTGGGGTAAAAGCGATGCTAAGATGTTTCGAGCTTGTTCGGGACTTAGAATAAACTTAGGGAAGAGCAACATTATAGGCTTAGGTGTTGAGGTGGAGGAAGTTGAATCATCAGCAAGGGAGATAGGGTGTGAAGTAGGCAAGATCTCATTTACTTACCTTGGGCTGCCAGTAGGCGGGATTCCGAGATCCAAATTCTTTTGGGAACCCTGTTCTAGAAAGGGTATCGAAGAAATTGAACACCTAGACTAAATCTTACCTCTCATTGGAAGGTAGATTGACTTTAATTAAATCATGTTTGGTGAATCTTCCCACATACTATCTCTCTCTGTACGAAATACCTAAGGGAGTGGCAAAAGAGTTAGAAAAATTTTCAAAGAGACTTCATTTGGGAGGGGAAAGGGGATTCGAGGAAAATCCACCTGGTGAAATGGGACGAGGCTAGAGATATGAAGGAGAAAGGTGGGTTGGGATTTATAGCATCAAAGATAGGAATCATGCCCTACAATGTAAATGGTTGTGGAGATTCTCTTCAGAGAGAGAAGCCCTATGGAGGAAGGTATTAGTAGCTAGATATGGCGTGGGAGACCTCAGGGGGTTACAGGCTAGGGAATAGAACTACTAGGGATGGTTCGTCGGTAGTAAAAGCCTTGATGAGGCTAGGGAGCAAGGAATGAAAGATTGGTGAGATACTCCAAAGGGGGATTAGGTTGCTAGTTGGAAATGGCAAAAGTATGTCGTTTTGAAAAGACATTTGGGCAGGGGAGAGACCACTAATGGAAGTATAACCTAGACTTTTTAGAGTGGCTCAAAATGCTGAAGCATTTATCAGTGACTACCATAGAAGGGTCAATGACACACCATAGTGGTCCATCTCTTTCAGAAGGATCTTTCGTGATTTTGAAGAAGCTATCCACCAAGCCTTGATTGGAATCCTTAGCGACAATAGATTGTGGCTTGAGGATGAGGACAAGTGGATTTGGTCTATGGAGCCATCGAGGTCCTTCATGGTAAAATCAGTCCTGAGGTCAGCATTTGTAGCAAATCCGAGTGCACCACCTATATGCAACCTTGTCTGAAATAATAAGATTTCCCCTAGGATCCAATTTTTTATGTGGACGGCCTTGAAAAAAAGGATCCTAGTGAGGCACAACCTCAAGAGAAGAGGCATTCTTCCTGAGGAAGCTCCAATGGTATGTCCATTGTGCAAAGAAGAAGAAGAGGCAGTGGACCATTTGTTATGTAAGTGTCGGTTCACGTGGGTTGTATGGTGCTTTTTCTTGAAGTTATTCGGTTGCTCGTGGGCTATAGGAAATGGAGCAGAGGATTTATTGTTGGCGTGGATGGCAGGTCCCTTTAGAGGTAGACATAGGGTAGCATGGAAAATGGTACCGTACGTAGTCTCGTGGGCAATTTGGAAAAAGCGCAATGGATGATTTTTGAGGAGAAGAGGGGGGCACCAAGAGAGGTGTTTGAAAGGGCGAAATGACAATTGATAGGATGGTTGTCTGTGTGTAAGGAGTTTACGGAATTGGCACCCGAGGATTTCTATTTGTCTTGGGAATGATGTATGAAAGGGGTTGGAAGAGTTAGGAACCGTAGGGTCGAGTGGGTCGTGCCTCCCCTAGGATCATGTAAATTCAATGTAGATGGGGCAGCAAGGAGTAAAACCGAGCCAGCAGGAATAGAAGGTGTGTAGCATGATGATAGGGGTAGGATGCTATTAGCATTTTCCGAACCAATAGGGATAATGGAATCCAATGAGACAGAACTGAGAGCAATCAGAAGAATACTCCAGGTTTGGTCTAGACTTAAGAACTGTAACCTCATTATCGAAAGTGACTCGACTAATGTTATTTCCTGGACTAGTAATAGGAAGTTCCCCCCCATGGAGGTTAGTAAGTATTGCTAGGGACATTTGGAGGTTGTGCAGATCGGGAGGCATCACTTTCATTCACACACCTCGTTCGGCAAACAGGGTGGCAGACTTCTTGGCGAAAATTGGTGTACATAAACAAAGACAAGCTTTGGAATGTTTTCATTATATTAACCTCGGGAGTTAGGGGAGTAGGGGACTCCTTAATATATCTTGTGTTGGGAGGGGCATCTTGTTGTATCTTTTCTTTTACCTTATGTTTTTTTTTCTTGTTTCTTTGCCTTATTCTTCTTCTTGGAACCAGGTATAACCCTCCTATACTTGGATCCATTCCTTGTACTCTTGCTTTATTTTTTAATGAATTAAGTTGTCAATATTTCAAAAAAAAAGACAGTCATTGATCATTCAAAGAAGCATGCAGCATTGTTATGCAAGATCATTAACCATGAAGGCATGATATGAAGAATTTAGGGTACCTCATGATTAATATTTATAATGGTCATTGAAAAGAGAGTAAGCACAAATTAAAAAGATCGAAGAACGCTGACTACAGCTCAAGGTCGAATGAGGAAACTGGCATAGAAAATCCTCTCGTGGAGATAGAAATTAAATACATGGAATTGTTCAAGAGGTCCAAGTCTAGAAAGATTTTCAATATGAACCAAGGGTGTAGACTCAAATTTTCAAAGATAATAAATTTTGGAATTTGAAATTTTGAAAATGGTCCACAAATTGATGTGTTAAATTTGAACATGAAAAGTAGGTGCAATGATTCTAAGAACTAAGTCACAGCTCCTCATTTGGAGACTGGCCTAGCACCCCTTTAAAAGTCAAACTTTAAGCACAAATTACAATTACACAAATTGAACTTTGAAAGTACATAAAATTACAAATCTAATATATTCATGTTCATGGTGGCAGCCTTAGCATGTTCATATCTTCAAGTGGGGTCCATAGACTTGTTCCTTCTCGTAGAAATTTCAATTGTATATGGTTGACTCCTCTGCTGGGGTCAAATGACTTAGTTCCCTTGTTGGAGGCTTGTAGATTTGTCCTTTTAGTGGGGCCTTAAAGGCTCGCTCCACTTGTTCCTTAGTTCATAAATTTGAATAAACCATCCCGAGGGGTCCACAAAGACATGGTCCACATGTAGAGTTTGGTCAAGCTGTGCAAAATGTACATGGAGTTGGAATCTCCAAATCACACTTGTTACATTCAAATCCAAATCATACTTGTTATGTTCAAATCCAAACCACACTTGGTTTAATATATTAAATGTTCACGGATGAAATCCAAGTCACATCTGTGTATGTCCATATAAGTGTCATTAGGATGTACTTAAGTCATACTTAATGGATTAAGTATTCATAGATGATGAAGTCCAAATCACTCTTATATGGATAGATTGTGTGTTCATGGAGTCGTAAAAAAATCTCCAAACTGCACATGATGAACTCCAAGCGACAATTGAAAATGGTGCTAAGTGTCCATGGGTAGAACAATGGAAGGTTCAAGTGTCCATGGGAAAAACCCAAACCACACTTCTATGATTGTTCAAGTGTCCAGAGAAGAGCCCAAACCACAGTTATATGAATGTATGTGTCCATGGGAAGAACCCAAACCACAATTGTATGCAAATGTTCAAGTGTCCATGGAAGAACCCAAACCACACTTTTTTTTGAAAGGTAACCCAAACCACACTTATATGAGATGACATTAAGTGCCCTTGGGGGTAATCTCCAAACTACACTTCAAGATGATGAAGAAGCAGAAGAAAATAAGAGCCTTGATTCTTGGATCTTCAACGGAGCATGAATCTCTTTCAAGACCAAAGCTCTGACACTACTCCTCAAGAAATACTCTCCTTAGCAAACTCCTTTTCAAAGAACCCTTGCACTCCCAAACCTCCTCATATTTATAGGCCAAGGTTAACTCTCAGATGGATCAACTCAGATGGATTTATTCGGAGTTGAACTTACGGATGAATCCGCCTATGAGTTGAACTCATGGATATATCTAACTGGAAATTGGACTTGCGGATGGATTTTTACATTAATTGAACTTCGGATGAATTCAACTGAGAATTGGACTTGCAGATGATTTTCTTCCAGTTGAACTCTTGGATGAATCCAACTATAAATTGAACTAGCAGATGGACTTTTTGCCAGTTGAACTCGCAGATGAATCCAACTAGAAGTTGAACTTGCAGATGGAATTTTTCGTCAATTGAACGCTTAGATGAATCCAATTGAGTTGAACTTGAGGATGGATTTTTCTGCCAATTGGACACTCAGATGTATCCAACTAGAAGATGGATTTGCATATGAATTTTTCCATCAGTTGAACTCTCAGATGAATCCAACTGGAAGTTGGACTTGCAAATGGATTTTTCCATCAATTGAATTTGCAAATGAATCCAACAATGAGTTAAACTTGTGGTTGGATTTTGTCACTGTAGCACATAGTGACCTTCAAAAAAATTAGAGATATTTGCAATAATTTGTATGTCTCCTTTAGTCATATTAGAAGGTCCACAAATGGTATGGCGTATTTTCTATCAAAGTGTGGTGTAAACAAGGATTGGTTGCTTTGATTTTCATTTGCAATAGATATTCAGATGTTTTGTATGTCACACTAAGGAGAAAAGATGCAACTAAGCAATTGTTAAATCAGTGGTATAGAACCTATCTCATCTGTTGTATGCACTCTTTTTTGTACTAAGTTTCCTTTTATTTTAATGAAAATCCTTTCAGAACTATCTTTAGTGCCAATTTTTTGGTATTTCGTTCTTTGATAGTGGTAGAAACTTCAAGTCAGTGTTGGAAGACAACAGGAGAGAGAGGAAGACTTTGGAGAGATGGAAACCTCCAGAGAGGACAGTCGAATTCAATGTTGCTGATACAGCTAGAGGAAAGGTAGGCCCTGTCAATATCAGCAGTTCTTTTCATGACTCGGGAGGTTTTGTTCTTTATTTTGTCTCAAGACCGGTGGGTATAGAGACTCCAATGAAGCCAAAATCTTAGCGATTAAGAAAGCCTTCTCTATCTTAAATCTTCATTTTTATAAACGGAAGCTTGTTATTTAAGGCAATTTTATGAATGCAATCTAGTGGATAAATGGTAGGAAGAATCCATTGTGGTTCATGTAAACTGGTTCCCTTTTACAAGGACATTAAGGAGCCCTTGAAAAATGCAGACATCTTTTATTTTATTATTTTTTTCGAAGATGAAAAATGCGGACATCTTGTTTGTGCATGCCATAAGATCAGCAAATGAGGTGGTTGATTTCTTAGCCAAGATCACCGTCTCAAGGAATAGTTTTTTCCTAGATTTTTCTTCAGACTAAATTATGCCTTCGATTGAATCTTCTTTCTTTTCTTTTTTAATTTGTTGGGGGTAGTTCCATCTCGGATGCTGCCCCTTTTTGTTTTTTTTTGTTTTTTTGTTTCTTTTATGACATCTACAGTGAATCCTTCAAAAAAGAGAAATTTGGTGCCACTTTCTTGCCCTCAAAAGGGACACATCCACCAATTACCAAATCCTACTAAAGAAGAAAGAAAGCTGGTTGCAGGGAGTTGGCCAAGGTGGATTCAAAGGTGAGTTTGTTGAGAGAGTTGGCCAAGGTGGATTCAAAGGTGAGTTTGTTGAGAGTGATTCTCTATCGATAATTCAATGGGCCAAAGGTAATCCCCATCCATGATGGATTATTGGTTTCAAGATTGGATTGAAGAAATGTGTCTGTTTTTTCCAACTTCGACTTCTCCATCCACTTATTCTCGAAGTTGGTAAATTCTTGTGAAGATCAGGTCATTAAGAAGAGAACCCATTTAAATATTATCTTTCACCTTTACTTGTGTTTTTGCTCAGTTTTGTCTTGGGTCCCAAGCATCTGGCTTGTGGAGTGGTCGGCATTGCTCTCTCATCATTCAGTTCTTTGCTTTTAATAAAACTGCATTATCATCCCCGAAGGTTGAATAATAACAATGCTGCCATTCAGCATCTAACTATTTTTTCACTTCTACACATATTGGCTCTTGCATCAAACACCTCAAACTAAAAAGTTTTCATATTATTGCTTAAAAATCTGAATGAAATTTTTACTTGGTAAGAGATAGGCACTTTCACAGTGTACACCTTTTTCAACAATAATGATAATATTAATCTCAAGTAAATATGATCATGAATTTTTTTCCCCCAAGGATAGACAAGATTTTAAAACTAAAAAATAAAAACTATTTTGTTGATTGACAAACTACATGGATCCCTAGGACTTTAGCCCAACTTAATAAAGGTGATCCAGAAGATTGTATATACCCTGTGCTCCACCTTTGTGTTGAAATTTAAACCTCTTCCAAAACATACTAATTGAATGTTTGTGAAGTTAGTCATGTCAGTGCCACAAAGCCTAGATAACAGCAGAAGAAATTTCTAAGAATTGGCAGCCCTATGAATTTTCCTATTTTAACTAAAGTGGACTACCAAGCATGAGTAACTCTTATACTCTCTTTGGTAGACTTTTTTAGCAATAACAAGATGGAAAATATATTAAAACAAGAGAAATGTTACAGATACATGGCAGGTCAAAGAGGCTTAAACCTAAAATAAAGAAAAAATGAAACAAACACTAGATATAGAGTCCATAACAATGAGTCTAACAAGAAGGAAACTCTAGAATATAGGCCCCGTGTCACCCCCTAACTGATGTGGGACACGCACAAGACCAATTTAGTATTTTCTATTTTCGTATTTTCACATATTTTATTTTTAGAATTCTTGTGTAGCAAGGAAGCCAGGTCGGTAGCTTTCTCTAATTAGTTTAGGAGTCTTTTCTATTTTCGTGTATTTGTTTTCTTATAAATAGGCATATGTAATGGCCAAGAGGTCACCCTTTTCGAATTACGAATTGAATAAGAGATTATCAAGTTATTGTTTATCTTCTCCTACCTTGTTTCTACCTGAGTTGCAGACAAATCCCTTGCCATTGTTGCAGGAACCTCCATCTGGCCAATTCCAGACCTCTTCATCTCACCGGATCTTGGGCTTAATCCCAGGAGACATCACCATCGCAGGAAGATCTGGGCATTATCCCAGTGCTATCACCATCGCCAGTAGATTCCGCCCTTGCTACTCGAAGTCTTCCTCTTCTCATAGCAAATTCGCCTCCCCTATTTCACTTCCATCTTTAGATCCAGGTACAGCAAGCATCTTCCATCTTCTTCCCTTTTTCCCTTCTTCTTTCTCCTTTTCCTTTCGTCATTCCCCTTCTTTGTGTTTCCGCCGTCGCTGCCCCCTTCTCTCGTTTCACTCTTCCTTTCCATTCATCCATTCGTATTCCTTATCCAAGAGTAGCACTAATTTTATTACACACGCACGTGCCATATTCCATTTTTAAGTCCCAGCCCTTTAAGTTATCCTCCACACGTCTGAAGGGGTTTAAGTGTGTGACCCAATAATTGTCGGGATTGACTTATTTTGTTTTTGTCCCCGCTTCCACTACATCACTAACCCTCCCCTGTCAATTAGAAGATAAAAATGCCTTCATTCGTTGAGTTAACTCCAATCTTTGGGAAGAAATCCGCAACACCATTGGGTGACCGCCTAACCTGTGAGAAGGAGACCTCGTGACCCGAACATAAGTCCTTAATTTCCATAACTACTGTAATCAATTTCCAAGGCCTTTTAATCCCCTGAACTCATTTCATCGCATTTGCCGAATACCCTTCTATGATTAATTTCCCTTGGTCAATAGATGTTTACACTATGAAAGCTTCTTAATAGCTAAAAGTTTAGCCTCATTAGAACAATACCTTACACCCACTGATTTTGAGAAAACAATGGAGGATGTGCCTTTTGAGTTACGTAGGACGCCCCCTATTCCTGCTGGTCCCGATTTTCCTCTAACGGCTCATCCACATTAAACTTGAATACTCTTTGGGGGGGGGAAGACAAAACCTCTCTTTGGTATACGTTACGATCACAATAACCTCTTTTACAACAAAGAAACAGCTATAATAGATGATGGCCCAAGCTTAATGAATGGTAAAAAGTGCCATCACAAGGCTCCAAGGTGTAACTCAAGAGATACCACTATTAGAATTACCTTCAACAATTAAAGGCACATGCAAGGTGTGGCTAACTTTCACAGCCCATCTAAAAGAGGAAAGCCCCTACCTCAATTGAATCCTTAGGCCAACAGAACATGAAAAAAATATGATTTTAGTTTTTAAAAATTTCAACAAAAGAAAAATGACGCTTCCACCAAAATTGAATTTTCCTGGCCACAAGGGGGATATTCCCACTTATATATATATATATATATATATATATATATATATATATTAATGAATTTGACTTTAGGAATATGGCCAAGCATAGCCACAATCCATTCCCATAGCCCAATTTTCACACACTTCTGTTCACCACAATTAGAACGGAATACCTTACATAAACTTGATGTCATAAAATTCTATTCTTACCAGAAAAAAAAATCTAGCGAAGTTACCAGTATCACCAAGATTTACAACAAAGATTCATTTTTACCACCTAGTTACAGAAAACAGCAGAAAAATCAACTTAACAGAACAGCTCAAAATGGAGAAACAAAAAAATATGTCTTAAAGCCAAAAAGTGTGTAATAGATTACTCATGGTCAACAGTAAAATGTAAAAGGTTTTTGTAAAACAAAACAAGTACCTGAAACTCTCTAAAAATAAATGGAATTGCTGATTCTGTAGCAATGGTAGCAAGGATTTCAAGTTTTAGAGCTTTCATTTGATATGAATCTGAACAGCATATGAAAAAATCTTCAAAATAAGGTGAAAAAAGGGAAGGCATCGCTTTAGCAAATACTTGTGTGTTACAAAGCACCTACACAACACAATAAGACATGACCAGTCAGCTTCCTCCAAAATAAAAATCAATTGAATCAGGTACATATAAATATATATTATTCCCCCAAGCACTAGGCTCCCAAGCAACTTACTTACAGTCACCTCCAAATGGGGCTCACTTCGGCCTCAATTACATCCCTCTCACACCCCTCTACCCCCTGTGAACGGGATCATTACCCAATTTAACCCCATTTTGAGTTACACTCATTGTTGGATTAAATTCATACCCTATGACACTATTAATTGCTGTGTATTTCAAAATCATGGCTTGATTGATCCAATCAACTGATTTATTGGAGGTCCCAGACTCAAAAAAAAAAAAAAAAATCTTTACAGCAAAACCATCCAAATGGTCTCAGATGAGCCCTAAATAGGGGTGTATAGAGGAACTAAGCGCTCTCTGTATGTGTGACATCACCCATTCCCATCCCAATTGACAATAACAGTACACAGAACATTGTGCCATTCCCATCTGTTCTTTCCCTTTTCAAAACTGTTGTTTCAGAAGGAAGATGTGAAGTAATGATGTCTATACATGCTGCAACAAAAAGGGTGCACTTGAACACACCCATGCACACAAACATGCACACATATACACACAATGAGAGCTGAAAATGTTTAACCAAATCAACACATGGTTGAAAGGACCATAAAAGAAATGGAATTGAAAGAGTGCTATCAGAAGTCTGAGAAAACCTCGTCATAAGTTTCCATCGAAATATTTACCACATATTTTGAGGCAAGAGAAGATCTCAAAATAAATAAAAGCGGCTTAACAATCTTCGGAA
This sequence comes from Chimonanthus salicifolius, assembly GCA_013350335.1. Taxonomy (NCBI): domain Eukaryota; kingdom Viridiplantae; phylum Streptophyta; class Magnoliopsida; order Laurales; family Calycanthaceae; genus Chimonanthus; species Chimonanthus salicifolius. The sequence continues at coordinate 34,700,018 of CM023539.1, forward strand.
CATCTTTCTTTGCAGACATAATCCAGTGCACTCCAGCAGCTGCAAGTACCACTGCACTATTTTGACTCCATAACAAAGGTGATGTACATTGCAGCAGAACTTTCACATCACTATTTTGAACAGACGTAAAGATTGTAGAATCAAATGCATCACCATCTTCATTCATATGGCTTGTCCGTGATAGGTATTCATCTGGCCCTTCTATGTAGCATCTGAACAATAACGTAGTTAATTTTGACTCATAGGTCTTCTCTCCTGTAATGCCAAAACCATTGTCAGACACAACATGAGAATCTGAAGACTCCTTTTCCGACAGGGAACTCTGAAAGCTGTTAGACGAAAACATAATGGATTCTCTCACAAGTCCATGTCTTGCCACTACGTATCGGAGTAGTATCTCAATCAAGACAATCTGGCCCCACTCTTCAACATCAGGAAGAGTCTCACATAACCTTCTAAAGTGTCTGTCTATCAATGGCAGATTATTAGGGCAAACAGAAGAGAAGGCAGCAGCTGCAGCTCCAACTACTGCTGGGGAATTGTCACTTAATAGGACACCGACAAGCTGCAAAGTACCAAAAGCATGAATCTTTGAGTAAGATAACAAGAGTAACATCTTAGTTTAGAGATGAAGAGAGGGGGGACGAGAGAGAGAGAGAGAGAGAGAGAGAGAGAGAGAGATGACCTCTTCAAGGGCAGAAACATTTTCTTCCTGGTGCAAATCATATAGCTTTGGAAGAGCATTGGCAGCACACTTCCTAACATATGTGGATGGGTCTCTAGAACACTTTGTTACAGCCACTAAAACTAGAGGCGCTATTACATGCAACCGGATTCCTGCCATGGCACGAAGGGCCCAAGCACGTACCAATGGATTTGTGTCTGATAAATCCTTCTGGAAACAGTTAATTGACAACAATGCTTCATTTGGACGCCTGAGTTAATGAAAACGTTTTGTGTTAAAAACCACTTGCTTCCATTCCCTCTCATACACAGTTGACCATCAGCAGGAGAAGCATGTGCAATAAAATAAACAATTAAAGCTATCCAATCATCAATGACAAAAAATTAGTCTCCGCCTCTTCACCTCAAAAAAGAGTAATAGAACTTAGTTATCTGAAATTTGCGATACTTCTGAATGGAGGGTTATGACCCATATGACAGGGAATTTAAGGAGCTCAAAGGTGGGCATTCACCTTGGTTTACAACCAAGTACTTATGCATGTGTGTGAAAATGGCAGTTGTTGCTGCTGCCTCTGCTGATGATGTTATATATAAAATGTGTATGTGTGTGCCTATATAATGAGATGGGAAAAAAATCTACAGGGATGATCATACATGAAGTAATAGGTTTTCCTTTTTGGGGATATGGCAGACAACAATATATTATCATTTATTACCTCTCAAAACTAGAGTCAACAACTGGTCCTCAAAAGGCCATATCTGAAACTTATTTTAAATAAGTGGGTCCTTCATCCCATCTAGAAAGATATGTGAAAGCAATACATTCATGCAGTGGCTTTTCTCCTCCTTGACTGAGTGCAGGAAATTTTTTATTATCATAGTATTATATAAATGTAAGGCATACACGTGTTTGCTGCAAATGCACACACAAATGCATAAACAAATGGGTCACCCACTGACCAGAAAGAAAGGGAGCAGGCAAGAGTTTTTCCCTCCTTTTTTTATTATTAACTAAATATTTTATTAAATATTAGATAAATTTATTATTATCATCATTATAAGTTCCAAAAAAATTATTAGAGAAATTTAACAATTTCTGCATACACATTGCAAAATCTCATGAAGCAGAAGCAACTGTTACAATGGAAAACACACAAACATAGGCTGCGTTTGGATGGGGGGTAATGGGGGGTTTGGTAATTAAGGGGGAGGTGTAAAAAATCAATTTTTTACCCCTCTCCCTCAACTTTTGAAAACCCTTTTCAAGAGAGGGGTTTTCATATTACTTAGGGTAACCCCTGACCCTCCAAAATTTACCCCCCATCCAAACGCAGCCATAGTGTGTGATGTATTGTGGAGCAAGTAAAATGACAAAAATAAAAAGACCATCCATTTATCCCATTGTATGGCTAAAAATGATCAATTGGGCTTAGTATCTGACCAATCACAGCCCACCCTAGCTTTGGGGGCGGTGAGTGTCATGTGCGGGAGCCACCTACAAGACACATATGCCATGGTTAAAAGTTGTGGATTTTCAAGTAAAAGGTGTCGCCACAATAGTTTTTTTCTGTAAATCAGTTCATTGATATTGGCAGATGCCATGGTTAAACAACATGTATTGCCATTACTGTTTTATGGACATTGATAAACAACAACAAAAAAAAAAAAAAAGCAATGGTAACTTACTTTTCAGCATAATGCAGCAGATACAAATAAACAAGTTTCTTTACTTCCAATGATTGAGATGCCACATTCTTCACAACCTGTAGTACCACGAAATTGACTCCTCAGTATCCTACAAGATGTAATTCTAGTATCACTTTGATATGTAATTTGAAATTGATCCTTTTTGTTTCAGAAAAGTAAAGTAACTTGAAATTTCTATATACCAAAACCACGTAAAAGGAATAGTTGCATGATACTCAACCCTTGCTTTTGAATTCTATCAGACCATGCCCATATGCAATTCAATCGCAACAACTACCACTTATGTTATCAATGTGATGAGGACATCATGGGATGCCGGCAAAAAAAGATGCATCAGAATTAGACTTTTCCTCAACATGGTTGGATGATAATTTTGTGCGTATTTCTAATTATCTGATCCTGACTAGAGACAGATCCAGCCATAGATAGCCCAGTTTGTGTGTTGATCTAGCAGTGGAAGTGAAGATTTGCCTCAATCCATCTATTTACATCATTTGAATCATTCATTTATGGATTGGACCGATCTGATCATTGAACCAACGCCATCCGAGCATTTGTTTCGTCATCTTTTTTGTGTAATATTTTTTAGTTTGTATGGTTCCAAGATTGTTATAGACTTATATTTGCTTTTATGGTTTTAGATCATTAGCATGTGAGACTTAAGTCACATGTATCTAGGGTTTTAAGAGAGTCTCATTTCCTTTTTTTTTTTAATAAAAAGCTTCATAGAGACACTTTTATAATAATGAATGAATGATAGAAAAAATTTAAGTTTCTCCCATTTGCAAATCTGGTGTGACTCCTTCTGCCTCTTTGGTATGAGATCAAGGAACTTGTGTGACTCAAGGTACAATCCTTCTTCTTATTATTTTTCTTCTTCTTCTCTCTCTCTTTTTCTTCAATTCCCGTTTCTCCCATCATTTTTCCCACTTTTTCCTTCTTTCAACATCCTATTTTTGTCCCTTCTTCATCCAAACCCTAGCCAAACCAGGACCTAACCCCGCCATCGGCCACCAAAACCCCACTGGGACCCACTAGTCTGTACAGACATCTGTAGATGTCCATAAAAGCATGTGGACAGGCCCATTTTGGCCCCATTTTGCCCTATTTTGCACCCCAACCTATGAATCCCTATCTTAGACCTATAAATCCAACCCTAACCTATTGTATTAACCTATTTGAGATCTTGTTTTGCTTGAAAAAAAAAAATAACAAACCCAAAATTCCTTTAGCATAGCATACCCTAGGTGGTCCCATAGCCCTATATCATCCCTTGGGTGTTGATTTTTAAATTTAGAAGACCTAGAATAGGATTTGGTATGATTTAATTAATCTTTTGAGAGATTCTGCATTGAAGGGAAGCAATACAACCTTGAGAGCTTTGTGTAGGTGTCATTCTTCTTTTTTAATCTCTTTGATTAATTATGTATGTGAATTTGTATAGTTTTTTTTATATTCTTTGTTTAATATTAAGTTATCTCTCTAACATCTCATGTGAATCATGGATATAAGTTACATGTCACTTTAGGATTCACCACACGTATTTTGCATTCTCATAAAGACATCCATTTATCATTTAGATCTAAGGTTTCCAATATTTTAGCTTGTCCTATATCATAGTGGCTACAAACCTAGTCATCAGATGCGTAGGTGGCAGACTGAAGTTGCTATATTAATCCCAAATCTATGACACTTAATGGAAGTTGGACATTCTCACAACCTACAACAATATAAAACTGAATGACAGAGTTCAGCCGACACCAACACAGTCCAAGAAAAATAAATAAACAAATTCGCTGAAACTGCCTAGAATGGACCCTTGTCACAAATATCGGCGGTATTTTCAAATTTACCGCGTTTTTATCAGCAAAATACCATTACCGCGTTTTTATCGCCACGACGATAAATTTCCACTAAATTCCCGATAAAAAACGTTAATAACGCGATAATATCCCGGTAAATTCCCGGTAAATTCTCAAGAAATTCCCGATAAATTCCCTATACCATTTTTATTTCATAATTTTTTTATTTATTCTATTTTTTTATTTTTTAAATATTATAATTTCCGCGAGATTTTCCCGTTAAATTCCGGGTAAAAATCTAAGAAATTAAAAATATCCCGTTATTACCAATTGTCGTTAATATCCCGAGAACGGTATTTGTCACCATGGAATGGACGGCCTTGTCTTAACAGCAAGATTTTTATAGAAACAATATTAGATTGAGGTACATACATTGCACATTTACTGTAGCCTCTTCATGGTATGATTATTCCTAGTCCATCATACTTTGTAATTATTAGACAACTATCGGATAAGACCAACATGAAAGAAAGATAAAATGTCCAATTTGGGGCAATCTACAGTATGCATAGAGCATACATTTTGAACAAGTTGTGACCATCTTACAGTGATACAGATTGCGCATAAAATCTACCAGGATATCTGTTTTTTGTAATTAAAGAAGCCATCCATAACTCACTAAAAATGGGGGGAGGGGTGTGGACTTCCTCGATACTCTAAATCAAATCCCTTAAAGTCTGTGGAGCTTCATTTCCTGATAATCAGAAGGCAATCTACAAAGTGGGTTCAACTTGATTGATGGAGCTTGCCAATAATTGGGGCACCCATTATGTATTATGATTAATATATCTTTTCAATCGTAGGCTTTAACCAATATTCTCAGCAAACAAATCCAATGAGCATTTTCTACCGTCTGGAAATGTATACTGAATTGAAGGCTGGAAAAAAAAAACAGTAAAATTCACCACAGACATCAAAAGCTAACTCATCCCATATCAAGGCATAAATTTGATCCTGTCCGATTATCTGAATCCAAATAAAATCTCATGCAGCAAACAAATTGATTTTGAAGAACAATCATCACAGGCAAATTATGGCGAAGCAGAAGAAGAAAAAGAAAAAAGATGGGAGTGACCTGAGGGAAAAAATGGGAGACATCAAGACCCTGAGCAATGAGGGCGAGGAGGCGCTTCAAGGCTTCGGATTTCTCGGAGTCGAAGCGGCTGTCGAGGAGAGGAGCGATGCTGACGTCTTCGGGATCGTCGTAAAGGTGGGCGTCAGTGCCGATCCGGAAGACCATTGCGGACGCCTTGCTCAGGCTCTCTGCCGTGGCACCAAATTGGGGGAACATTTTGGAGTAGAGTAATTATGGTTTAGGGTGTTGATCTCCTCTTTTTTCCCCTGGTGTTGCAGAAGGAAGGGATCGGGCGATGGAAATGGAGATCACCGATAACACAAGTGTGAGTTCATCAGAGAGGAGACTGAACGGAGACAGAATCAGCGGAGAAGTTTATATCGGCAAGAGACTTGTCACCGGGTCATCTTGGGTGCCCGAATTTTAAACTCATTTGGTCGAGTTTGGTCGATGAGTCTGTAATTGGATAACGTCAAATTAATTGGAATTATATTAAATTAAGTTATTAATAGACTTAGTCAATTAAGTCAAACTGTGATTGAATTATTTTATTGATTAGATTAATTTCAAATAAATAAAAATAAAAATTTATTATAATTTGGGAGTTGTTTGATAAGATGTTAAAAAAAATTATTGAAATTATGAATAATGCATGACTTTATGATTGTATTTATTCTAATAATTTTATGAGAGAATTTACAATTATTTATAAAAATAGTTTTATTTTTTGACTTGTGTAAGATTAAAGTATAAATTCTATAAAATTAGATCAAATTGAATTAGTTCATCTTATTGTCACATAGTCACTTGGTTGACTCAACACAATGAATTTTTTTTTTTAAGATCCGGATGTGTCCATGCGTCGCACCCAACTAGTTCTCCGGAGTGTGTGAAAATCCCCCATCCCCATACACCAGATAAATCGATGGAACTTACTCTACACATATTCTATGGAAAGTGATCTTTCATTGGAGCTTCCATGATTTGAATCCAAGACCTCCCTCTATAAATCTTGCTCCCAAATCAATTAGGATAACCCCTTGGAGTTTACTCAACACAATGATTGATAGATCCTAACAAACAAAAATTAATTTAATTTTTTTTATTTGACCCACTTGACCCATCTAATCTCCTAGCTTAATTATATCTCTAATTGACAAACTCTTGATCTAGTCTTCACATCCTAGTCTTGGTTTGAAAACTATCGTACTTAGCTTTTTTTTTCTTTTACATACATTTATATAATTTCACTGCAACACAAATAAATTAAGAAATATTCAAAAAGAAATCTTAATATTTTAAAAAAACAAAGAATTATACTCAAAAGTTTTCTATTTTTTTTTAAAATTTCATTAAGTTTAATATATATTTTATGAGTTTTAATCAATCATTTCAAAATGAGAGTGAATAAGTTTTAGATTCATTCCGCCATAGAAAATGAAAATACTATCAAATTCTCCCAAAATATAAAATTTAAAGATATATCATATTTTAACCATTTTACTTTCAATTTCAATCACTAATTTTATGGCATTAACTTAAATATCTAAAGAAAATATAATTAGTTAAATTTTAGTATTTCAACTAATTTCATTTCTTATATTTAGAGGGGGTAGACAATAGGCTCAACTTCAAACATACTTGATTGAAATCCACATCACATTTGTTGAATTGTGTACCCCCTCTAAATATAGTTAACTCAAGCTGATTTTGATCGCCAGGATTTTTTTTCAAAATTGCTGCATTTGAGATCAAACATCTAACACGAAGTGTCCTTATAGTAATCAATCTAATATATAAAATAAAATATATAGACAAGAATATAATGATTGTAGTTTCAAGTCAGATAGGCAATTGGTGTTGAGCATATGTGGCTCAAATTCACACATGGGATCCCTTCTTTCAGAGTTACTGATCAAAGAGGATTAGTCGGTGGAGAGTTCTGGATGGGATTTCCTAACTTTGGATTTGGCAAGGCTCTTAATTGTCAAATCCATGCACCGCATACAATAGGGATCCAAATAAGGATAGGCGTGGGTGGCTTATGCCAAAGAATCAGCAAAGAGAAAAGAAAAGGTAGCAGTATCATGTGAATGCTACAAGTTGGACTGGAAAGTTTCTAAAGCATGATATTCCTACTAAAAGTGGGACACTCAAGAAGTCTAAATTCAATACTACCCAACGTGGATTGGTGTGTGTGGGATCACACCAAGGAGTGACGGCAAAGATGTAGTCAAGAGGAGTTGCTGCATGGTGAAAAGCCTTTCGGTCACGCGTGAAGATGGAACCTTTGCCATATGCTTAGAGAGGCCGGGGTGATTCAGCAAGTGCATGCAGGAACACACCATGGAAGGAGACGTAGCTTCGTGTTCGGAGAGGCGTCGGGATGTGCTCAGGGAGTGAGCACAAGAAGCGTAGAGGAAAGCGAAACAGAAGATGGGTGTACAAGGGCTCGGGACTGTGGGTTTGGACTCTAACTCAGGGAGAGTTATTTATGTTATACATGTATTCTCTCTCTTATATAGAGAAGATTTCTATCGCTCCTGTGGACATAGGCTAGGTGGGTCCGAACCACATAAATCATCGGTGTTCTTGTGCTTTTTTTTTTTTATTCCATTAATTATTTGGGAGTTTATTATTTCTGCTAATAAACGCTAAAAAATGGTATCAGAGCTGAGGTTGAGATATGGGATTAAAGGGTCAACGAAATATAGCACCAAAGATTGGAGATCGGTGTTCTGCAGATTCCGCCGGCAGAGGTGGAGCGAGCGTGAGTTGCATAGGCGGTGCAAGGTAAGCAGTCTTCAACAATGTAGGATCTGAGATTGGGCTGCTACTTGAGGCAGTATCTGAGATCGAGAAGGGTCGTGAACAACAAAGTGTCTTGCTAGTCACCATATATCTAGACGTGAGGGTGTCTGGCTGTGTGAGTTGAATGTGTTGGTCAGACTAACTGGCAGCAGAAGAAGAAAAACCCAACTTTGGGGTTTTCAGAGTAGGTGACTGCACAACAGTGTCTGAGACGGTGACAACAACACATTACAAAAGGTGTGATACAGCGTGAAGGGCTGTGATAGAGGCTGCAAACGAGTATTGTACTCAAACAGAGGAACAAAGTCTTGCCGGTCAAGATCGGTGACAGCAGTAAGGAGCAGATCAACAGATCTGCAGATGCTGTATACGAACAGAGAGGTGTTTCTCCTGTAAGCAATACACGACAGCAAGCTGTAGGGACTTGTTGCATAGAGGGTGGATACACAGGCGTGTAACAGAGAGAAGGGACTAGTCATGGGTTATTGCAGTACCACCGAGAGAAGTAACAGAGAGAGATGGTTCACACCTTGTGTGATTCTCAATTCGTAGACTAGCAAGATCAATTTGCTTGGTGCAAACAGAAAAGTATAGGGGCTTGCAGATCAGCAGAGGGATGTGTAAACATTGAGGGGAAAACTGGACAACAAGCAGTTGGTAGACAACTAAAAGGAATATTGCAGGCTTGGGTGTTATTGGATTGCAAAGAGGTTGCAGATAGAAGGTGATTGTGTTGAAAATGCAAAGCAAGGCAGTAGAGCATTGCAGAAGTAGGTCGATCAAAATTGCAACGGCAGGTAGAGCAAGGCCGAGAGACGTCATGTGCAGAGAGGTGCAGTGGAGGATGTTGTCATGGATTATCTTGGAGGGAGTGGTGATTTTTTTACCAAGGTGGAGATTGTTGAGCATATGTGGCTCAAATTCACACATGGATCCCTTCTTTCAGAGTTGCTGATTAAAGAGGATAAGTCACGGTGGAGAGTTCTAATGCAATAGGATTGCATGGGATTTCCTAACTTTGGATTTGGCAAGGCTCTTAATTGCCAAATCTATGCACCGCATACAATAGGAATCCAAATAAGGATAGGCGTGGCTGGCTTATCCCAAAGAATCAGCAAAGAAGAAAGAAAAGGCATCAGTATCGTGTGGATGCTACCAGTTGGACTGGAAAGTCTAAAGCATGATATTTGCTAAAAGTGGGACACCCGAGAAGTCTATAAATTCAAGACTACCCAACATGGATTGGTGTGTGTTGGATCACACCAAGGAGTGATGGCAAAGATGCAGCCGAGAGGGGTTGTTGTACGGTGAAGAGTCTTTCGGCCTTTGGCGGTACGCGTAGGAGATGACACCTTTCGCCATATAAGTAGAGAGGCCGGGGTGATTGCAGCAACACATCAGTGTGTGCGGGAACACACCATGGAAGGAGACGCAGCCTTGCGTTCGAGGAGCACGTCGGGATGTGCTCGGGGAGTGAGAGCAGGAAGTATAGAGGAGAGCGAAAAAGAAGATGGGTTCTTCTAAGTATGAGAGTGATAAGATGAGATGGGTGTATAAAGGGCTCCAAACTTTGGATTTGGGCTCTAACTCAAGGGAGTTATTTATCTTATACATGTATTCTTTCTCTTATACAATGAAGATTTCTTTTGCTCCGTAAACGTAGGCCAGGTAGGACAAACCACATAAATCGTCGGTGTTCTTGTGCTTGTTTTTATTCCATTAATTATTTGAGTGTTTATTATTTTCGCTAATAAATACTAACAATTGTCTCCTGAAAACAATTTGTTGAATTTAAATATAAAGCTAATTTCATATTGATAGGATAAATACCTTAGATGATGATGATGAGATAAAAATATAATAATTATAATCTCTCATCCATTTGCAGTGCCAAGGTGGCTATTATAGTGATGATAAATGAGAGAGAAAATACAAATTATAAAAATAGAGGGTTGAGATATCAACAACTTTACTGCCGACTATCTAAGTCTTTGTTCAGACCGCATTGGCTTTGTGAAAACATGAATGCCTAAGTTTTAAATCTACTAATGTACAAACTGAATAAATACAACAAACAAAAAGAAGACAAACAACAAAGGCAAGTAAAAACCAATTCGATTCAGCAGAGGGACATGTTATAGCAATGAAAAATGCAAAGGAGTTAGATACAAGGTATATATTCCAGATGATCATAGGCTAATACAAAAAATATATCTCAAAGTAAATTGATAAAGGCACCCATGTTTTTTTTTTTTTTTTAAATAATGAGTTTGACATTTTATTCATTTATTATCACCTAGGTGAGAAAAGGGTACACTTGCATTGCTATCAATCTTCCTATTCCAAATCTCTCAACCTTGTATATTATCATACTTCCTTCCGTCTCACTTTAGTTATCTCATTTAAAATAATTGGATTTTTTAAACAACTCTCTGTATAAGGTTAACACTCAATGTGATCTCATCAATTTTCAATATACTTTATACTAATATAATATAAATGAAACAACTATTTTGAAACAATTTCAAAATCCATATAAGAAAACTAAATTGAGACAGAGGGACTATTAAAGTATAAGTACAAGATTTTAAAGTTTGATCTCCAAGAATTGAGTACAATTTCTCAATTAATAATTATATGTGGAAGAAGAAATTTATAAAGAGGTGAAAGATTTTCGTTTTCACGATATTTGCTGGCTACTACACTCTCCAGTCTTTCAAAGAAGAAAGAAAAGAGAAACTTGTAATGCTTTGGCTTGGTTTGTGCCCTCTTGCATTTTCTTCTCTTCATTTCTCTCTCTATGACTGCATATTGTTGTCTTTTACCTTTTCCAAATCACCATTGCACAAAAGCTGTTGCTGTATGATGTCTTGTATGCTGGACAACTTCTTTCTGTTTGTTGGTCGCGTTTCTTGTTGATATTTGCAAAACTTATTTTCTCTCCATCAATCTGAACACCAGTTTAAACTAAGAAAACTCATCAATTCTGTCTAATTAAGCCAACTTTAGGATTTAGAAAGTGCCCCAACCTAAAACACATTAATTAGGTTAAATTAATTAATATGAGATACTAATAAATATAAATTTAGGAATAAAATATGTAATAATTTTGTACTTATCAGTTATTCATTACACACAAGTTTTTTATATGATTTATCATATGAATTAAATTTACTTTTTTGGCACATAAATCACTATCATAATCATTAACTTTATTACATTATCATATTAAGTTTTCAAGTGGTTATTTCACTTATAATGAACTCGTCATAAAAGACTAAACAAATAAGCTCCAAAATAAAAATGACATAAAGGTTTTAAGTTCTACAATATTTCAAAATGAGGTAATAAGTTTGCTAAAAAGGAGGGGAGAAAAAAACATGGTTGGTGTAGAGTGACAAGACAATTTAGGATGAATGATATGATTTAATAATGTGTAGGAATTAAAATATCTAATTAATCATAATATTTTATTTTATATTAATTATAAAATATATGATATATATCAGATATCACAGGTCCTCAAATTTAGCCCAAGCTTTCAAGTCGAGAAAGACCTTAAGAATGCAAGGCCTGGGCCTGACCCGAATTTAAATTACGTCCTATTTTTTTACTTTAATTTGTGCCAGACCCTAATTGAATAAAGTTGAGCTCTTAATATCATATATTTTCAGTTGTGCCAATAGGATCACTTATTCTATAGCCTATGATATTAGGAGCAGGCTTTTCTTCCTCCTCTCTAACCATAACCTCTCAGAGTTGGATGGCACCTTCTCTGCCATTGGGACCTTTCGCCTCATATCCCTTCCCCTCCTTCCCCCCTCTCCCTCGCAGCATTCCACGGCAATTCTCATGTACTCTTACTCTGGGCATTTTTCAGGTCTAGCAACACTTTTTTTTTGGTTCGCAATTGTGTGGGGATAACCTTCTTATCCATGGCTCTTGTGCTTTTCCTTCCCCTACTTCATGCATTGTTAAGTTCTCCCTTCTTTCCTGCTAACGGATCCTTTCTTTCTTCTTGCAGCGGAGAGTTTTTGTGAATCGGATTCTCTTTCCAAACAAAGAGATCTTTGATGCATCTCTTCCCCATCCTCTTGCCATTGGCAGTTCAAGACTCATGCTCGTGCAGTTGCTGATCTTCTCAATCGTTTAAATATCAATGATCTGTATATGGCAAAGAAAAATGACCCCTATTTTTTTAACCTTAAATCTTGGACTACAGTTTGAGTATTCCCATTCTCTCTTTTTGTGGTACGAGAGTCTTTACTGATTTTTAAGATTTTTTGTGCCTGGCCCAAGTTGTGGGCTTCCTCTTTTATTTCTCGCTCGCGTTTTGAGCTCATCCTTTTATCTCTTGGGTTTCACCCCGCTTTTGAATAAACTTACCCAATTGTTCAAAAAAAAAATTTATAACAAAGTATTATTTAAAATTTATTTTTCTCAAATTTTGGGATGCAAAATTACTATATTTAAGTTCTTTTAACATAACTTTTTCAATAGATAAAATAGCTAATCCATTCAATATTTCTTGTGACAAATTTAATTTCCACTTGTGTCATCATGTTGATTTTTTTATTTTTTATTACTATTTTATTGTATTTAAAAAGATTAGTTGACATGCTAAAGCATATAATACATTTAAAACAATTTATAAAGTAAAATTATATTAAAAAATTATCACTCAATTATAAACTATAAATCACAAAATAGTCATTCAAATTTAAATACATTTTCTTTCCATTCAACTATATACATTACAGTGAACACTAAGTTTCTTCATTTCCTCATTTAGAGACTTCTTTATGTCACACTTTTATTAAAATTTCTGAAAAAATGATAAGAATAATTATTAGTTAAAATGTGACCTTTACATAATCATTTTAATCTTATAATAGAGTCAATTAATAATCTCAATTCTTAATTTTTAAAAGAAAAATAAAACTACACGATAGATGTTTTTTATCATGATGTTTAATTCATTTTATTAGAATTAAAGATTTAAAATTTGAAAAAAAAAAATTGTCAAATCAATCTGAGTTGAATAAACTCGATAGGAATCCGAGTCAAGCGAGTTAACGAGTCTTTTCAAACCTTTTTAAGTTGACTTTAAATACTCCCTAATAACTTAAAGAAAAATTATGATGCGCTACCATTGCACCAGAGATCCATTTGGTGGTAAAATAAACATTAAAATAAATTTATAATATAAAAGAAGGTGCAAGAACTTAAAAATTGAACTCGACTTGGGGGCCCTAAGCGGTAGCCTAATTCGCCTAAGTGCAGGGCGGGGCTTGGTTGGGTTTAACTAATTGACAATTGATTCTCTTCACCAAATGAAACTACAAGATCATATTTACATCATTATCAAAGTAGTTTGTCAGTCTAAACCCAAAATTGATTTGAAAATTAATGTTATCATGGCTTAGAGTTTTTGTGTGTCATATGGATAAGGGAGCATGACGAATATATAGTTTGGATAGCAGAAAAAGCATTAGGTTCCATCAAAACATTTCTTTCACTCCCATCCCGACAAGATGCAATGAAACCAATGGAGCAAAACAACTTTTCCCCCATCATTTACAACATCTGCTTCCGCCTTCTTGTTGGTGGAAGCCCTTTCAAAAGCATTCTGAGAGGAGACATTTAACTATACCCTTTGAAGTTTAAAATTGATGTGAGCTTGGTCTGAACCACATTTTTAAGGGCCAAGAACTCGCTTGGCTGTAATTTTTTTGAATGGTAAATTTTGCAGGGGTTTTTCTCGTGCAGATTCCTTTGAACATGGATTTTTCTTACCTAGTTTATTAATTACAGTGGAAAATGTGTAAGAGAAAAAAAAACTTACCTTAATGGCAGTGAAAGTGTATTCAAATTTGTGCTCGGGAGAAGAAATTTGAGATTTTCTCGCCTTTTTCTTTGCTATCAGATGAGAATAAATGAGGATAACTCTCATTTTCACTCATCTATACCTCATCCAAAATTAATAGTTAATATTTATCCTAAGGGTCATTCCATAGCTCATGGCCTATGTACAACACCTTCCAAAGATCCAAGAGCTACATCACCTCTCACCACCTTCAATAACATCATTTCTCATCCAATGATAGTTAAGCCAGAGATACCACTAGAGCCAGTAAGCCATTGCCTTGAAGAGGAGTACCAGCGTTGATAAGCCTTAACCATGACAAATATGATGGGCACTTTCTTCTGTTTTTTTTCATTTTAAGTTGTAGAACAAGTGGATGACCCCTTCTTGAAGTTGTGGAATGACAACTGCCTTGGGTTTTTGAATCAACATTTCCTTAAGTAGCATTTCAGACTGGGAGCTTTTCCCTTTTTAATGTCATGGTTACTTTTAACAACAATTGCAAGAGATGTTCAGATTTTCTTCTACTTTTTCTATCTGAAGAATGTGATGGTAAAGAAAGCAATGTATTTTCTATAAGTATGTGTTTCATTCTTTGATAGTTTTCCAATTATCGGATTGTAATTAATTTGTTAATTGATTCTTTCCCTTGAGGAGCTTGCATTTTCTTTATATAAAATATTAATGAGAGAGGCCATGGAGCGATTTTCAATATTCTATACAATGTAATGACGAATGATTTTCATTCATTCCAAAATATTATGTACAAAAGGCACATTCAAAGGCAACATGAACTCAAAGTATATATTGTGGAAGCCTCACTTCCTCGAGCACTCTAAGGCTGCATTTGGAAATCCTCTCTAACTTTTGAAAACCCTTTTCAATAGAGAGATTTTCATATTATTTGAGATAACTCTTGACCAGTTTCTCAAGTTTGACTGAATAAACCCTCCAAAATTTATACTCCATCCAAATTCAGCTAAGTGACCATATGACTGTGCTAAGAGATTCACTTCACCATCCTCAAAATTATTTTGAACTTGCTTTAGCAAGTCAATAATCTTTTTTATTTTGACAATTTAGTCATTTTTGTTTGCACCTTAGGAATTTTACTTTTAAAACCTTCTATGAGGTTCTAAGCAACATTCAATTTTCTTTCTAGTTTTGCAATTCACGCTTCAACCACAGTGAGTTTCCTATCTTCCTTTCGATCAACATCCAAATGTCGATGAATTGAAGCAATTGCCATCTCGTGATCTACCTTTCGATCGACACACATTGCACTAATAAAAAATACTCACAATAAAACCCTTTTTATAGAATGTTAATATATCATGACATTTTTCTGCAAAGATACATCATCTAAGGAAGCCAATCTTCCATGGAATCAAGCTACCTAAGCAGATGTGGACCATAATGATATCATTGTATTTCTTTTCCTAGTCAATCAGAAAGGTGAGGGTTGAAAAGCAGACAAAAATTTAAGTACTTGAATAATGCCGTTTCTACAAAATAGTCTCTAATCTCCAGAGCATTTTCTCTGTTCTCGAGTTCAAGAGTATCCTCAAAGTCTCTAGCTTTGTAAGTCTCAACCAATTTTTATAGTCTATAATTTTTTTTTTTCAGTTGCTTTGAATGACTGCTCAATGGAAGACTGGTAAACTTTAGAATAAAATAAAAGTCACGAGCTATTCTTATCAATTTGTGAAGTGGAAAAGATATATTTTATCAATCTTTTAACCAATGTACTTGGGTGAAACATGTGCCTCTTGCTAAGATTTTAATAAAAAATATTATAAATTAAATTTTTTTATCTTTTAATTTTAAAATATTTGAGATTTCCACCGATAATCTTCTAAAAAAATACTAATATATATATTTTACATTTGAGAGCCATCTACTATTTTAGATAATCTAGGGGTGCAATTTGCATGGGAACCAAATTTTAATCCTATCCATATTTAATTCGGATCACTATTTTATAACAACGCATATTTTGACTTCCTCAAATCCGTTCATAGCTCAATTTAATTTTAAAACTCCAACTTATTTTTAATTTGGTCAATCATTTAGCCAAGTTAATTGGTTGAGTCTAACTATATAATTAAGCATTAATTTGATCTATTATTATATTGATATGCTTCAAATAAAAAGATATTCATGAAAACAAGTCTTTACCACTAAGTATAATAAAATATATCAAATAAAAAAAATAATGATGTATTTATTAAATCATATCTCTGATCAAACTCAAATTAAAAATAAAATAATTTTTTTATCCTCAATCAACCTATATAAACTCAAATTAAAAATAAATAATTTTTTTATCCTCAACCAACCTATATATATTAAATGAGTTGTGAGTTAGAATTAGCTACACATATTTTCAGATCGATTCATTTGAATTGATACTAAACTAATTTAAGAATCCAAAACATTTTCCTCGATAAAAAAATCCAAACCATTTTCCCACATTCGAGTGAAAACTGGGTCCCAATTTTTTTGGCTGGCTTAAAAGAAAAGAACCATATGTTCACCCACCACAAATACCAGTGGACCCCATTGAATCTCTCTCACACAAAAAGATATATTTTACTGGCAAGAGCATTGTCGTAAAATTCGGCTATAAACGAGCAGCCAATCTGTGGCGGAAGATACCGGACCACGACTCCTTTCCATGTTCTTCTGCAGCAGCGCCACACTCAATCCATGGCAGGCACGTGCACCTTCCCGCCGCACGTTATCGGTTCGACACTCGACGCCAACCGGGTCCAGCTGACCAGAACGGGGTTCTCTTTAGCCTTCTGCAACTTCCCAGCGAAAAGCAGCGGCATTTTCGCCTGGCGAGTCCAGAATTCCTCTTCGGAGCTTGCCTTCTCCGAAGGCCCTTCATGCATATACGTGGGCCCCGTTGAGACCGCCAGTAAAGAACTTCTCGAAGCTCTATACCGACAGGTTGTTGCCACTGCCCCTTTCTCTTGCTTCCCATCATTTTCCTTTTGTTCTTTCTCCTTTGATTTATGGTGTGTCATCTTTTTTTGTTTTCAATTTTTCTTGAGGTTCTTGCCTTCTTTCGCTAGTGAATTCTCTTTCGATCCATCACAATTAGCTCCATGGGTGATTTTCTTAATGGGTTTTATAGTTTTTGAATTTTAATATAGTTATTTATTTTTCTACATTAGTTTGAAATAACTTGCTGGTTTGATGGGCTTTCTAGGTTGTGCTAGACATTTATTTTCTGCAGAAATTTGGATTTCTTGATGTTGCAAGAATAAATCTAGGTTGAAAAGTCACATGAGTTAGTTTTATGGGTGGCGGGTGGCCTTTTTAGATGGGTCTTTTGTATAAGATTTATTTATTTTCTGCAGGAGTCTGAAATTCACTGTTTTTAGGAATAAGTCTTATGCTTAGAAGTCACACAATTAGTTTGGCCTCTGCAATTCAGAGGTGAGGTCACCATGGGTTGATTGCAGCTAAGTCTATGGGCAATATATTTCTATGTTTTGTAGGCTTAGATATTTATTTACAGGAATTTTGTAAAATCTTGTTGCATCATTGATGGGGACATCCATGAAGAATTGGGTGAAGAAATTGCTCAGTTAGCCTTAATTGAGTACGAAGAATTTAATGGTGGCCAAGTCCACAGATTCAAGTTCAAAAGCCCATTAAATTGACCCAAAATCAGTCCAAGGTCATAGTATATGGGTCCAATTGCTCAAATAAATTGTTTCCATACCCAATTGGTCCATTTGAAGACCCAAATCCAAGGGATTAGTGTTCCACACGAATTTCCTTGCTTTCCCATGCAAGGAATGATCCCAAAGAGCTCTCACTAACAAGGAACCAAAATGGAAAGAACACCACAAAAGCAACATCCTCAATGGTGTGCTCAAGGTCGGCCAAAGAGATTCCCATTCTATTTTCATGTATTTGTTTCAATGGCTTAGATGAATCCTTGTAACTAGGTGACACTTGTCAACCATCAATGGGTGGCAACTCTTGTAATTATTTTTTGCAAAATTAGTACAAATAGAGGTGCATGTATACATCCCATCCCATTTCAAGTTCAATTCAAGCTTTGCTTTGTGCACTTGAGTTCTCTCCTTTGTGCCTGTGCGACACTTGAACAACATCCGGATTGTTGAACAAGTAAGCCTTGCTCTCACTCACATTCAAGACCAATTCACTCAAACTCTCACTGAAAGCAAACACAAGACACAAGCACACTTGCTTGGAATGGAGAACTTGTATTTCTCTTGAAAACTTACAACTCTTGAGGAGTCAAGCTAGAGAGGAGAGGAATGCTTGGGAAATAGTTGAACTCCGCAAGTGTTGGAGCTTGTTGGATAGCTTGAAGGTTGCATGCTAGGAAAGGGTTCTAGCCTAGTGTGTGGGAGAGCTTGAGAGTCTCCAAAGTCTTGTACTCTCTTTGTGTTAAGCAATTCAAGTAAGTGTATTCTTGGTTTTCAGTTCTCTCTCAACTTGTGTTCAAGTTTGTGTGTGGTTTGGTGCATCACTTTGGTCCAAAAAGTGACCAATTTGGTGGTAAGGCTTATTTGCTTGACGGCGGATTATTTGAGTGAGTGCTGACGGGATTGATTCAAGGAAGGATTCACCAGTCCCGTGACACTTAGCTTTATAGGAGTTCCAAAACCTTATGGACAATCTAATATTCTTGTCAAATATATTACTTGACAATTAAAGAATAGAGTTTCCTTTCAAATGACATTGGGATTTTTATTTCATGGATCAAAAGAATCCATTTTATTATTACCCAACAAAGGGAAATGAATGATTGAAAGAAAAGAAATTAATTAATTATTCGTCAAAGTTTCATTTGATCAATGACCATAATTACATGAGCATATATAGGTTGGAGATGTTGAACTACTACGCTACAAAAAATGAGAGCTTTGGTTTCCATTCATCAGGATAGAGGCAGGTGAAAGAGAGATTTTCATCACTTGTGGGTCACTGCATATTGTGAAATAAATAAAAAAGAAGAGGAAAAGAAGAGCTGCAAGATCTTTCAAGTTTTTTTTTTTTTCTCAAGTTCTACAACAATTTTCTATTTTCTTGCTATGTTTTTCTTGGAATGTTAAAGTCTCCCTTGAAATTCTAGATTTGTCCCTAGAATTCCTCACCTAAATTGCTCCCTGAAAAGTCTCAAAGGATCACAATTAAAAAAAAGGAGTCTCAAAGGGTCCCAAAACCTTTGAGCGGTAGCCTTAAACGGAGCAAATCAAAGGTTGTGGTGCCTCATGGGGTGGCTAATGACCTTTTTCTTTGAGCGGTAGCAAAGACAAATTATATTAATAGAGAAATAATAAAGGGTACAATTACATCAAGGTAAATGAGGGTCTATAAGGACTTGAACCCTGAAAAAACACACATGAGAATGAGAAAAAGCAGAAGTACAAAACATCCATATAACAAATGTAATTATCTGAGCATCAATCTTGCTTGAACTCCTCCTATCTCAAAGGTGGAAGATGCCTGAAATTGAGTTGTCAACTCCGATATTTGCGAAGAAGTCTGCCATGACATTAATTGGGCGACTGACTTGGGCGAAGCATACATTGAGTCCCGAAGTGAGAGCCCTTATCTCCCTAACCGTGGTAATCTCCAAGGGAGGTCTCTCCAGTCTCGTAGCCCATTTGATTGCATTTGCCGAATCCCCTTTTATCACTAGTTTTCCATGCTCAAAGACTGTCCAAATGGTTATATCTATCCTAATACTGACCCAGTAGCTGCCACACAAATTCATACCGACGAACACTGGCACTTAGAGAAACTGTTTGCAGAAAGGGAGGATCCTTTGGCCAAGGGAAACAAGCTTCGCCTAGGGAATGACATTGGGTGGGATGATCTGAAACGAAAGGGTTACAGCTCCAGCGACGCACGTGTAATCTTGAAGATAGGAGAATCATTGGGGAGTAACTTCAACAACCATGCAGAAGCCCAGAAAGCCATTTTGGATATTGAAAATAGAAATGGAGCCTTCTCGTCATCGTCGGGAACGTCCAAAAGAAGCGCCAAGGATGCTGCAAATAAAAAATCATCTCTTCAAGCTACAATACAGTAGAAGAAAAACCTTGAAAAGGAACATGGCAATTCAGATCATGTTGCAATGAAGGTGCTAACATGGAACATCAGAGGTCTAGGACCTCGAGAAAAATGGGGACCTATTCGGAGGTTCATCAGGACACACAAGATCGATGTTTTGCTTATTCAAGAATCAAAGAGAACAAAACTATCCCCGACACTTATGATGGAATTATCGGGTAGCAATGACTGTGAGGTTTTCTTCAAAGAAGCTGAGGTCAATCAGGTGGCCTCATCACTATTTGGAAAGCATCCTTAATGGCGATCACCGCTAGAAGAAGGGATTCAAGGTCGATCTTGATAAAGGGACAACTGCTGAATGAGAGGGTGGAGATCTGCATCACCAACGTCTACAGGCCAAATCTATGGGATGAGCTGGACAATTCAAGATCATGGGCTACGGTGTTATGGTGTATAGGAGGCGACTTTAACGTAGTTTGATTTTCTTCAGAAAGGAAAGGAGGAGGTTCCTTCTTGAGAGCCATGGAGGATTTCTCCGACTTCATTGCAATTATTTGGTTGATCTTCCGCTTCTTGGGGGCCGATTCACTTGGTCCAGTGGGGCTCGATTTGCAATGAGCAGATTGGACATATTCATTGTATCGACGGAGTGGGACAACCACTTCACAAATGAAAGCCAACTCAAGCTGTTCAGCCCCATTTCAGATCGTACCCCGATTATTCTTGACACGGAGGAGATTGATTGGGGCCCAAAACCTTTTCGATTCAAGAACACTTAGTTGGAGGACCCAAAGCTCATACATCAGATTAAGACATGGTGGGATAGCTTTCACATACATGGTTGGGCAGGCTTTGTGCCATCAAGGAAACTGATTTTGTTGAAAGCAAAAATCAAAGAATGGAGGCAATTCCAATGGGGGCCTGATGAAAGAAAGAAAAGAAGCTGCCTTGGTAGAATTAAAGAGTTGGAGCTGAATTAAGGAGGCTAAGGACTTAGAGGAAGATGAGCTAATCTCAAAGTGCCAACACAAAAGCTTATTGTGGGATTGCATGCGCTTGGAAGAGATAGAATGGAGACAAAAATCAAGGGCACTTTGGTTAAAGGAGGGAGACAAAAATACAAAATTCTTCCATTGGGTGGCGAATGGGAGAAAGTCATGGAATAACATTAAGTCCGTGGTGGTGAATGGGAGAAGACTAGTGGAAAAGAATAAATAAGAGATGAAGTCAGGCGACACTTTTTGGCCATCTTCTGCTTATCTCAGGACTAGCAGTGTGATGCAGGCATCCATGGACATGATCAAAATTTTAATTTTGACTCGGGTGGGTGTGCAAGCAATTTGACAGGTTCGGGCCCCGAGTTGAGAGATGAAAATTTTATTTTCGATCCCGGCAGGTGCGTGAGCAGCTTCGATCAATCCAAGCTCAACATGGCCACTTTGAGCACTTCATGTGATTTGCAAATCTCAATTGTGTCTAGATCGGTTCTTCCAAAATTCAAATTCAGCCAATTGAAGACATTGACGTGTGCTGGCAACTTGGAATCAATCTTAGCCAAAGCAAGATTCATTTATTTTTAGAATATGCTATAGTTTGGAATTAGTAATTGCTTTGATTTTTTTTTTTTTCTTTTTCTTTTTTTTTTTTTGAAAAAATACGTATTCGGCTAGGACTTGTATTTGAAATTAGAAGGGAAGGAGGGTCGGCTCCTTAAATATAGGAGAGTAATCGGTGGATTTTTGCCTATAAAAAGGGGTGTAATCAATGAGTAAAGAGAGTTTTTTTGGATTAATAATTTTTTTATTTTATTCTTAATAAACAATGGTTTGTTTTTGAGGCCTAAGACAACGGAGGTTGCAGCCGAGTGTAGCCTTGTGCTATGGAGTCCTCACCGAGTTGAGGCGTCTTAAGGATCAAATGAACTCTTCTCTCCAAAGAATCATGTATTTCTTAACTCATTTCTAGTTCGCCATCAGTGAGATCAAGGTACTCCAGATACTCATCTTCTGAAGAAAGTTCAGATGAAAATTCATATGAAAGTTCAGATGAAAATTCATATGAAAGTTCAGATGAAAGCTCAGATGAAAACTTCTACTATCACAGGCATAGGGCAAGACAAGCAGTCAGACAGCCTGGGAGGAGAACTGTCTATTTTGCCAATGACGTAGACACGACTACACAAGCCGATGCAAGTGACTCAGATTCCTCTAGTGAGAAAGAGGTCGATGATGTCGTGGAGACAGATTCCATGAGTGTGCAAAACTTGGAGACAGTGCAGGAACATCCAATTCATATTGGTAAACCCCGAGTGGACGACATACACCACAATAGCACAGAGGTCGAGGCCATCAATGAGTTTGTGTTTTGTGATGCTTATTTCACGAGAACATTGGGCGAGCAAAGACCTTATGTTGATCCAATGTGGGACGAACACATGAACCAGTTGACTTCACCCAGTATCTCACAAGTTCTAGCAGTTGATGAAGCTTCAACAGTTGCAACACATGGATGTATCTGACAGTTTGAAGCAAGACCTATCATGAAGCAGGAACTTGAAACACCCAGATACATCTTGAGCCACAGTCTAGTGAGAAGCAATCGGAAGATGCTATAGACAAAGGGGACAGAGAATGGTCAGTACAAGTTCAGTACACTGGGGATAGATGATCAGCACTATGTGGACTCGCACCACACAATCCAGCCATATGTTGACCCTATTTGGGAGGGCTATGTGACACAGTCTCTAGTACCTACTTTTCAATCTATTTTGGTAGGGCCCGAGTTGACACCTCCCAAAGCGAGAGCTTCAGATAGGTTGGTTACACAACAAGATGTAACTTCGACGAGGTGCGGGAAACAAGCCATGAAGCGACCGCACTCTTCATCCATGGACCTCCTAAACTCGAGGAAGAGTTTTCTCTGGGAGGGGGAGAATGATGCGGGCATCTGTCGACGTAATCAAAATTTTAATTTTGACCCGAGTGGGTATGCTAGCGATTTAAGTTCAATGTCCGAGTTGAAAGATGAAAATTGTATCTTCGATCTAGGCGGGTATTCGAGTGAAAACGTGAAGATGACTTGTCAGGCCCAATAATTCAGCGAGGGCCCACTTGTGAAGTCCAAGCATTAAACGTGATTTAGCTTGGTCTGTTCTTCTTTGAATAAAGTCCTAACAATGGTGGTAGTCCTAAATCTAGTTGCTAGGGATGGTAGGAGTGGACTTGGATATGCCACCACGTGGCTTAGTTTTAGTATTAGGATTTGTTTTTATTTAGTAGTTGCTTTTGTTTAATTTCCAAAGTTGGTAATACTTGATTTAGAAGATAGGAGGGTCGGCTCCTTCTTAGAGTAGTTTTAGGAATTAGGACTCGTATCTTATTATATAAAGCTATGTAACATGCATGTTTTCTGCAGAGCTTATGATGAATAAAAGTATATTTTATTTTCCCCTTTTGGCAAACGATGGACTTTTTGTATTGCAATTGCTGAGCAAGCTTCATTGGAAGACTCTTGCTGAAAGAAATCTGCAGATTGTGGCAGAGTTCAGGCCTAAGGCCAGGAGCAGAAGTCGTTCTACAACCCATTGTAAGAAACCAGCGTGTTGCTGATTGGCAGGTCCAATCTGACGTGTGGAGGTGATCTGAACACCCTTCCCTTTGTTGAGATCCAAGCCGCTGCAACCTGTCCCAAGTCCGATAGTAACAGGTAGGCCAGCTTTGGTGTTCGTCCTCTGGAATCACAATTGCAGGTTGTCTGCAATTTTCCTTTTGGGTTTCAAGACATAGAAACAAGGCTGATTTGTGTTCAGCCCAACTTCTGAATGGTAGCTAGTAGATCTGAGAATTACAACCAGCAACTAGGTGATTTGCATCTTGTATGGGTTCAAGCACGCAGAGTTGAATCTATAGGTCCTCTTCTAATCTGATCTTTCTTAGCCTTGTCAAGATAATTGGAGACTCCTAAGATTGTATCAGGAAATCGTGGTGCTATCTTTTTCAATTTGGGACTCAAGAAGTCCAAGGTTATGTGGGTTAGTATTATTCGGGCTATAAGTTGTCTTAATTTTATATGATTACTTTTTTTGTGTCGGGTTATTCAAGTTATTATCAAGCTTCCGCATAGTAATCGGCTTTTTGACAATTTATTTGTCAAGGCTGCATCACAGCGGTCACCCCCCCACCCCTGCTCTTCCTGACATCTCCTTCACTCCCACCAACCCCTCGTGTCTGGATCTTCCCTCGGGTACCTCTCTTTTCCTTCCCTCTTCATTTCCGTCTTATTCTCTTTCTTGTACAGGAGATTTGGGACAAGAGTACTCGTCAGATCTTCTCTTTGCCCTATCTTCTAACTTTGCTAAGCGAATTAGCTCCCTGACACTCGTCTCTTATGCAGCTCCTCAGTCATGTGTTCTCGCAACCTTCCATCATAGGGCACGTCATTGGATGCTCCTCAAACACCTCATTGGGCGTTGTGGATCTTCAACACATCACTCACTCTTTGCCTACACGACGTAGTTCGGCAGCAAGGACTACTTCAACACTCATCTTCGACATCCGGCTTGTCTCACCTATCCCTGCACGCTACCCTGCTAGAGAGTTGCCTTGGCCATCCTTGAGACTTCCGGTGGATCTCCTCTCTATCCTACCTCTCTGCTGCGCATGAGGTTCTCTTGGCCCTATATCCTTCCTCTTTCATGCACTTTTCCTACTTTCACTATGGGTTTCTATTCCCCTTAACCCATGTTGAGTTGCATTTTTCAAGTCCTTCACACGATCTACCCCATCTGAGAGAGTCCCCTACTCAATTCTCTCCTTTTGCTAGACTTAGTTCAGCCTCACTTGGCGGGGGTAGGGTTGGCCGCCCGACCATGGAAGGAATCCAATTTAGAAAGGTTAGTGAAGGGAGGGCGAAGTGGTTGGAAAAGGAATTCACGGAGCAAGAAATTAAAGCAGCCCTAGACGGTATTGAGGGTGATAAGGCTCCTGGCCCTGACAGTTTTAATTTTAAATTCATCAAAGCTTGTTGGAAATAGTGGGGCCAGATTTCTTTAAGGTATTTAAAGAATTCTATGACAATGAAGTACTAAATAAAGGCCTTAAGAACTCTTCTATCACTCTCATACCAAAAAGGGTAAGACTGTTCGAACTGACTCACTTTAGACCAATCAGCCTAATCAGGCGTGTCTATAAACTCATTGCGAAGGTTTTAGCAGAAATATTGAAAATGGTCCTATCTAAAATCATAGGGGAATCACAAGGTGCATTTGTGGAAGATAGGCAAATCCTAGACGGTGTTCTAATTGCAAATGAGTTAAACTCATATGTGTCTTGAAGACAAGAAACCTGGTTTGTTATTTAAAATTGATATCGAAAAGGTGTACGATTATGTTGATTGGTCCTTTGTGAGCTACCTCTTCAATAAAATGGGCTTTGGTTATAAATGGAAAAAATGAATGAAGTCTTGCATAGAGGATACCACCTACTCCATCCTGGTCAATGGCTCACCAACCACACCCATAGCAACCAATAGGGGCCTCAGGTAGGGGGACCCTTTGTCTCCCTTCATTTTCACCTTAGCGGGCGAAGGATTGAATAGATTGATTGATAAGGCGAGAGACCTAGGCATTGTAAAAGGGTTTCAGGCATCGGATTAGGGACCAGTAGTAACTCACCTGCAATTCGCAGATGACACTTTGTTCTTCTACGATCCATCCATCGAAGAGATTACCGGTTTCAAGGTGATATTAAGATGCTTTGAGATAGTATCTGGTTTGCAGGTAAACTTAGGAAAGATCACTCTTATAGGCATCGAGGTGGAGGAAGAAATAGTAAGGGGAATGGCGGATTTGGTCGGTTGTTCAACGAGGACGTTGCCTTTTAAGTACCTCGGGCTATCGGTGGGCGGGAATCCAAGATCGAAATCCTTTTGGTCATTGGTGGTAGAAAGGATGGAGAAAAGATTAGAGGGTTGGGGTGGAAAGTACTTATCGTTAGGAGGGAGACTCACCTTTATCAGATCGGTACTAATGAACCTACCCGCATATTACATGTCCTTATTCTAAATTCCAAAAGGAATATTGGGGAAACTGGAACAATGTTTTAGGAGGTTTTTGTGGGGCGACAAACAAGACAAAAAGAAGGTTCATCTAGTATCATGGTCTAACGTGATCAAACCTAAAGAAAGAGGGGGCCTTGGAATCATTCCCCTCCACCTTAGGAATCAAGCAATTATTATGTAAGTGGAATTGGAGGTTTGGAAAAGAAAGGGAAGCTTTGTGGGCAAGAGTTCTAACAGTTAGATACAGAATTGGGGAGAGAGGTGGATGGACTTTAGGAGACAGAGTGGAGAGAGAAGGTTCCTAGATCGTAAAAAACTGGTGGAAGTTAGGAAAGGGTGAGGGTCAGGTGGGTAGGCCTTTTAGTGAAAACATAAGACGCCTAGTGGGAAATGGAAATTGAACCCTTTTTTGGGAGAAGGTGTGGCTTGGGGATAGACCCTTAAAGGTTGTCTTCCCTAGACTTTATAGGGTGGCGTCAAATAAGAGGGTAATCGTGAGTGATCGATATAAGATAGAGGGTGGTCGGATCCACTGGCAGTTCGACTTCAGAAGAAGCCTTAGGGACTTTGAATAGGAAAGTCTAGAAAGCTTGCAATGCCTTCTGAAGGACTTCCCTTATCCATTGAAGAGGAAGACGAATTAATTTGGACATGGGAATCCTCTGGAGCCTTTTCGGTCAAATCACTTGTAGGAAAGGTAAGCCATTTGAGTAATGACGCCTCACTCCCGAGACTTGCATGGAAAAATCTTGCCACTCCAAGAGTACATGCCTTTGTGTGGTGCATACAACAAGGAAAGACCCTGATTAGATCAGCCTTAAAAAGGAGAGGCCTTCTCAACACATATGACAACCTCCAATGCCCCTTATGCTGCCAAACAGAGGAAGATGATGACCATCTCTTCTTGAAATGCCCCGTCACGGATTATTTGTGGAAAAAATTACTTAATCTCATGTGAATACCGTGGGTACTTGATAATACCTGCATCGGGGTGATGCGGTCATGGTCCATCCCATGCCTTAATTCCAAGAGGAAAATGGCATGGAATACTATTCCTGCAGCAATCTTATGGACCATTGGAAGGAGAGGAACACTAGAGTGTTTCAATCTAAGGAACATGGGATTGAGGAATTATTCCAGAAAGCCAAATGGAGGTTATGCACATGGCTTTTGTTAAGCAAGGACTTCATAGGATCCAAGATAATTGACTTCTATCAGTCATGAAAGGGCTTAACGATGGGAGGCCGTAAAAAGACCAAGAAGACTACCACCTGGACATCACCACAACAGGGACATTTCAAGTTCAATGTGGATGGGGCTGCTAGGGGAAATCGGGATCGGCAAGAATAGGGGGCGCTCTACGCAATCACAACAGGGAGATGATAGTTGTATTTCTAGAGTCGATTGACAGAAAAGAATCGAACGAGGCAGAATTGTTTAGCATTAAGAAGGCTTTGAGTATTTGGAATTCTTTCGGGTTGGACAAGTTGATCATCGAAAGTGACTCGGCAAATGTAATCAAATGGGTATCGGGAGCGAAAAAATCCTGTGGAAGTTGGCAACAGTGGTGAGGGAGATAAAGGCTTTACTTGAGGATCGGGAAATCTCTTTCATCAAGGCTAGAAGATTGGCTAACGGTGTTGCAAACTTTTTCACAAAACAATGAGTAGATTCAACAAGCCAGGGCATTTAATTTTGTGACATAGAGAGAGAGTACTTTTGGGATGGGATTTTTCTTTTGTTATTTTGATATTATCTCTGGACATACGGGATCATTGTATTTTCCTTTCTCTTCCATTGGTTCATTACTCCTGAACCCATGCTTTTCTTTCCTCCCTTTGTACTTTTTCCTATATTAATGAAATTTCATGTTACCGCTCAAAAAAAATAAATCCCTAATCCCCACCGACTCTGCCAATATTAGGGATGTTAGGCCGTTATGGTCTTTGAGGACACCTCCTATCCTTGCTGGTCCCGGTTTCCCCCTAGAACCTCCATCTACATTAAATTTTAGGGCACGTTGTTGAAGAGGTGACCATTTGACTAAGGTTTTAGGCTTCCTAGGGTAACTACTCATGCAACCTTCCCATGTCGAAAAGAAATCCATGGCTTTGAATCCCTTGAACTCTTTACTGGAAAAGAATCTTTGGTTTTGGACTCTAGCACTCGCACTTGTGCCCATGGAACTTAGATGTTAAGCAATCTATATTTAATTCAAATTATTATATATAATATGTTTTGGAAGAAAAAAAATTGTTGTTTGGAGGTTGGGAGCATTTCTTAGCTCGTAATATAAAAAATTCTAGTACACAAGGTATGGAGTTGTGCACTTCAAATTTGTAACATTTCTTAGCTTGTACCTTGAGTATGGTTGGATGAACCCTATCAAAATCCATTTCGGTATTGGTAAAACACATAATTGTCTAAAGTATTATGACAAAACACATGGTTACCTGAGGTGTTGAAGTGTAGAAGGTAGAAAGCAAGGCACTATTTTAGGAACTAGGAACTCTTTGCTAATATGAATTTTCCATTTAAAAATCAACACACGCTACATTTCTTGTCTAACTGAATAATACTAGAGACTGATTTAAGCAAAGCCATTCCTGTGCCCTTTTTGCAAGGAGGATCCACACATATCTTTAGTTTCTTTTTATATCACATCGCTTGAGTGTAGATTGTTCAGTGTGAAAAATTTTAGTAGTCTTTATCTAGAAATATTCTAGACGGATTAATGATTTAATTTTGGTTTTCCTTTTTCCCTATTTTTGTCTAGGCTCGTGATGCCTATTATAGTGGGGAACCTTTGATTGTTGATGACATGTTTGATAAAGTTGAGGTAACTTTTCTATCCTTCCAAAATTTAATCAACTGAATTTATTTTAAATTTATTAATGAAAATTGTTTTTTGCAGTTAAAACTTCGGTGGTATGGTTCAAAGTCTGTGGTCAAGTACCCTCGTTGCAGTCTCAGGCGACAATCCACATATGCAGATGCTGAGGTAATAAATAACAAATGAATAAATACGTGGAACAACACATACACTCAAGCAAGTGCAATGTGCATGTGTGAAACTTGAAAATGGATCAAAGTTACTTTTACTATGAATATTTAATTTAATTTTTTTACCTATTCTCTTTAGATTTCTGGGGTCTTAAAATTCAGGGCAATGATAATCTTTTCAGACTGATAGTTGGGGCAACTCTAGTACTTCTTCTTGTTCTTCTTATTATTATTGTTATTATTTGTTTGCCCTGAAAAGAGGGCAACTCTGGGGGTTTGTTTGGATTTGGAGGATGTAATAATAATGATGGATTTTCCTCAAGTATTTTGTTTGGTAATTTTTGGGTAGAACTTGTATTGGATGACATTTGTGTCATGTTATCAGTTTGTCCTACGTTTAGGCTGCATGGATTCTACTACTCCTTGATAGTATCTTTATTCCTTTGTTTTTCTAGCCCTTAGAACCTCTCATCGAGGAGGATGCCTATTGGGGAGAGTCCTCTAGAAAAAAATCTCAATTCAAATGCACCTTGTGGCACTATATTATGGTAAATGGGACGTGCATCCTTCACCAGCTGAATGTCACTTCCCTCCTAGGTTGGCCTCATAATTTGGCAACCATGAGCATTCTGAAACTTGAATCAGATAGTGAAAATGTAGGAGAAATTAAAAAACCAAGTTGTATAAGCATGTCATTTATAAAAGCCTACAATATTCCCCTTCAAGTTGGCTCAAAGATACCAATCAAGCCCAGCTTGCTGTAAACATCATCTAGTTGAGAACGAGAGCTTGCTTTTTTCATCATGTTAGCTAATTGATCCTTGGTCTTCAAATATAGAGTGACAATATTCCCAGAAGATACATAATGTCGAAGAAAATGACAATCAATCTTTATATGTTTTGTATGCTTATGGAAAACTAGATTAGAAAAAATATTGATTGTAGATTGATTAGTGTCTGATGAAGGAAAACCCAATTCATCAAGAAACTGTTTGAACCATAGTAATTCACATGTTGTGTTAGCCATGGCCTTGTATTCTGCTTTTGCACTGGAACTAGCAATAACAGTTTGTATCTTGCTTCGCCAAGAAATCAAATGAGATCCTAAAAGAATACAATATCCCGAGGTAGATCACGATCATCAGGAGAACCAACCCAGTCAACATCCGAGTATTTGCGAATGTTAAACGTAGATTGATTCTTAGAAAAGAGTCCACGACCTGGGTGGGCCTTAAGATACATAAATTGTGAAACATCGCAAGGTGAGCATCCGTAGGAGCATGCATAAATTGACTGACCACACTGACAACATAAGCCAAGTCAGGCTAGGTGATGGTAAGATAAATGGTCTTGCCTACCAACTTCTGACAAAAGCGAGGATCAGGAAGAAGAGTCCTTATCAGATACAAAATTTTTTGAATTAACATCAAGTGGTGTATCTGCAGGCTTGCATCCAGAATATCCAGCATTATGAAGAAGATCTAAAGCATATTTCTGTTGGGAAAGAACAAGGCCTTTAGATGATCAAACAACTTCAATTCCCAAGAAATAACGAAGTAAGCCTAGATCCTTGATATTAAAAGACTGTTGCAGATAGGTTTTCAAAGCATTGATAGAGGACTCATTATTCCTTGTTAAGGCTATATCATCCACATTAACCACAAGAAGTATAACAATATCTTTAGCACGATACACAAAAACAAAATGATCTAATTGACATCGAGCAAAACCATTATTTAACAAGGTAGTGCTAAACTTATCAAATCATGCCCGAGGAGACTATTTATTTGAGACCATATATTGCTTTTTAAGCCGGCATACCTTCCCTTGCTCTCCCTGTCTATTAAAGCTCGGAGGTGGTAGCATGTAAACTTCTTCTTTTAGGTAACCATGGAGTATTGCATTATTGACATCTAATTAATTAAGAGACTACTGCTGAGTAGTAGCAATAGAGATAATAACCCGTACAGAGGTAATCTTTGCAACATGAGAGAAAGTATCCTGATAACCAATGCCATAGGTCTGAGTGAAGCCTTTAGCCACTAGGCGAGCGTTATATCGAGCAATGTATCCATTTGGATTGTGTTTGAGAGAAAAATACCCACTTACACCCTATCGGAGTCTTCTCCTGCGGTAGGGATACCATCTCCCAAGTCTGATTTTTTTTTTTTCAAGCACAACCAATTCTTCTTCCATAGTAGCCTTCCAGGAAGAATCTTGAAGAGCACTATTAGTCCTCTTAGGAATGAAAGGGGTATCTATTTTAGAGTGGAAGCTGCGATATGATGGAGAAATAGTATTATAGGAAACAAAGTATTTATGGATGTTCAGTACAGGGACGTTTACCTTTCCTCAAAGCGATGGGAAGATCAAAATTCTCAAATGATGGATCTGGACAATCGAAAGATGATTGGGTGGTAGGAGGTGAAGCATGAGACTTGTCTTTCTTCTTGTGATAAAACAATGAGAGGCTTAAAGGTAGACAGATAAAAAGAAGTGTCAATTGTATCTGTAAGAGTAAGAAGAACATGAGGAGAAGACTTATGATTGGATGGTTGAAAATATGGAGTATTTTCAAAAAAGAAAAAAAAAAAACAACATCCATATAAACAATTTTTTTACCAGATATCTGATCGAAACATTTATCTCTTTTGAGTGGAAGAGTAACCCAAGAACACACATTTCACAGATTCTCTTTCAAGCTTGTTCGCAGAAAAATCATGTATAAAACAGGTACATCCAAAAAGATGCAAACAAACCAATAGGTAGAAATAACATCAATAGGTGCTTTGTTATTTAAGACTCTTGTGGGCATGCGAGTTATTAAATAACAAGCAATAAAAATAGAATCAGGTCAACTTAGACACATTCATTTCAAATAACAAAGATTGAGCTACCTCAAGAAGATGGCAATTCTTCCTTTCAGCAACTCCGTTCTACTGAGGTGTATGGGGGCATGAAGTTTGATATTCAATGCCATGTTCTTGAAGATAATATAAAAAAAAGTGAGACATATATTTTCTTCCATTATCACTTCTCAAGATTTTAAGGCAACAATCAAATTGAGTAGTACCTCAATCTTTCTCAAACTTAAGTGTGAAAATGATCAAAGACCTCAAATTTATGTTTCATCAAATAAACCCAAGTCATTCGAGAGTAGTTATCTATGAATATAACAAAATAATGGAATCCTGTTGAAGAAATAACTGGTGACATCCAAACATCAGAATGGAGTAAGGAGAGAAAAGGGGAAGAGGAATGATTGAAAGATCGAGAAAAGGTGGGTCGATGCTGCTTTCCATATTGGCAACTTTCACAGATAAAATTATCAATTTTCAAAAAAGTTACAAATACTTTTACACTGTATTGGATGGATGCCAAAGCCAACAATGCCAAAGCCAAGTATCCTGATGACTAGTAGAACAAACAAAATGTTTTGAGCCAATTTGTGGATCAAAGAAGTATAAACCATTTTCTTCACGACCACCTGCTATCTTCTTTTTTGTGACCAAATCCTGTATAACACAATGAGAAGGGAAAAAAGTGACAGAACATTTTAAGGCCTTATTAAGTGAACTAACAGATAAAAGATTATTAGACAATTAGGGAACATGAAGAATCAAAGATACATCGAGAGTAGAAGATATAGGAATAGTCCCCTTTTACCATTAATGGAGGTAAGGGTTCCATTAGCAAGTTTAACATGTCTAAGAGAAAGAGAATTAAGAGATGAAAACAGATGAGACATATCTGACATGTGATCTGTAGCCCTAGAATCAATAATCCAAGGGTTGCCCGATGCGGTCTGGAAAGTATATGAGATAGTACGTGATTGAGAAACGAAAGTTTGGAAATAACCAAAGGATTAAAGGTTATTAAGTTACATCTTGTCTTTCTGTAAGGAATAAAATTCTTTCCGAGACACTTGAATAACATCATCCCCAGGAAAAGTAGGGCTACAAAATGCCATTAGGATTGATCACACTAATGAGATCTCAAAAAAATTGCCCAAGTAACAGTTTTCCAGCAGATCAGCCCACAAAACTGGTATAACAGCTGCAAAAAATTTAGATAAGTGGGCCCCACGAAGTCAGAAGCCAAGATCAATCTAGTGGGATTGATAGAACCCCAGGGGTGACTATAGCAACGAAGTTTCAGGCTGAGCGGAGGTCTATAGGAGCATATCGAGCCAAATCTTTGAAAAGAACAGGCATTTGGATGTCACTGCAGCAGATCTGAAGAAGAGGTCAAGCGGGACCCACTGTTAACCAAAACCATAGGTCAACTAGATGGAGAGGGAGGTGGGCTAGGGGCGACTACACTAGTGGTGATTTGAAGAGTAAACAACAGTACATAAGCCAGATCGAGGCAAAAAAAAGGCCCAAAAAAACTAGTTTGTAAGTCTAATTGATTTTGATATGCATGTCTATATCAGAATCGAGGCTTGTTTTTACCCATCATCATCATCATCATCATCAACTACCATCATTTTCCCATCTATCTTGGGTTGGTTGAGGGGCTTGTTTGTTAAACGATTGTATCAACTAATGCCCACCTTTGTGTTTATTAAATGATGCTATCAATATTTTTTGGGTCTAGAAAATTGCTGTTATTTTGTTTATAGCTAACGGTATAACAAGTAAACCATTGCTCCTTAATGATATGGCTCCTCACGTGGATCAGGATTATTTTATGGTTCTCTAATGAGATGTTGTCCTGATTGTATGGAAACAACTGCCCTTCTTCTGTATGTTCGCTGGACCCATTTTGTGAATCCATGCCTGTGGTACTTTTTTTTTTTTAACTTGCAAATAAGCATTGAATCCATGTCTGTAGTAATTTATGAAGAAGAGATCCTTTCATTGTTTCAGAATGAATCTCCATGCGCTTTGTTTGGTGCTACCAGTGTGGTGGGTTGTCCCTTCCATGGATTGCCAATATTACTCACAATCCTTTTATGAATACTCTGTTGGGCTGCCTGCCTTTTTAAAGTAGTTTCCTTTCTGCTTCGTTCTTGGTTTACTCTGAAGTTTAAATATGACTTGATTGTAGGGCAGGAGGATCAATCACAGGTTTTGGCATTAGCAAGTGTCTGGGTCTTCCTACTTGTATTCAGCAGTTTGGCCTTGCTTGTGCCAACCATCTACACTATTGGTCTGGCTTATCAGGATGCTTTCAGTGCAAGATTATCCTCAAATAGTGCAAGATCCGCTTTAGAATTTCTTACAACTGTCAATGGCATTCTTTTCATGGGATTTGGGTGTTTGATTGGTTACCCTATTGCAGCAGCCTCTGGTGAGATTCTTTCTTTTGTGAGGAATTCACATTGGATCACATAATATAGTCTATTAAACCCCATATGACCAAAGAATCACCTTCTACATAATGTAGTATGCAATGTTAAGGTGCATGTTTATTATGTCTTAACAACAACTGCATTACAATGTCTCAGTTAGAGCACTTCAAGGCCTTTGGAAGAATGATTTGGTGGCACTAAAAGGCTCATGCCCAAATTGTAGTGAGGAGGTCAGGACTTCTATAGCAGGCTCACTTGGAACCGTTGGACGTTTGGTGTCTGACATTTTTTCAGCTTATATTTTCATTCAGTTGTGATGCAAAAAGTTCATTCAAGTTCTATTCTGTGTAACTTAAGTGTTTTCTTTCAGGTCTTTGCATTTGTGCAGGCAAAACAATCAAATCAATCTCCTCACAGGGCAGACTGTCATGTATGTGAGTGCACTTTGGAATTTCGCACTAAGGTGGAGGTATGTCGTAGCTCCTGTTCTTTGAATCTATTCTCATGCACTATAACCTTGTCCATTCCCTTTGTCTTTGTACATACACTGCCGGAACTTATTGTAGAAAATTGTAAAAATTATGCAAGATTTTCTCCTCTTCTTTCAAAAACAGGTAATATCTCTTGGCATAAAAAAATGTGTCAATTGCATTGGCAATCTAATTGTCTATAGGTTGCATATGGTTGCATATTGTATACTGTATTCTGGAATTAGTTTGTCTGATATCATATCCAACGGTCAGCCTATTTTTCTTCATGCAAAACTTGAGAATAGGAATAATATCTGGTCTACTGTATGGATCACCAGGACTAGAAATCAAGATTAGGCTTTTGCTGGCCCAACAAAATTTCAACTGTGAAGACACCAAATGCTAGGAAATTATCTATCCCAAAGATTTACTTTCTTTGTTGGCAGAACCAAGAATAGGTTAATGATATTTACTCTTTTGCCCCTTCGACTTCCCCATTTGGTGTTTCTTTACTGAAACCTTCTCTTTTTATTTCCTCATCTCTGGCTCTGCTATGCTCTCATTGATGGATGGGGATTGGGGCCCTTCTCTAATAAGGTCCAACTTCTATGGAAAATGGTTCCCATCACAATCATTTGGACCGTTAATGAGTGCAATAGGTGCATTTTTTAAGACGGCGCTACCCCGCAAGTCTATCATTGAGTTATGAAAATCCAGCATTGTTCAATGGGACTTTGCAACCAAGGACATTGTGGGTCAGAAATTTTTACTTTGGGGTGGGTTGGAAATCTGACTTGTATGTTATAATGTTATAATCTTTTGATTAAAAGTTTTGTGCAGTCTGGTGCTTTTTGTTTGGTAGATAGATTTGCACAGTCCCTCTTTGGCCTATCCTTTTTTTTGTGTACCTTTTTTCTTTCTCTAATGAAATTTGTTAGTACACCTCAAAGAAAAAGAAAAGAGAATGGAATCAGGATTAGCCTGATACCTATAGTCATGGTTTATTGTTTGAGTAGGTTCAACAACAGTTGGACCATGATATCGTAGCAATGTTGAAAATGGAAGATTAATATTCAATAAACTAATTTTTTTGTCAAACCACACCACGATTCAAATAGTTCTAACTGGTGTGTTCCCACAGTTCCAGGCAGTTTGTATGGCCTTTTTATCCACTTGGAAACTGACTGGCAGGCAAAGGGGTTGGTTCAAGTGAACAAAAATTGATTAGCCGGTTCAGAGTCCGTTTTCAGAATTGTTGGTGGGAAGTGTTTTTTAGTTTTTTTTTTCCTTTCTCCCAAATTTCCATTGTTTTATCGACTGATCAACTTTATGGTTAATTTGTCCTTTTTGGGACCAGAAAATCTACTGTGTATCCCACTCCAGGCAGTGATCTTGCATGTACATTACTTTGGTGCTGCAGCTACATCAAATCCATGGAGTACTTATTTTTCTGGTTGATTGGAAATGAGAGAATGGGCATTTCTGAAGATCAAAGGGAATGTCATAATTTATGCACCAATGGTTATGGCGCCCTTTTATTTCTCTTAAGTTTAGTATACCCACAATGACTCAGGATGGTATGGAACATTATTGATGACTTGAACAGTTCTAATCGTTACCCTGACATATGCTTATTTAGTTGCCCACTTGGCTGTTTGACTGATTGATAAAACGAGGCAAGATATTGAACCATTTAGCTTTATGCATTCCCTGGAACATTCATTTATCTGGAGTGATGGAACCCAACCCAACCTACTCCCACCCCCTCTTTTTGGTGGCAAGGTCTCCATTTAGGTGCATGGGCCCTCAACCATATAACCTATGCTGTTACATGTCAACTGTAAGTTTCCTATGTAACATGTTTTAGTTTCTAAATCCAGCATAATCCTTTTGTGCAGCAATCCATTTCAAGACCTGGAAGGCGTTGGATTTATGGTCGCATTTACCTTGTTCGAGGGACCACTACAAAGCATAAGAGATGGATGTAGACAAAATGGTGTGCTGATGATTTGATTTTTAAGCTGTTCCATTGCTGCATTTTTCCCTGATTTTTCAGTCAGTCTGTAATTTTAAGGGGAGCAACTTACAACCAGTGGGGTGTCATCAACTATTCAGTGTATCATAGTTAAAGCAATCATTGATGTAAATTATGAATTTAAGTGATATTGAAGGTAGGATTAGACATTTTTTTCATTATCACTTGCATTGTTTGCTGGGTTGGGTACTTGTATCAAAACACAGGCCATCAAGTGAAGGTTCTGTTTATGTTCGAGGGCTGGTAGTGCATATCAGCCAAAAAATGTTACTAGAATGCAGAGCTGTAATGTTTGGTTGGTTAGCTAGATTCTACTAAACAGCCTAGCTGATACCCTCAGAGATACATTACTGTTTTGGGTGAGAACCCAATGCAGTACACTGAGATGCTATATGTCAAGTCAGCCGAGTTTGCTGATGAGTTATTTTTTCAGACTTTTTTTTTTTGAACAGCAGAAATTTCAATCTCTGTGCACCAGCCAAGACAGCATCATCTCAATTTTTTTCAAAAAAAAAAAATCTTCGTAACCGCTGTTTAGCAGACTTCAGGTAATGAAGAGGTGCCATCCATGAATGATACAGGCTATTGCCAAAGTGCCCTTCTTGATAAAACAATGTAAACATGCAATTGTTGTAATACTGTAATCTCTAAATGTAGTCATGTTGAGAGTCATTGTAGCAAAGGCAGCAAGTGGATGACATTAAGAGGATAATGAGCGATTCTGATTGCTGCAAAAATGTGGTGGATACTGGATTGGGCGGGGCTGGGGCTGGGGCTGGGCTCAAGCCCAAGTCCGATTAGCAAGTGAAAAGCCCCAGCCTGACATGAGCTTAGATGATATAATCAGGCCCAAGCTCACTCAATGTGCCTGATTAGCCTACCCTGATTAAAGGCCCAAGCTAGAATACGAGCCTGACAGCAAGTTTGTTTGTATGATGTGTCGGTTTAAATGAACACAAAAGTAAACTGTGTTTCCTACGAAGTGTGTATTTTTAATTATTATTTAATCACTAAATTATAAAAATTAGCACTAGGTAAACTGGATAATGAATAATTAATTCAAATGAACTGCAGCCGAACATATAGGTAGCAATTGGTCTTTTCCATCTTTTATTTTTCCTAGTTAGATTTTTTACATGAAAAAGATAGAAAAAGGACTAGGTGCAATGTACAACCTCATTTCCTTAATGATATATCATATATTTTAATAAACATAATTGGATCAAAACAAAAATAAACATAAGCATGGCCTGAGTAATAATTGGGTTTTAATTTTTTGTTCAAACCCAATTTAATTCTAAATCAAGCTGAGATGTACAAGAAGTCCACCTTTTCTTGGTTAGATTTTTCTTTGCACAATGGGGTAGAAAAACCCATATTATCTAAAAAATAGTAATATGCTTTGAAATTAAGAGGTATATGCCCTTTTGCTAGCAATTCAACATATGCATCACCCACAAAATGGAAGAGAAGATGGATGAAAAAATGACCATAAACATGATCAAACTTAGGTCATAAGGCCATTAAAAATTGAACTAATAGTAACTAGAGATAGGAATTTGGTTCTAAGGGTTGAAAGACGGAAGAATTCAACCCTAGAAAAGGTAGGTTAGGTTCAGTATAAATTTCAACACAATTTATAATTTAGATCAGACTTCGACAAAAATTAAAGCCCAATTTTTATTTGCATTAAGCTTAAGCTTATATATGTTTGGCCTAGAAGCCTAACCTCGGCCCGATTATATAGGCCTAGTAAAAACTATGTGATCTATCCTTTAAGGAAACAAGGTGCTTGTTGTACCTGGTCCTTTTATCTTTTCTTAATTTTTGTGGAGACATGAGAATCCAACCTATTGGATCAAGAGGTCACTAAATTACCTACATATAGACCAAATTTCATTGAAAAAAAGAAATAGAAATCACTTGATCTTGGCTCCAAACTAAAACAATACGGGACTAAAAAAATGGTATTTAAAATTTTAATTTGGCTCCAAACTAAAAAAATAAATCATTAAAAGTTAGAAATTGGGTTTTGCAAAAAGGCAACAATTTCAAATTTTAGTTTTTAACTTTTAGGAAATACTAAAACAATCTTCTACTATTTTCTAAAAAAAATAAAAATTAGCAAAATATTCAATATATTGCATGTGAATGACCCTTTAACTTTTGGTTGAATACAATTCTTATTATTCTTTTCGTGAATAAGAGGAAAAGACAAACCTTTATCTTAAAAATATTTTAAAAATTAAGAATGATATTCAAATTATACTAATGGTGGACATTTAGTTAATCTTGACAGCGTATTAATAAACCATGAGCTAATCTTGGTTCTAATAAGTACTCTTGATTAAAAGTGTCTTTCTTCTTTCTAGGCAGATAGGTAAGTTAATGAGAGCGCTTTTTTTAAGAATACATTTCTCCTATTTCTAAGGACAATTGTTTTGATGAACTGTCACTAAACTCAAAAAGAAAGAAGAGAAAGAACTTGGAGTTGGCGCCTACATAACAGGTTGCTTGCTTACCAAGTCATCCCGGCAAGCTCGGCTTCATAAATATGTTATTTTTTCATTAAATTTACATTTTCAAATATTATTTTTAAGTTACAAACTTGAGAATTTCAAATACTTTTAAAAAATATAAAAAATACAAAAAATTTGAAAAGGTTTTCTAGACCCTGATTGGGAGTTTTCAAGAGTAAGTCGATTCTGAGCCGGTTAAAGGGAACGAAACTCTCGGTTCGAAAGTTTTTAAGATACAAGAGTAGGATTGAAATTGTTCCCATTTCTCAGCCACTTGTGAGTCAAGTGAGTTGTGCCCATTTCTTAAAGTAGGATTCAAATTGAGCATGATTTTAATTTGGATGATGGCATTGTGTAAGAAGAGGTGTAAATAAATCTGTGCGAAAATAAATGTTTCCCAATTCACATCAAACCTTCAATACATGATTTTCTTTTCTAATTTATTAGAGGAATTTGCTTTGTTTTTGGTATAATTGATAAGTGCCTATTATTGTAATTATAAAATTGTAGGTTTGATTCTCATGACTATCAAATAAATAATTAACTTACAACAATTAATTGCTAATTTACTTATGAGCGTTAGTTCTTTGTAAGTATAAGAAACCATCTTAATTGATAGGTCATATCAATGATCAATTACACTAATTTACTCCCAAAAAGAGTATGCATTTCATCTTTTACTAATCAAGAAGACATTGGGCATGACTCGGTTGCAAAATTTGGTTGAGAGAATTTTTTTTATTTGGGAGACTGATATTTTCAAAGAAGACATATGAATGATAATTTTTTTATCAATATTTTAAATTTAAGCCAAAATTTATAATTGACGGAATGAGAAGTTTAGTTTTTATTCTTTTTCAAAAAAAATAAAATATATATGTGAGTTTTTCTTTTGAAATATCGGTTGATTTTTTTTTTTGGAAATATAAAAAACAAATATCAGCTGATATTGGCCTAATCGTGATTTTTTTTAAATTTTAAAATTAAAAAATATTAGAGATACTTGGTGGGGTCCACCGATATATCATATAGGCCAATATATATATCGGCCGATACGATATGTAACGGCTGATACTATGACCTTAGGTGTGAGCTTATCTTCTTTATTCTTACCTCTTCATTTCTCTTTGCTTTTTGCTAATTGACCTTTATAAAGTAGGCTTTTGAAGTCCAAAACATAGTGAAGAAGTCTTTAACCCATGTATCCACCATATGAGCTCTTTAATTCAATATGAACAGAAAAATAGATGCAACTATTTGAGTCAAAATCTTACCGAATTAAGTAAATCAACTAAATTTTTAGACTTAACTCGAAAAATCTCAGTAAAACTCATTGACTCGCAAGTGTAACTTGGACCGAAGTGCCTTTTTTGAGTTTTTAAACCTTA
Organism: Chimonanthus salicifolius; assembly: GCA_013350335.1. NCBI lineage: Eukaryota > Viridiplantae > Streptophyta > Magnoliopsida > Laurales > Calycanthaceae > Chimonanthus > Chimonanthus salicifolius. Next base: position 34,740,857 of record CM023539.1, read on the forward strand.
CATGCAACCATAGCCCCTCTTCCAGCCGAAACCCATTTCTAAAATGGTTAAAACAAGCTTGACCAGGATTGACCTTTCAATTGATTTGAGGGTGAAACTACTTGGTATCTATCTCTGATCAAATCTCAAACTGTCAGATTAAAAAAAAGGTCCATTTCGAATTTTTTAAGAAAAATACAAATCTCACAAGAAGCCCCAGACTGAGTAATTACGAAAGAATAATACAGAGAGATTGATAGATTATATCAAGTTACTCTGTATGAATGTAACAAGAAATGACTTCCATCAACTTGGGCTGATGCATTTCAACAAAGGGTGGTGCATCTTCCTAGTTATTCTTCTAGGTGTTTCAACATTGAGTAAGATCTCAAATCATCCTTGCTGCGAGTACTTCCCGGTGAAGGCTTGGAACTTGGGTTCTTCCTGCTTCTGAGGTTCAGACTTAGCATCTTTTGCAGTAGCCTACATAAATGCATACAAATAATTGAGCAAAGCTTTAAATCCCTCCAAGGCTAAGGTGAAAATAAGCTTAATTTTAAATAACTCTAGCAGAATAAAAATAGTCGTTTGTGGTTTGAAGCTGCACAAAAATTGAATCTCAGTATATCACATTAGTAAGGGATGCTGCTATTTTTTTTTTTTTTAAGGAAAGTGATTCACACGGACATTTTTTTTCATCTTACACGGAATTTGAGTTTTTTTTTTTTTTTTTTCAATTCCACTTTACCCTTTGTACCTTATCTTTGCTTTCTCGTTTCACTCTTTCCCAACGCTTACTCTCTCGATTTCCTCTTCCACGAGTCTTCCTCATCCCCACCGGGGAACTCCTCACCTTTTCACTTTTCCTCTTTCACAACTCATTTCTTTCATAGGGTCTGCATCAGACTCTCATATCCTCTCTCTTCGTCTCTCAGATGCTTTCATTACAAATTTGAAACAATGATCAAACTTGTTTGATACAAGAAGTTTTCTTCTTAAAAACATCATCCATTTTCCATTATAAGAAGTAGGTTTAAATGAGCCTATAAACTTGCAAGTTTCAAAAACTTGAGGACTTCTGAAGTTGAATGTCATTGAAGATGAAGTTCATGGGGATTTTAATCCCTCAATCAAAACACAGCGGAAGCAAACCAACAATCACACAAAAAAATCAATCACACAAGAAAACAAGATTTAACGTGGTCAGCCTAAGCCTACATCCACCAAACGAAATCAAAGTTTTCACTAATCAAAGTAGAGATTACAAAGTACTTTCTCACCCACGGATTTCTCTCTTCCTCTCTACAAATCTCTCTCTCAAACTCACGTATGGCATGCTCCCAACAATGGAGACCTCCCTTATTTATAGACAATAATAAGGAAAGTTTCCTCAAACAAAAAATAGAAAGAGAAACAAAGAGGAAAGGAGAGCAACAAAGGAAAGTTCCAAAATAAGATGTTTCCAAATCCAAATCCGAAAATCCATTACTAAAATTGAGCCAAATCCTAACAATCTCCACCTTGGCGAGATTTGCAAGCGAACCATCTCTAATAATAACTCCACTTTGGCAAGAAATCTCATGCCAAGCCAAACGAAGAAATCAACTGATGCCGACTGCAACCAAATGCGCCCGTAGGCACCATGCACCCGAAGGTGCTCAAACCTATCGAATGTTGATCAAGTCCAAACTGTGTTTTGAACTTGACCCCTGAGTGCAACGAACATCTGTGTCAAATTTGTCTCTTCTTTGTTCAATGGCTGCTCCACCTGCAACTGTACTTCCTTGCAAGAAATACATGTTCATATGTCGAGTAGCCTTCATCACAACACGTGCACTTGAAGCAACTGTCAAAACTCCACCTGTCATAGTAATTGTGAAGCCTTTTGCTTCTAATGCACCCAAAGAGATGAGATTCTTCTTTAAATCTGACACATATCTAACATCAGACAAAACTTTAACAGAACCATCATGCAATTTCAAACGAATGTTACCTATCCCTTCCGTTTTACTATTATTGCCCATAAACACAGAGCCACTATCCAACTCCTTAAAACTTGTGACCCAATCCCTGTTGGGACACACATGATAGACACATCCCGAATCTAACAACCAATCATTACAATGAGATGCAAATAATGAACGAACCAGTAAAACTTCAACGTCACTATCTTCAGCATGTGTTACATTTGCATTCGAAACCACATTGTCCTTGTTTTTCAACATTGGACACTTAACTTTCCAAAGCCCCTTTTCATGACAAAAGGCACACTCATCCTTTGCAAGATTTTTTCTATCAGATGATGGTGATTTTCTCGTCTTAGAACGAGACCTATCAGTTTTCCATTTTTCTGTCGCTACCAACCCATTTGACATGGAGTTGTTATTGTCATATTTGTCCTTCAAACGAATTTCATTATTCATCAATGCATTTGATACATCTTTATAAATAATCTCCTTTTTGGCATACCATAAAGTGGTAATCAAATGCTCATAACTATCAGGCAATGAACTCAACATTATCACTGCTTTATCTTCATTTGAGATTTCAACATCTAAATTTTGCAAATCAGCCAGAATCTTATTATATTCATTCAAATGCTCAATCATAGAAGTACCTGATTTATACTAGAACCGGAAGAGCTTCTTCTTCAAATAGAGACGATTTTCAACGCTCTTTGTCATGTACTTGTCTTCCAGTTTCTCCCACAATTCCTTTGCCGAGGTTTCCTTTATAACAAAATATTTTTTATCTCTAACAAGACAAAGCCGTATGGTACTATAAGCCATACGATCGATTTTCTCCCGTTCATTAGCATTCAAATCTGCCGGTTTATCTTTCAAGGCAATATCTAAATCCTGTGAAAACAACAAATCCTTAACTTCGCATTGCCACATGCCGAAGTTATTTGCCCCATTAAATTTTTTTCAATCTCAAATTTTGTATTCGGAGCCATGGGTCTTGGCACAGGATTAGTGTTCTTTGACGATGACCCTGATTCAGACATATTTTCTTCCAAAAATAACATCTAAACGACAAAACAACTTCAAAAACTACTCAAAACACCTTCACAAAAGCACTACAAACCACTTCAAAAAAATTCAAAATTTTCAATTTTTTTTTTAAGGTGTACCTGAAAGAGTGGTCCCTCGAGAACACTGAAGACAGTGGTCCTGTAGATCACCGAACATATGATACCATAGTCTAGTGGACCACCAAATGCAGAAAATTACATAGTCCTACAGAACTATCCGAAATGATAGTCATGCAAGAGCACAAAAAATTGTGGTCCTGCAAACCACCAAATGAAGAGGAGAGAGAAGCCTTTCTTCAAAACCAAAAAACTCTCTGATCGAGAGCTTCAACCAGCAACTGGAGCACCAACAACATTGGTGGCAGCAGCAGAGAACGACGATGGAGCGGATCTGGTCCCTAACCGAGAGAGGGCACGACTGATGGCGAGAGCCACAGAAGACTGGCGATCATGGAGTTGCAAAGAGGTTACAGCAGCAGACGACGAGGATTTTCGACTCCACCAGCATAGATTTCGTCTATGGGTTTCCAAAAAAACCAAGGCAAGAAAGACAGGTTTTTTTTTTTTCCCCCCTTTCTTTCAAAAAATAGAACCACCGATTTTCTTTTGCTTCTTCTTTCGAATTCAAAAACGAACCTCAATCGAACCTTGCTACTGATACCATTTGTTGGGATTTTAATCCCTCAATCGAAACACAGCAGAAGCAAACCAACAATCACACAAACAAATCAATCACACAAGAAAACAAGATTTAATGTGGTCGGCCTAAGCCTACATCCACCAAACGAAATCAAAATTTTCATTAATCAAAGTAGAGATTGTTGTGCCAATTACCCACACAAGTTCAATCACAAATCAACATGCTCAAGCACACAAGAAGACGACACGGATTTTACGTGGTTCAACAATATTGCCTACATCCACGGGGTATGCAAAGATTTCACTAAGAAGAAGTTACCGGTCAGGTTACAAGGATTTCACCAATCCTACCCGTCCTTCCTCTCAGTCTCTCTTTCTTCTCTTTGGTTACACTGTCCCAAAGAAACAACTACAAAAAGATACAATATATACTGCTTACAGCAGACTGGGCCCACTGGGCCCAACTGACAACTTAGGCCCAAACAGGCTTTGAGCCATAAATCCAACAGAGATTACGAAGTACTTTCTCACCCACGGATTTCTCTCTTCCTCTCTACAAATCTCTCTCTCAAACTCACGTATGGCATGCCCCCAACAATGGAGACCTCCCTTATTTATAGACAATAATAAGGAAAGTTTCCTCAAACAAAAAATAGAAAGAGAAACAAAGAGGAAAGGAAAGCAACAAAAGAAAGTTCCAAAATAAGATGTTTCCAGATCCAAATCCGAAAATCCATTACTAAAATTGAGCCAAATCCTAACAGTTCACACAATCTAAAAGGAAAAAAATCAAAAACAATTCCGTTCACCAATTGTATTGAACAAAGGCGAAAGAATTTTACAATAGTACAGATGGATACAGTTCTTTAGTTTACTGAACATTTTCTAACAAAATAATTACATGGTTGGTACCCTCACTAGAAAAATGTTCTCAGGCATCCAGATTATTTCCATACTCGAGGTTTCCAAAACCAGTTTAAGACTAGACTCTCCAAAGTATTCAGTCATTTCTTCTACAGAATGATTAGTAGCTAGCAGAAGCAATTATATGCCAAATGATTCCTTTTAAAGACATACAGCGAGACAAAATTGTCTGCTGAAACTGAAGAACCTATGAAGGGCCAAAGCCGCTATACCATCAAAAGGATATTGAAGAACTACCCAATCTGTCCGCCATATGCTTCACAACTAAAACTAGGCCCAGCACATCAACGGATTTGTAATGAAAAGATCTAAGAGACGCAGGAATAGAGAGGGAGAGATGCAGCATGAGAGAGAGGGAGAGAGATGTCAGACGATGGAGGAAATGAGAGTACGGTGCAGAGATGCAAATAGAGAGACCGCAGAAATGAGAGAGATGCTGCGGGAGATGAAGAACGCAGGGGAGAGACAGCGTTGGGAAAGAGAGAACTGAGAAAAGAAGATAAGGTATGAAGGGTAGAAGTGGAATTTGGAAAAAATACTCATTCCGTGTAAGATGAAAAAAAATGTCTGTGTGAATATCAGATCCCTTTTTTTAATGCCCAGATGACTTTGGCAAACTAGTGCTGACTAAATTTATGGTGGAATAAAAAGGGCGTCCCTCCATGGAGGAAGCTTCCAAACCTTTTCATCTAAAGCACAATAAGACAACTTACACCATACACGAAAATCGGGTCATTCTCAATTTCAAGAACACCTAGCCATAAGCAAGGATTACAGCTTGAGTGTCTCAGTTTATCTTGGGTTTCAATTTCTTGAGATGCATCAGTCAAAACAGGGCATTTTGGAGCATCCACTGATATGGAGTCAACCAAATTTCTTAAAAAAAATATATAAAAAAAAAAGAAGAAATTATGGTTATTGAAGTCCGAAAATATCCTAAACTGTATATTGAAGTCCCGCATATCAAAGCCTCAAAACATGAGACGAACTTGACTCACACCTCAGCATTCAGAAACCCTAATGTCTGCTCAATTCTAGGAATGTGGGGTGATAGAAACAAAACCAGAATATGTCAGAAGTTGTGCACAACACTAAGTTGGATGGTTCCTCCTCTTGTTGGAAGGAAAAAAAGGTAGGTTAGCACAGTAAGATAAAGCATACCTTTTGTGTTTTCTTGGAAGCCTGGCCTGCACTTGAACCAAACAGAAGCTTTCCAGAATGTTGGCGTGATGAAGTGGTAGAGGAAGTGGGTTTCTTCCCATTCAAAACCTCGTGTTGATGCTCCGTCAGTACGGATGCAAATATTGGAGTAGCTGATTGTGTAGAAGGCTTCCCATCCAAACGTCTTCAACACCTGTAAATGCACTGATATTTGGCTCCTCCTTGATAGACTCTCCTTGATCTAAAAAAGACAATCAAGTATTAAATAAAAGATTCTCGAAAATCAAATTCTCAGTAAAAGTGCCAAAAGCAAACCAAATCCTTCAGAGTCCAGAAACAACAATAATTGAATCACTGATTCCTCCACCATGAAAACATAGAGCACAAAATTCTACACATATAACTCAAATTTTAAGTTCCAACTAAATGAACATGCTGCCAAAAAACCTAAAATGAAACCATTGTGGCTTTAAAGTAAATCAGATTAGGCTTTTGGGTCAGACCTACTTGGAAGTTAGGTTTCCACAAGTACAAGCCTAGCTTATTGACAGCCTTATTGCATTCCAACTGCAATGACTCACGGCTGTACAAGTTTAGATTGGAAATTTCTGGTTCTATAATACGACAGCCATCACAATTCCAATAAAAAGAAATCCTAGCCTTCTAAAGTAGCTCAAAGGTTTCAACTCAAGGATATATGGGTATTTTTTATGACAATAAACCATTGATGTGTGACATTTAATATTTCAAATGTCATTACTCTATGAGATAGGTATCAAATTTGCTTCTTAAGAAGACATGTGTTGGATATCATCTCTTTGAAGATGAAGATCAAGTTGATAATATCAAGCCTTGTACATCAAGTCAAATCTTGGAGATCGAATGGCAAGATCAAAGAGCATAGAAGATCAAAGATATGTATAGGGTCTAGTCATGAGTGTTTAGAAAATGGTATTGTAAAGTTATTTAACATTTGAACACCATGACTCAAGGTATCCTCTAGTCGACCCTAGGATCACCAAAATAGAGTTCCAATAAAATGTGAAACCCTTAAAAGGCCATATAAAAGACCAATCAAGGACCCAAACTTGAAGAACGCATATTCAGGAACATTTCAGCCTACTGAATTGTTCTCAGTTATTAAATTGACAGAGACAATATTTTCAGTTGACTGAATTCATGAATTTAGCCGACTCAATTCCTTGCTGATAACTCTGTGAAGTTCTGGAAGTTTCCAGTCGACTGAATCTTCATTTACAATCGACTGAATTGTGACGGTCATATTTATGGGTGCATTAAATGCTCTCCCCAACAACTAGTTTTCTTATTTAATGCTTGGCAATAGTCCTAAACTTGAACAAACTATAAACCCAAGCATTAATGGGCATTAAACACATCTTAACTACTTGGAATCAATTGAAATCAATCTCAACCATTAGGGCTGCAACTCAGGTCGGGTTTTGGCCCGACCCGCATGACCCAATTCGAGAAATCATGTGGGTTGGGTTACAAGAGTCGGGCCATAGGGTCGGGTCGGGTTGAGAAAAGAAAAACCCGCACAAAATTCGGGTCGAGTTGGGCTAAGGTCTTTAAATTTCAACCCGACCCGAAATTTCTTCAACTTAATATAAAAACCTCCGTTCCTCCACCCTCAAGCCCTAATATCATTCGTTTTTTTCAGCCCTAGAGCATCGGCGAGTTTTTTTTCTCCCTCTCCCAATCTCATCGCCGCTTTGCCTCTTCTTCACCTCCATCTCTCGGCCGAGCTGTAACCCCCTTCCTTATTATTCTTCTTCTTCCCAGCCAGACCTAGGTGAGTTTCTCTATTTTATTTGGGAGTCGGGAAGTCGAATTTGCTCTCAAGATTCACTTAGAAACGAGTTCAGCCTCGAGTCCAAGTCCACCATCGATGTCCAGTTCGCATCTCGGAGCTTGAAGGTTGATGGCAAGGTAATCAAAGCCCAGATTTGGGACACAGTCTTCAAAACTCACCTCTCCTTTTCTCTTTCTGATCTGGGTTTTTTTTTTTTTCATATTTTGTGCTTCTTTTTTTCTTTATACAACTTTTGTTTATAAATCTGTGGATGTTTAGGTATTGGTTCCTGTGGATTTTATACAACTTTTGCTTAACCCATTACTAATTTTTTTTAGAAAATGGTTATTTTCATGAAAGTACTTCCCTTTCCATGCATCCAAACAGAGCTGAAAGGAGGGTGAAAGTAGGGTCGGGTCAGGTCGGGTCGGGTTGAAGGTATTACAAACTCGGGTCGGGTCGGGTTGACTAAATCGGGTTTTTAGTTCGGGTCGAGTCGGGTCTGGTTCAATGTGTTGTGACATGAGTTAGGGTTTGGTTTATTAAAACCCGACCCTCCCGACCCGAGTTGCATCTCTATCAAGCATACTCTAGCTCAAAATCCATCTACTTGCAATATTATCTTGAGCCATTCTTGTTCAAATATTTGAGTAATTCTTAGTGAGCTGAATTTGTAATCTTTTGAGAGTTATTCCTGAGAATCAAATTTGTAAAAAGTTTGTGTAACCCTAGTGAAGAAGAAGGGTGTCTTCATCTTCAAATCAGAGAAGTGTTCTCTACAAGCATTGTAATTGGTTTCTTTTCCACCTTCGAAAGAGAAGTTTAGTGCATTTAATCCTCAAGTGGTGTACTTGAAGCGAGGACGTAGGCCAGAACGTCGAGCCCCGTAAAAATCCCGGGTTCAATATCTCTCCATCTCTTCTCATCTCCTCATTTATATTTGGGCATTTATTTATTACTTATTTGCATTTTATTTTTCTAATTTGTGTAATTGAAGAAAACCCAAAAAGTTTGCATTGACCCAATTCACCCTCCCTCTCAGGTCAATTTCTGGGTAACAAAAAGGAATGTAGAATTGAAAGATCATCACTACCTACAAAATAACTCCACTATCCATCACAACCGGGGCCTAACTTCTTCCATAGGTGATTTATTCTTTGGACAACTTATGGGTGGGCAAGGTTATTAAGGATCAAGTTTGTCATCTTTATGATACAGTATGACAGTGTAATGTTGTGGAACATGTGGAACACTATCGTTTGATCTCCTATTTTTGTAGAAGTCTAACTGATGGTGAAACAGATTGGCTTCTTTCTCATTTAAAATGATCCGAGCAGTTTATATGCCTAGAGATGCAAAAGCATGGTTTTTTCACAGTGAAATGCTTTTACTTAAAGAGATTAGTAGTCAGACACCAGCTGTGGTTAACCCATTATTTGGTAATCAATGGCAACTCATATGATCATTGCTTTTACTTGGTAAGCGTTTCAATGAGGTCCTTGCTTCAGATCATCGTTGTCATCAAGCCAAAATCTCATCTATCTAAGGTTTGCTTTACGAGTTCTGCTCTATTTCACCCTATGACCTATCATAAGCAACACATTCAATCACTCTACTATATACATGTCTCTTATTTATCCCTTCCCTTGTCTTCAGCCTCTTCCTTGTACCTGCAACATGTAGCCCGCCAACCCTCATCTTAAATGAGTTTCTCTCAATGTGTCTCCTAGAGGGGCTACTGTTAAACTATCCCTAATGCAATCATTTCTAACTCTTATCATTTAAAGTTCCATACATCCAACGTAGCATGCACATTTCCATCAACCTAACTTTGTCTATTTGTCTTTTCCTCTATGCCGAACACCATACTCCAAAAAATATTGCATGTCTAATTGTAAAAGCTTTCAGTCTTTATCAACTCATAGAATAGAGTGATTAGCAAAATTATTGGAGGATTTCTCCTATAGCAGTTTCTCAATCAAATTAACTGGAAATGAATAATAGGGATTTTAATACCAAATCCCTATCTCCAAAGCAAGTGGCTTTTTCAGCAAATTGAAGACCGTCTCTTGGCCTTTGACTCGTTGGCAATGTCTCCATTTCAAGGTCAAACTAGATCAGTTTTCTTATAAGATTGGCGTGTTGGATGAGTGGATACAATAGAATTAGAAATGACTACAATAAGGAAAGTTTGAACATAACCCGTATAGATGACGAATTGAGAAAAACTCATTTGAGGTGGTTCGAACATCTAATTAGACGACCAAACACGGCCCGAGTGCATAGAGTAGTGAGGTTGCAAATTGTACACATAAGGAGCAAAGGTAGACTACTAACAACGTGGAGAGAAGGAATAAAGAAAGACATGAATGAAGTGAATGATGGTAACGTTTATGATAAGGTCAAATGGAGAAGCAAAACTCAAAAAGCTAATTCAAATAGATAAGATTCTAGTATTTGATGATGATGAATGTGTGCTAGTAAGAATCCCATTTAGAAAACTTGAGAATCACATCTAAGGGGTGCCTTGGAGATGAATTTTAACAACAGCATCTCCGCTAGAAATGGTACAGCTGGTACATGGGTGCCACTAGAGGGATTTGAGATTCAGTTCAAGGCACTAATGTAAACTAGATAGAAATTAAGGCTTTTACTACAAGGCTGTTGCAAACTAAGCAGCTACCAATTTTACTACTACTCCAAGTTAATTCATTCCCAATGAAAAATGGGGAAACTAAGGTGAAAGTTGCAGAATCAATAGACCATCAAAAGCATTCAGTTCAAAAATCCCATTTCTCAGCAAATGTTTTCACTTTTTTGAAGAGGGTAACAGAAAAAAAAAGAAAGACGACAAAATAAATGAGTTTAGTGAGAATTGGAGTTGGTTCCAATCACGTGTATTTTGTTTGTATCATTTTTCCCCTTTTTCAATCTCAGCTTCCTCTAAAAGCTCTAAGCTTGTTCATATTGCCCCTTCCCTTCTAATAAAGTGAAAACTGGGGCTAGTTAGACTCGTGCAATTTGTTTATGGGCCTAAATGTGATAAAAAATTCTAATCTTTGGCTTCCTATCAAAGCTCAGGCTAATTTGTATGCCCCTTGCTCTTCAATGAACCTCTTTTAATCACCCACCCACTCCCCACCCCCCAAAAGAAAAAAACCCTTTAATTAGTGTTACAATTGCACAAACTTTGGACTCAATCAAAAAGAAATTGAATAACCTATTCAATTGTCCAATCTTGTGTCATATGAAACACGCCATTACTGAAAAACATAAAAAAGAAAAAGAAAAAACAAATCCTTTCCCTTTTGATTCAAGCATGAGATATAGAAGTTTTTAAATTTCTTTTGAAAAAAAAAAGCGCAGAAAAGTTGGTTGTATCAAATCATTTAATCAGTCTCAATTCAATTGTAGAAGCACCAGCTTAGTCTTTGAACAAATCCACCAAGATGCAATTTGGTAGACTTTTGGGGTATCCATTATCCATCCATAGTAGGGCCTACTAGATCCACAATCTGGATAACTACAAATCAATGGACCACTAGACCTGATTATCAGAAAGTTCAGGATTTGTTGCATGCAGGACCATTTATAATTTATAAACCAAAACACATTTCACTGACAAGTGAGAAATGTCGCACACCATTACTGTAAGTAAATATTATGTAACATCAGAAAGCAAAGGCTACCCACTACTCACTTTGCATTTAATAAGTAAAATTAATGAGCACTGGTAATTCTATATATCCTAGTGTCAACATGGAACAAATTAAATAGCAAAGAATGAGAAGAAATTAAGTTTGGAAGGCCAACCATGAACCATGATAAGAGCTTTCTTCAAAGGAATTGGTCTGACATAAATATTTTGTAAACACAACTTAAAAATCTTCAAACAAAATGTTGAATCAAGTCTGATAATGTAAACCACAAACAGGTATGTCAAGAATGGGACAACATAACCGCTAGGAATTGGATGGATGCTACCTCAAAGTCAGAAATTGATGTAGCAAGTATGGGAATTTTTTCTTCTTTATGCCATTATTTTATTCTTATATAATTAATGACCTCACTCTATGGCACTGCAATAAATTCTTATGTACTTTGTGTTCAAAACAGATTTCAAAATGAATTGGTTGTGATTTTTATGTGAGTGCAAATAGTTCAAAGTACCAAATCTAAGCTCCTCTTTGGGAGTTTTTTTCCAATAACTTTGTAATATAAGAGTATAGAGCACAGTTTCAAAATACAAAATGAAATTCTTAGTTATCTTCAAGTTCGTTGAGATCTACAAGGGGCCTTGAGAGTGTTATAGAGATACATTTTTCTTCAAGAATTGAAGAGAGGTCCCCCGAGTTCTAGACTTTGGAACTCTAGGAACTTTGAAAAGAAAACTCAGACTTAAGAGATTGTTCAAAGGATCTCTGTAAATTCAAGATGAATCTCAAGAAGATCATATCCAAAGACCCTGAGGATCTTGTCTTCAAAGAACCTGACGGATCGATTCTTCAATTGAACTTCAGATGCTTGTAAAGTTCTTAGAAAAACTCCATTTTATCTCTAGCCAAAACGTGGCATTTGTGCCTCAAGGGAACTGCCAGGTGCAATTCTGGATGGTGTGGTACTGAGAACCACTAGTTGAAAAACTGCTAGCTGCGGTTCCAACGTGCAGTTCCTCCTTGGTTCTAGAAACCACTGGATGTGGTTCAGCAAGGTGCAGTTCTGGAAACCACTAGATACAGTGTTAAGAATCGCACATGTGGTTCAAAAGTTATCATTTCTTTTCACAGAACCTTGGTTTTTGGCACATCTCTCCCTTGTCTAGACAAGTTTTCATTTCTTTTCACAGAACCTTGGTTTTTGGCACATTTCTCCCTTGTCTAGACTACAATTCCACTACCACTTTGTGATAGAAGGCCAACTTGACTAACTTTCTGATGAAGAAAAGTGGATGCATCCATATTTAGACAAGTTTGGTATTCCAACCATAACTTTTTCATCCTATCTCAAATTTAATGTTCTTAAGTCATGTCAGGAAGCTAATTTAAGGATCTCTATTATCATATAAAAGTGATGATCAAGTGATCATTATAGGTGGGTCACAACTTGTATCTTTTTATATATGCATCCTATTGATGGTCTGTAATTTGTGTTTGAAAGGCAATCGAAGGATCTCCCAAGTGGTTCTCAAGTCATGATTATATGATCATCATGAGCAGGCCCCATTTTGTATCTTTACATACACTATGCAATAAATGATCCATCTCCTTTGGAGCATTTCTTAGCCCTTAGATATGTCAGCATTCATCTCCTTAGGCATTTTCAAATAATGATGTCAAATAATTTATGTCATCTCCTTAGGATTTAGTTGGACCTTCATTTGATCAAACCATATGAGGTCCAATTTGTCGTGACTCATGACTCTGAACCATATAAAGTCGGAGTCTAAACCATCACGATCTTTCATATACAATCTTAGACTTCTTTAGTCATATTGGATAGTTGTTGTAGAGACTCAGATCATGTCTTCTTTAAGCAATTTGCAAAAAATTGAGGTACCAACACCTAGGTATGCTTGTGCAAATTTTGTTCTTTCATGTTCTCAGACTAATGTAATTTTATTCTTTTTTTCCCAAAAATACAAGGACATTTCTACCACTAGCTTTGTCTAGACATTGTGTCTGACATCTCATGCGTTACATATCTATATATCTGAATCACATGGGATTTTGTATCATAAGAACACATGCTTGGAAATTTGTCAAGAAACTGCAGTTAGTGGCTACAGAAAAAAAATGTACTCGTGAAAGTCATGTGAAAATCTTTACAGAACACTACTCCACTGTAATTACCTCCTCTTGCTGCTTATTGCATGTATTATTTTTAATGATCTAGCGTGTGATCATATAGATCGGAGGACAGGAAAAAGGAGGTTTTGACTACCACAAATAAAAGCCCTTAATACAGAATAATAAATGATCAGAATCAATGGAGCATTCATCAAAAAACCTGCGATGCCAGAGAAAATCAAAATGCATATAGAAATTTGTGGAATATTAGTAGTTTCTTGATGACACAAGTTTGCCATCAACTGAACATGTAAATGAAACCACCTTTTTTTTTTCATTTCTTTTAAAACAACTCCCTCAATGACAGTTGTGTGAAAGACAGACTTGGTGGGGCTTCCATGCCAAGGATGAGTTTGGATGTACTCAATGCAAGCAGTTCAATTAACCCACATGTTCACAGCAAACCACAAACCCTGTCACAGCACCGCAGGCAGATACATAGTAGCTGATAGCTGACATTGAGTCAGGGCAGAGGTTGGAAAATCAGTGGTTTTAGCCAGGTGGACTGGTCAGTTGAAACTAACCAAAATCTATCCATTTTGTTTAAAACCATATGTGAAGGTCTAAACTGGTCAAGCCATGTCAAAGCTTACTAGAACTGATTAATGCTGTTCATTTATCCTATTCTGACATCATAGTTTTGACCATGGGTCTAGAAAGTTGAACTACTTTCAGCCAACCCATCCACAGAAATAGTTCCTATCAATTTTTGCAAAGATTGGAAAAATTGTATGCACTAAGGGCATGTTTGTATGTTTCCACACATACAAAAGTTGGAGAGGAAAAACAACTTTCCTACCCTTCAAATAGGAAATCATTTCCTTCAAATGGCCCTTAGATGGGTGAATCTACTCTTTGCACAAGTATAAATTGATTCAATATACATCAGCTATGAGGCCAGATACGGCCATGGGTACTGATACAGGACACGCCATGTTCACAAATTTAGGACACGGGGACAACAAGGACAAGGCATATTTTTTTTATATGTAATCCACGTGTATAAAATTATATTTAAGGTCATCCTAATTAGTTTTATGTTATTTCAAAGTTTTGATAAAAAGGGAAATTTTATTATTTGACTAAATTTGACATTAAGAGATGCATCACTTCCTATAATTTTTGCATTAATCTTGACATGATTAATTTATAATCATCATAAAACTTATAAGCACATATAATTTAAGTGGGCCCACATGTTGAACTAAACCATGTATCTATCATATTTCTGTCTTGAATATTTATCATCTCCAAACAAAATTTATTTATTTAAATCATTTAATCATGTCAACAATTTTTTATGATTTAAATTTTTTAATTTATGGAGAACCATATAGTAAAAGAAAGGGTCAGGTGGGCAATTGGTTATCACAAGTGAGAAGTGAGGGAAAGTGCACAAGAGGGGGAAAAGCAAAAAAATTGGTAATCGCATGCAATAAGGGAGGTAACATGAATAAAAGGGGAAAAGCCATAGAGTTAGGGATAGGGATGCGCTGGAAGGGGAAATAAAGGAAAGGTTAGCGGCTAGGGCACAATTAAATGTTGTTCCTACTCCATTAGAAGGCAATGGGTGATACCTATTAGGTGTCCTAGTATTCCTCCCACATTCTCTCTTCTCTCTCCCTACCATACATTCCCATGCACATCCCGCTCCCCGTGTCCACATGAGGCCTATACGTGTGTGTGCATCACAATCTTTCAACAAACTTTGGGAAACAAAAAGTAAAGTTGAAAACCAACTTGCTTTTGGCAAAAACTACCTCTCTTCTTTTTTGCAAATGCCCCCTTTTATTGAAAATCCTATTTTCAATGAAAAACAAAAACATTGCTTGAGAGCTCATTTGTGTTTTTTTTCTCAGAGAGGGATTTGTGCATATCACAGAAAATGATGCAAAGAAGGATTTGAGAAGTGCATTTGAAAATACAGACCCATGCACAGTATAGAAGGTGAAGATGGACACAAAGTCCTCTAATAAGAAAGTTGAGCCACTCTAGACCCCAGCAGTAAGTTTTCCAACAGTTATGAACCAAGATAAACTTATCTTTAGTTCTTGGCCCCAGCTTCAGGCTTTTGGGCTAGAGCATACATAAGCCCAAGCCAGGCCCGATTACCAACAGGGTTTCACTATAATGACCAGGCTAAAGCCCAGAGTGGCCGAGCTGAAAGCTGGTGTCGATTCCAGGTTCAGACTTCCGACCAAATTCCCATCGCAGACGAAGTGGTCCCTTTCTTTTTGAAGGTTATGGCAGTGGTTGGCAGTTGTGTCCTGTATTTTAGATGGAAAACCAGGATCGGTGACATCATGCAAACATATACTGTGATTTCTGATTTGCAGACTTATCCAAACAAACAGGAAATGAATTTCCACATCCATTTTACCACTTGTTCAAATAGACATTTTGCCAATATCAAGAAGTTATCCTCTCTTTTTTCAAAAATAAAAAATAAATTTACTCCATGCATGCATGTATGGAAACAGAAAATGGACAACCAAGAAAGCTCAAAAACAAAGTGATCAGAGACATTGGCAAACTATAATACTCAGAAAATCAAACAAATGCAAGAGCAGATAGGCCAGCAAAATAAAAACCTTGAGATGGTGCCGTGCTTGACACAATAGATGGTTCAGGTCTTTCGGGTTCTTTATAATCCAGAGGAGGAGCAAAGTCAACCTCATAGTCTGTCTCTATAATGCTTATGGTGGGAGATGGCTTTGTTTCTACAATATCATGCTTATGGTGGGAGATGGCTTTGTTTCTACAATATCAATGTAAAATTTCTTATTGTTGTAGGCAACCATTATAGTGTCACCAGTAGTCAAGCAGGAGAAATTCCTCAACGTTCTCTTTAAGCTGTACAAAACATAAAAACCAGTCAACGTCAAACCCTTGACAAATGAAAATTCCTACTGTATGGGTATCTATTGCAGCTATATGGTAAAATGAACTCAATATTTCAACACATGTCATCATAATAGCCAAAGGCATATTTGGGCCACCCTAGGCACTAGCCTAGGCTCCCAGGACTTTGTTAAAGGCTCACAATTAGGTCAGTGACTTATATTTACTTTTGATTCCATGAGCAATTCTGGATATTTCCTTGTTTCAATGAAAATATTTTATCTTCTCAATATTGGCATGCCAAAAAACAAAACTAAAGAATATTCCAATTTGAATACCTACATACTTGTGCTTAGGAAAATTAGGCTTAAATATAGGTGTGTGGTTTGCATGTTAGATTTCATGACCAATTTGAGCCTTGCACCTAAACTACCAAGTGTGGCATGTGGTAAAAAAACCCGACTCAAAAATGATACTACCAATTACTGATATGAAACTCTTGGGAATACTGACATGGCTTTTGGATTAGAGATATTTAGGAAGTCCATTGTGTGTGGTTGCAGCTTTACACAAGTTTCTTTCAAAAGAGTGGCATTTTTCACTCTTACAATATCGCCTTCTTGCAGTAGCATGTTTTCCATCATCTACAGCAGCAAAATTAAAGAATGGTTAATAATTTAGAAATAGGCTTGGAATCTTTTATCTTTCTTGGAACAGTGGCTCTGAATCTTCAATTAACTTAGAAATATCAAGTTACGAACCAACCAAAATTGTGCAAGTTACAATTACGTACCCAATATGGCAAGTAGATCATGCCTTCATCAGCAACAAACTCCATCACACCGCAATGTGATACTCGATTCGTGGCAGGATTTTAAACTTCAAACAACATTGGATAATCAATGTGCAGTGAAGCTGCAAAGAGAAAACATTGCAGTATCTTAACAAAAGAACTTAAAACAATGAGAAACAGAATTGAAACGGATAAGAAAAGTGCTCAACCTATTAGAGTAAGATTCAACAAAATATGGAGAAAATACACAACTGCAGGAAAGAAGAGCATATACAATGCTTGCTTAACAAATCTATGGATCATTACATTGAGCTCTTGTGTTGCTCAGGACCCATTTTTAGCATTACACAGACTGTTTGTCTGGTGAACCCTACCAGGGATAACATATGCTACAAATTCCCAGCAAAAAATCCTTGCCATCTTACAGTTGACTTCCCAAAGAATGATTAAAATATTGCTAGTGATGACAGTCATACTATGATGGGAAGTTCTTTCACTCATTTATGCATCCATATTAGCTGGACAAATTAATTCTGAAACATAGAAGATGGATCAATTGGCCCCGGCCACAAATGAAAAAAAATATGCATGCTGTAGTTTGATGTCTGGGTGTGCGTGTCTCTTAGAGAGAGAGAGAGAGACTACAAGCATTATATAACACATCATGAAAAAACAAAGTTCACAAAATATCAAGAAATAATGATGAGGCTCCTTACCAAGGCGATCAAGCGCTGATGGACTGACAAAGATAATGCAAATAAACTTAGAAAAGTTTAGGAGTGACAGATAATGTTACACACCAGAGGATGGAAGAATTCATTCAGGAAGATAAAATACTCTTATCACCGCTTTGCAGATGTGGCTGCAAATACCACAATAACCCATGATTTATAGAAAGGAGAGTGAAGCATTTCAATGTGGCGAATGGGAAAGTGAAAAAAACAAGAAATTTTCAATTTACTACATGCCTCTAGAAATGCATTGATGCAAAGATACTCTGTTAAGTGCATATTCCAAGAAGGCTCCAAAATTGAGAGTGGTACAACATTGGTCAGAATGGTGGTTATCCAACCTACTTAGATCTTAGGTGGCACGGAAAATGGAGAATAAATGGGGTCAGATGCTGTGTTTCTACCCTCCTCCACTTAAATCTATATCAATTAACACTTCAACTTTGAACTAAGGCAAAAATTCAGAAAATTAAGCTGCGACATAGTTTCAAATTCTATGCTACCTAAATCCCAAAAGGAAGCATCATAACTCAGAAATTATCCATTGTGAATTGGTTCAAAAAATTTGGTATGAACTTTCAATCAAAACCCTTAGATGAGGAAAAAGCTACCAACTTTCACTTTTTTTAGTTTAGCCGATATTCCAAGGGCCTTGATTCACAAAAAATCATTGTGAACTGGTTCACAACAGATAATTCTCTCATGACTCAACATTAAAACCACTGGTAATTTGAGCGACATCCACACAAACCCTGCAATATTCAATTCTTCAATATTAAGAAACTAACAAATGTAGACAAAGTAGAGGCTACTTTTAGAAGGGACTTGAGAAAAGACAAGCATTCCTAATTGGACTTGCTCCCTAGCACAACACTACATCTACATCAATTTTTTTCACAAAACCAGTACAACTAAATGAACTCTTCAGGTCCTTCAGTTAAGATACATATCTGCCAGACACTGGGGCTTAAAAGACAGGTGCTTTAACAAGCGATGGGAGAGGGTTGGTCCTGCCCTAAGATTAAAAAAAATTGATAGATGGATAGATTAACATGGGGGCTATCAAACTGTCAAGAATGAGACCTACTGAATCATCGTAGCCCTTGATCTGTTAAGATTAGAAACAACCACTGGATAAATATTTTTACCTATCATGATTGATCCTACAATGAGGATGCATCAAATAGGCACCAAGAAAGGTTGAATTTAAGTTTAAAAGAGAAAATAACAAGTTCGATGGTTCAGATTTACCATTAGGTAGGCCCATCATGGGATCATTTTGCCCAGGCACACAAAACACCCGGGCTTTGCTAGTTTCACCCTCTATATGCAATGCAAACAATAACTGAGTATCCACCCATCTAAAGAATAATGTCAAGAGCTTGTCATTTGAGGATAAGTAGTGCATCCACAGGTTGCTAGTTTAAGAGAAAGGTAGGGTTTTTCTTTTTTCTTTCTCTTTTCACTTTTTCCCTTGGGTAAAAAGGGTAGGAGCAAGCAATAAGGGACAAAATGGGGCAAGAATAATATCAAACCTTATCAATAAAAGAAGCAGGGTAACAACGATAAATCTGCTCGAATGAGCTTCCAGGATAGTCATAGCCTTCAAAAAACTGCAACCACCATCAACATAAGAGGCGACTAAAACAGAACATATTTTGAAAATTAAGTTAACTCAGAAATATTCTATGCTTTTACAGAGAGAGAAAAAGAGAGAGAGAGAGAGAGAGAGAGAGAGAGAGAGAGAGAGAGAGAATAACTCAGCAATAAGCCCCATAAAATATAATAAATAAATAAGGGTACATATATCAGGTAGGTTAAGCATCAAACATCCTTTAGCTGACTATTGCATCTCTTTCTCCTCTTCTTCTTCTTTTTATTTCAAGTCAGACACCAACAGAGATATAACCTCCAGCTTATTTCTTCTAGATCATGTAGAGTAGAAATGATCAAGTTGGCTTCTTGCTTTACTTACTAGTATTTATTAAATTTTGAGTTGGCAAAAGGGAGAAACTTTTCTTCAAATAATAATAGTTTTCCAGAATAGGAAGGACAAAGTATACAAACAACATGGAGAATGAATAGACCATCCAACATGAACAAGACATAAGAAAGGGAAACTCCATCAAAGAATATTGCATGTAAGCAATAACAGAATCAGATTTAGTCTTCCTCCCTTTCGCAGGACTATCTGCTTCATAATCAGCGTCATGGAGAACGTCCTCAAAAACCCCCAGTGCATGCTTCGAAAGGTTTTTAGCTAATCTTTCACACCCTTCAACCTCCATGGAGGAGTACTTTCCTTAAATATTGATAGCACATGCAAAATGCCCTTTTACAATAAAAGGAGAGAAGCTCCTCTCCAATGCTTCTTCATACCATGCAACATGGCAAAGGCTGTTAGAAAACAAGAGGAACGATAAACTCATCACAAATTATTATTTTTGTATATTTCTCTTGTTTATTCCACTGAATGAAGGCCATATTTGTAGAGTACATCAATATATTACTTTCCTAATTGAGAGATATACATAATATCTCCCACAATCACAATAGATCCATGAAAATCAATCATAATCTAAATCATATTTAAATATATCTTAACAGCAACAAATGACCTCAGCAGACTAGAAAGTCCACCTTCTTTTTGTTGAAAAACCAGCAAAGCCACAGCTATGGCAGCTAAAGAATCACTAAAGATACCACATGGCATACCTGAGAAATTGTATGACTCAGCCAAAACCACAGTTAGATGCAATCCTCAGTAGATTAAGGAATTTGAAGGAAAATAAGGCAAATGTCATGTTCAAATACCAACTTGTAAGTTGATTCCATGTTCAAGAATAGCCTTAAGAGATAATAATCACAAAACACAACAAAAGAAAAGAAGCAAAGCTTGTATGCCTCCAAACAATATCAAAGAAGTCAGCTCACCGAGAGGACAAAATTAAGAATAAAATCAATTTATCAAATAAGACCCCTCTGGGTTAGCCATCCATCCCTTATGAGTTCAGTTTATCAAAATTAAAAATTGCAAATCTAAACCCCTAAACAAATTTAAACAATAACAAGAAGAAAAAGAAAAGTGAATGCAAATGCAAGGAAATGACCTCCATTCAATATTCAAAGAAGCTTCTGAGTCTTCAGGTCCAAAACAAGTAGAAAAGAAAGAAAATAAAACCCCATCCAATTGCAATCCAGGCTTAAATTCAGCCTGGCCTGCCTGAGTTACAGCCCACGCAAAATATTCCTGCAGTGTGCAGTTTCAGAGAGTCTACCAAAAAAATTAAACATATTTTGTAGGACCTATCAAAAAATTTCACCAAGCAGCACCATTGTCTGATACAAAAGCGAGAACAACTCATGAACAAACAGAAACGGTTACATTCTTTTTTGCTTGAAAGTTCAAACATCCAACATGTGCAGCAATTCAATCATCAATTATATAGGTATCTTTCCTGTAAGCAATTTTAAGAACAATGAGCAACACTCTCATGTGCAAAAATGTGGAACCAAATAAAGATAATTTTGTTTATTTAATTCTTTAAAAAATATCACAACAATTTGCAAAGAGGAAGTACTGTTTAATGGATCATGGATCAAGTAGAAAGGAAGAAGATAATTAATTTCCAAAGCCTCATACATACAAATTCCATTCAAGATATAGATTAACCACAAATGAGGAACTAGCATGGGTTTTTACCAGTCAAAAATTGAAAGAAGAAACCATGCTCAAATGACAGTATCAGTTCAATTCAAGCTTGTAACTTTCTTTGTTTGGGTGAGAAGGACCATAATCATTTAAAGTAGAGATCCTTATCAATACAATTGCATACAATTGAGAGAAGGGTACTTCAACTGTTATATAAATTCATTTCAATGTGTGGGATTTTGTGTCAACTTCACCGTAAGCAATCTTCCCATTTGATTTGTAATAACAATTCACTATCTCAGGACATAGAAAACGATGAAATGACTTTGAAGAATAATGGTGCAATTCATCTCTGTATTATATAGAAATCTTTGTACAACAATATTTCCAAAAACAATATTTACAATTCAAACTCTAAAATATTACTCCATGAGGACTTGAAAAGGATGAAATGACTTTGAAGAATAATGGTACAATTCATCTTTGTATTATATAGAAATCTTTGTACAACAATATTTCCAAAAACAATATTTACAATTCAAACTCTAAAATATAACTCCATGAGGCCTTCAATAACATCAATTTGAGTTCAGTGAGTTCAAGCCCCAGAATCTTCTATTCCAAATCAAATACAGAAGTATTAAACTAAAACTCATCAATCTGTCTTCTGCTCCTACTGCTGCAGCATTTCGAATCTGCAAATCGGGCAAAAATGACTTTGCTTGAGCCACTGAAGAATGCATTGACGGTGGAAAATGTGGAAGCAGGGCATCTGAACAACTGCTTTGCCCTCTAAGAATTCTTCCTGACAAACAATGCAAATTACGTCTCCGAATGCCGAACTTGTAAAATCCATTATCTTCAGTGCTTCTACCGAAGAAGCAGATGCAGGGGCTGCACTGCAGTTTGAAATAGCCGACTCCATGGATTCATTAAGAACCCAATTCATCGAATCATCATCGAGGACCATTGTATCGTTCCGCCTCGAGTGGTTGCTTCTGACCTTTATAAACAATATAAACATAAACAAAATTTTAAGTATTAAAAATCTAAGCAACAAAAGGAGGAAAAACATAAACAAATTTTAAGCATTAAAAATCTAAGAAACAAAAACATGGGCGAATATAACCATCTTCACAAAAAAGAAAAACAGTTCCTAATGATCAAAAGTGTTCTGAGTATCATGGATGGCCAAGGGCTTAAGATCACAATTCACAAGAAAATCCAATAATTAGTCAGAATCCCCAGAAAAGAACAAGTAATACCAATGTTGCACGGATGCAAAAAAAATACAGAAATGTTCATGAAACTAAATAAACACCAAGTTGCACGGATGCAAAAAAAAATACAGAAATGTTTATGAAACTAAATAAACATGAAACCAAAGCGTCCCAAAAGATAAACCCAATAGAAACCAGGAATTCCCAATTCAAAACCCACTTACGGCAGAAGAAGAAGAAAACCCTAACCTAAGTCAGGAAATATCAATAAAAACAAGATTAACAAATAACTCAAGACAGGCCATCTTACCTGTCTCATTTGTGTGGGGGAGATCACAACCACATCGTCAATGGCCTCAGAGTAGAGAGGAAAATTCGGGCTTCCATTTGGATAGAAACCCATATTTCTTCTTCCAAATTGCTGTGGCCGTCTTACTTGTCTGATTTGTGTTGAAGTGATTACAAACACATCGTCAACGGCCTCAAAGTTGAAAGAAAAATTGTGCCCGAAACCCATATCTCTGCTACCAAATTGCTGGCGAAAGGCACGATTATGATGCGGCATTGAAGACATCTTCAGATATTCAAGACCTAAATACAGATAACAAAACCCAAATCAGAAAATAATCCCCCAAAAAAAAAAAAAAAGAATCGTTTCCCCCTTATTTTAGGGGACGAAATTTGAAACTAGCTTTCAAGAAAATGAAAAGAAATAGAGAGATTTTGTATGCAGATCGCTATAGTCCTCTCAGAGAGAGAGGGAGATCGAGAGCGCTTTGAGTCTTTTTTTCAACGTTTCAAAGAGCGAGAGAGAGAGGGAGATCAAGAGCGCTTTGAGTCTTGTTTTTCGATGTTTCAGAGAGCGAGCGAGCGAGAGTGTTCGATGTTCAGAGAGAAACTCAAAATATTAATACGCGTAGAACGGCTGTCAATATATATTTATATATATAATTAAAGTAAATGAGAAACAATCTTAAACTTTCAAGGGAAAATAGATAGTCACGGTTTTTTGATTATTTGTCGATGATTTTTTATTAAAAAATATTTAAATTTAAATTTCCAGCACAAGGTCTATATCAATCAAGTTTTACACCCTTTTTAAAATTATTATAATTAAATCAATTGAGTTTTATATTATGTGAGAGTAACTTTAAATTTAAAAGAAGGTTATACATCTTATAAAACATTTTTATAATCATTTTTATAATGAAAACTTCACGTAAAACTTATCTATGATCTTATTTGAAAATATTTATATTTTGTTTCTCCGCTTGTAAAAGTTGATCTAATAAGCTCTAAAAATGAATATAAGATATGAAACAATTTTATCATATTCTAATCTACATAGGTGTAAAGATATTTTAGAAATTTTTAGCATTTGACTACTATTATAATAAGATACTAAAAATATTTATATATTATCTTAGGAATTGAAAGTTAATTTGATGTCTTACAAAAAATGTCGTAATCTACTTTGATTAAAATAATGAAGAATAATAAATTGACAATTTTGTTATGTAGATCTTTGTATGTGCATTTAACATTTTTTGGTTGAATTGTGATGGCTTAGTCGATTTTTTAATATTCCAGAGTCTCTAATATTTTTTTTTAGAAAAATTCAAATTCAATTTAAGTAAATAACAGAACATTAGAAAATTTTATTAACATCTCAGACTTCTCTCAATTCCAATGCCAAATGAGAACTACTCTAAGATTGGAAAAAATAAATTTCAAATAACCACAACTCAATTTCTCTCTGAAATAATGGATGAATACTCAAGATCGCAAAGAAAACACAACACCATGTGAATTTCACAATAAATTAAAATTATAATGAATGCTAGAATTAAATTGCAAGAATAAAAATATAACCTAAAATAAAAACAAATAATTGCATTAATTTTAAATTTAATTCAAAGCTTTCAAATAAGAAATCAAAAGAACAATAACTAACCATGTAATAACCAATTGTAAACTAGGGCTGCAACTCCGGTTGGGTTTTGGCCCGACCCGCAGACCCGACTCGAGAAATCATGCGGGTCGGGTCGAGAATTACGGGTTAGCGAGTCGGGTTAGTTGAGAAGACAAAAATCCGAATGAAATTTGAGTCGAGTCGGGTTGAGGATTTTATAAGTTAACCCGACCTGACCCACCACAACACAACCCGACCCGATCCGGTTAAAATTAGTCTAAAATGGGTTCAAATGTGGGTTGGGTAAGAATTCGGGTTGATTTGGGTCAGGTTGTAAGATTCAAGTTGAGAATTCAAGTAAGGTCGGGTTGGGTTCCATATATATTAACTCGGGTTGGGTTGGGTTTTAAGGAACCCGACTCGCCCAACCCGAGTTGTAGCCCTAGTAAAAACCGACTTGAGGATACTTTAGAATTCACCCAAACAACTCTATTTTATACTATTTAAAAAAAAAATTATTTACAACATTGTAATGACTTAAATGAGTGTCATGTGGCATCTCTCTTAGATCAATCAATCCTAACCTCATATTGCATTAAGATAAAAGAAAAAGAAAAAGAAAACTTAAAATAATACAACCCTTAGCTCCCAAGCCTCGTTAAAATGAGAGGATTTCTTTGAAAATTTGGTTCAAATGAGATATGGTTGATAAAATGTGAGGCTGGGTTGAAAATATTGCCTCTTGCGATATATCGGCTGTCTAACGCCCCGACCCGGAGATGGGCTTGGAATGCTACTATTTTTTTTTTTTTAAAAGCCTTAATAACTCTTAATTGAGCTGGATCAAAAGTTAGATTCAGAAATAAATGTCACACATGCTCTTTACATGTAGACTCAAACATGAACTATATATCTATCCATTTACAAGCACATATCATGCAAACAAATATTTCCATCACAAAAAGGCAGTCTCATTCATTATAGAGTCACTAGCAGTAACATGGTGGTTCATTACAAAATAAGTACCATATGAGGTACTTTACACAAAAACATAATTTAATGAACCAATAGCCAAGATAAATGAAATTCTCATCCACGGAATTCCAAGTAACCGCAACAGTTTATCCATCCTCAGCTTGAAATGAACGTTCTTCCTCCTCGGGTATATCTCTTGAAATGTGAGTAGTGTGAACTAACCAGCCCAATGAAAGGAATATAACAATGCAGTGTAATGAACATCAAGTTAGCCAAAATCAACAATTTCATCATTATATGTTTATCATGCCAAAACATCTTCATATTACTGCTGACATCCAATGTAACACCTAAACACTACACTGACTATAAGCATTAAGTCCCGACACGGTCAAAATGCAGAATCTTTCAAGTACATCTCCAACACATTTGGGCCAGTACTAACACACCTAGGCCAGCAATTGACACACCTTGGCCAGTAAGAGTTCAGTAGTTAAGGGTACGTGGAAGCATTATTAATATCATCATAGCTTAAAAGTATTTCATCATCATAATCACAATATACGACAAACATCGGTACTATGAATAAGTATTTTTCACAATAGTGCATCATGTCTACGCATATAAGTGGATTAATTAAATCTGATCTTTGAAACAACTCATTGCACTAATCCTCTTAACCTGATTTACTCCTACTGTAATGTTAAGTCTCCTCACTGAATTTTTGGGGTATCGAAGTATCTGTTAAACATACAAATAGATATACAATCAATAAACAATCAATATACACAGATACAATACAACACATATTCATAGTATTTCAAATCCCTCTATCCTATTTTACAGAAAAATTCCAAGGGAAATGGATCTGAGTCTCCTAAATGGGTTACTATCAATTTTTAAATTACAATAATCAGCAATATAATAGGTGTTCAGGCCACTACACGTATTGCCTCGTGGAAATGACCATGAAAACATATTGAGTTAGGCCTAGAGATATAAGATGCTTAGGCCACTACTCATATAGCGAGTTAGGCCTAGAGGTCACTCAGTATCCGAACCCTTCTTTTCTACCGAGCGGCGAAGTTAATCGCTCAGCTATTGATAATTATCGAGTTGCGTCAGCCACAAATAGAAATTATCGTCCTGGAAGTGAATACATAATATAGGTTTACATAATAATACCAATGAAAGGTATTAGTATCATTTTTAATTATGAAATTGGTATAAACATCACATTAAAAACGTAGGATCTAAAATTAACATGGAATCTTAACTTAAATTAAATTTCAAAGCTTGTTCTGAGTTTCTCAGAACATGCCTCGGAACCAAGTACTGTGGCTTCAGAACTTCCGAGCCACTGTCTATAATCTAAGCATTTACAGAACCTTCGAAACTTTAGGTTCTTTCCTTCAGAACTTTCGAGCCTGCTTCCGAACAGAAGCAAAAACAGGAAAATCGGTTGATCTTAGTGTGTCTCGGAACCAGCCGAGGTCTCCTCGGAACTTCTGAACAGTTCGAGACATCCGAGGGGTCTCAGAACGTGAAGGTCTAATTAGCAGAGGCAGAAAGAAATATTTGGCCTCTGGCATTTCGAAATCCCGAACAGAAGTTCGGAACTTCGGAAGTCTCACCTTCGGAACTCCGAAGGCCGATTCTCTGATATTCCGAGAGTTGTCTTCTTCCTTTGTCACCTGCAACTAGAGTAGTGAGGGGAAGGAACTGAGTAAATGACGAATCCAGAAACAATGAGTTTTCTGGGTTCGTTTTTCAGACCTTTCTGATCAGATGGACTCTCTAATGAGTCCTCTTTACTTTGAAAAACAATTGGACCATCAATACTGATTAAAAACATTAGATTTTAATTGGAAAACTGGTGAAACACATGAAAATTCATGTTTTCCACTAAACCTCAAATCTGATTTAGGATTCAAAATCTAACCAAATTGACTTCTATTTGATTCTAAACTGACTAGAATTTAAAAACAAAAATAATAGTTACCTTTGCTTTTGTTCCTGTGTTGAAATTCAACAACTGAAAACATCTTCCACTTAAGCTAAAACTTTGAAACGGAAGAAACAGAGAGGAAGAAAGAAGCTTTGCAGTAAGCTACGGCGATAACTTGTATGAGTCGACTCCTGCATAGCTGTTTCCGATCGTCACCTGCTACGCAGGTGGTTAAAAGTTTTGGGATTTGCAATTTAGTCCTCTTAAACTTATTTGCATTTTAAACATAGTTTCTTTTATTTTTAATAATTAGCTATTAAATTATTTATTTAATCCATCTTAACCAAAATGTTGGGTTTTAAATTCTAAAAGTACTATAAAAATTTGAAGATTTATATTTCATCAAAGTTACTTGATTTAACACTATTCTCTTAACTTAATTTGTATTTATTTTAAGAGTTTAAAATCTATATTTTTCAAAACCTGGAAATATAAAACAATGAATCAAAATAAAATCTAACTATATGTATTTTTCTTAAAATTTTCTAACTTCTAAAGTTATTTAAAATAATAATTTCCTAGCTTTCGGGACTTTTTCGGGTAGTTTTTAATAACATTTTCTGAAATTAAAAATGAAATAAAGATACTTACAAATTTCAGAATCTAAATCCCTAATAAGAAAATGTATATCACCCAAATAACAATCAAACAATTATTCAAACAATAAATACACTGCTAATGGTAAATTACCATTTTGCCCATTTAATTTAAATGAGTTGGACCAATGAGCTATCGAGCTCTGATTCAGCCAATCCTGGACTTTTCACAAATCCGTTAATGTAATCTAGGTGATTAACAGGTCAAAACACGATTTACTAAAGTAAATCATATCATTTAAGCTTAATTCAAGTCAGGGTATTACATCCTACCCCCAATTTCATCCCGAAATTTAAAATAATTCTCGTACCTTTTTATTCCGTGAATTAGACTAGGGTACATCCTCCACAATGTTGACTCTGGTTCTCACGTCACGTGTTGTATGTCATGATCTTACCACAACACTTGTACTAGTGGTATGGACTTCCTTCTGAGCACTTGAGTTCGAGATCCTTATAGCTCAATTGATACTTCTTCGAATGTCAAATCTTCCGAGACTTCAATGTCCTCATAACTTAACACATGAGATAGATCAGGCTCGTACTTTTTCAACATAGATTTGTGGAATGTACTATGTACTCTCGCCATTGTCTGAGGGAGATCCAGTTGATAGGCTACTTCTCCCATTCTTTTCAACATTTCAAAGGGTCCAACATATCGAGATGATAGTTTTCTTTTACGACCGAACCGCTGCACTCCATGGCGTGGTGCCACACGTAAGAATACTTGGTTACCGACTGCAAACTTCAAAGGTCTTCGCCTTTTGTCAGCATAACTTTTCTGTCTGCTTTGTGCTGTCTTGAGACGTTGTCTTATCACTTTGACTTGTTCAGATGTCTCACGTACCAAATCTAGACCCAACAGTGCTTTGTCCCCTACTTCTGTCTAACATAGAGGTCCTTGCAGGGTCTACCATATAGGGCTTCATAGGGTGCCATTTGTATACTAGAGTAATAACTATTGTTGTATACAAACTCAATTAATGCTAAATGATCTTCCCAACTTCCCTACATATCCATGACACATGCCCTTAGCATATCTTCCAAAGTTTGGATGGTCCTTTCTGATTGACCATCAGTTTGGGGATAGAAAGTTATGCTAAAACATAACATAGTTCTCATCTCTTCCTGTAACCCTTGCCAAAATCTAGGTACAAATCTAGGGTCTCTATCAGATACAATAGAAACAAGTACTCCGTGTAACCTAATTATATCCTTTAGATATATTCTACTCAGGGTAGTCAAAGAATTATTCTTTTTAATAGGTAGGAAATGGGCTGATTTTCTTAGCTCAATCGACTATTATCCAAATAACATCGTTTTTCTTAGAAGACTTTGGAAAACCAGTCACAAAATCGATAGTGATATGCTCCAACTCCATTTAGCCACCTGAAGAGGTTGCGTCTTTGTACCAGGTCGTTGATGTTCTGTCTTAACCTGTTGAGAGGTTAGACATTTAGATACAAAATCCATCACTTCCTGTTTCATACATTTCCACCAAAATAGTCGTCGCAGATCATGATACATTTTTGTACAAATAGGGTGTAATGTAAATCGAGAATGGTGAAAGTGATCAAGTACTTTTCTCTACATTCACCTGATTTTGGTACAAACAATCTTTCTTTGAAAGTCAAACGTCTATCAGTCCTGATCTTCCATTCTTCCAAAGTAAATCCTCCTGCAAGCTGAGTCACCAAATCATTTGCTTCTAGATCATTCTTTTGTTCTCCATCACTAATTAGACTATTTCGGAATGCAGAACATAGTTTTGAATTCTTGCTGGCCCTTTTCCTTCGATCAGCTCTAGATCATAGTCAGATAAGATTTCCAACATCTTCTACTGCAAAGATGCCATACATGCAATATTTCCATGTGACTTCCTGCTCAAAGCGTCTGCCACCACATTAGCCTTTCCTGGATAGTTGGAGCGACTGAAATCGTAATCTCCTAGATATTCCATCAATCTTCATTGTCTCATATTTAGATTCTTCTGAGTAAACAAATATTTGAGACTATGGTGATAAGAAAATAAATTAAATTTTTCACCGTACAAGTAATGCCTCCAAAGTTTTAATGAAAAGACAACAGCTGTTAGTTCCAGATCATGAGTTGAATAATTTTACTCATGTCCCTTTAGTTGTCTGGAACCGTAAACTACTACATTTTCTTCCTGCAATAAAACACATCCTAATCCAAACTTAGAAGCATCACAAAACACATCATAACCTCGTCCTTGTTCAGGCACTATCAGTACTGGAGAGGTGGTCAAATTCTCCTTCAATTCCTGAAATGCCCTTTCACAAAGCTTCACTCTATTCGAACTTGACGTTTTTCCTCGTCAATCTGGTTATTGGTACTGCAACCTGGGAGTGTGGGATAAATTTCCTTTAATATCCGGCTAATCCAAAAAAGATTCGTATTCAAACACATTCCTAGGGCTTTCCCAATTCTTCATTGTTTCAACCTTTCCTTGATCTACCGAGATTCCTTCTGTATACACTACGTGTCTAAGAAATTGTACTTAACTTAACTAAAACTCACACTTGCTCAGCTTGGCGTATAATTGGTGATCCCTAAGGGTCTGAAGAGCAATGCGTAGATGATGCTTATGCTCTTCCTCAGATAATGAATATATCAAAATATCATTTATAAAAACTATCACAAATTCCCTCAAATATGGCCGGAAGACACGATTCATTAGATCCATAAATGTGGTTGGCGCATTGGTTAATCCAAATAGCATTACAAAAAACTCATATAAATCATACTGCGTTCTAAAAGCAGTCTTAGGAATGTCTTCCTCCCGAATCTGTAACTGATGATATCTTGACCTCAAATCTATTTTAGAGAAGCATTTTGATACCCTCAATAAATCAAAGAGATCATCTATCCTAGGCAAGTGATACTTGTTCTTTATAGTTACACATTCTCATTAATCCATCTTTCTTTTTCACAAAGAGAGCGGGTGCGCCCCAAGGCGAATACTTTGTCGAATAAAACCAAAATTGAGAAGCTCATCTACCTGCGTAGCTAGCTCTCTCTGTTCAGCTGGCGTCATCCGGGTAAGGTGCTATGGAAATAGGAGATGTTCTTGGCTTTAGGTCAATAACAAATTCTATCTCTCGGCGTGGAGGTAGCCCAGTTAACTGGTTCGGAAACACATCCATAAACTCACACACCACCTGAGGTACATCAGACTCTACACTACCTACATCTTACCATCCCATGCTAGCCACCATATTACCAGGATAAGCCCTAAGACCTGAAAATTTACTTCTCATCCTCTGATAAGGTATTAATTTTTCTGTGAATCCTTCATTAGTTGAAGAGACTCCAAAAATTCTCTTTTGAGAACAATCAATCACGATTTGATAATTTGTCAACCAATCCATACCTAAGATGATGTCAAAGTCTGTCATATCTAAGATCAGAAAATCATAGGACAAATTTACACTGCAAATCCTTAATATGTATGACTTGCATTTTTGTTTATTAACGCCTTCTTACCCAAAGGTGAAACTACCATTAAAGGGTCATTTATTTTTACCGGTTGCAATTCCAATCATAGTGACAAATACCGTTCTCGGGATATTAACGGCAACTGTTAATAATGAGATATTTTCAAATTCTCGGATTATTAACAGAAATTTAACAGAAATATCTAGCGGAAAATATAAATATTTAAAAAATAATAAAAATGATATAAATAATAAATAATACAAGAATCATTAGAATTTTGATTGACATTTTTACTTAGCTAACATGAAAATTCTGCTAGTTGGAAGGCTAGGATTGGCTTATTAGTTTACTTAATCCAAAATTCCAATGCTCTCATGCAATCAAAATTCAAAACAACAGAGAATTCTTTTTCCCTACTTAATGTTTTCGTCATCCTCTTGTCTGATAGTGATAACTGGTAACCACAATAGAGAATCCTTTGGTTCCATCAGCCTTGAGATACATCATCCGCCATGGATATTTGCTTGAAGTCTTCACCTTATGCTTGAAAGCCTAGCTCCCAACTCCTATTTTCATCAAGAAGCGAATATGAAATTTGAAGTTCTAAACAACAGAGACGTACGGATGGAAAGATGGACAGTTGTGAGACTGCGAGCGATGGACCTAGAGAGAGCAAGCGGCTGAAAGTGCTGAACTACTGATGGGTGATGGAGATGGCTGCATGATGAGCAATGGAGATAGGCTGAGAGAGTGTAGATGAGAGAAACTCCAAATGCCCAATCGATTGAAACCCTAATCGAAGATGTGTTTTTTAAGTTTTAAGTGACCCCTTCTGCTGTTCGTGCGTGTATGCAGGGAGTAACAAGGAAAGTCGTGAAAAAGTGCCCTTGCGAATGGGATTAAAGGAGTGTTGGAGAAGAAAAAAAAAACTGACGGTAAAAACGGGATTTTACCGTTAAAAACAGCGTAGGATGATAAAATCGGGTTTTAACGCGATAACATTAAAAATTTCGGTATTTTTGCGGTAAAAACAAAAATACCGGCGGTGTTTGTTACAGTGATTACGAACTAGACATTTTGTCTCCCACCATTCGTAGGCATTACCCTCCAGTTAGTAAGTCACCAGCGTTACTCGTAGATCATTTGCAATGGCCAGGGTATCGAGGATCCGACCCATTTCGGTAATCCAGTTCTTTGCCACACTCAGGTCTTCAATCCCCGAAAAACTTGTTGGATTCAACCGTTTGAATTCTTTTAGAGTCGAAGTGGCTTTCTCTTCTGGGGTCCTAACAGGAGGACGCTACATATTCTCGGCTATCCTTTGGAATGCCTCCATTGCTGCATGTAAAGCCTCGTAGTGTACATGTGGATTTACACGGGGTGGAGGACCTGTTCTCCTGCCTCGGCCTCTAATATTTTCAAATGGTCCTGACATTCTCCTGACATTCACATTCGTAATATCACATAATAATTCAAAAAAAAAAAAAAATGAAACTTATCAAGATAGACCACATGAGTTGTGTAAATCATAAACATACATCTATTAACTTAACTCGGGTCTCATTTATTCACAGGAGTTAGTAGGCTTTATGAAAACCCTCAGTACAACACGCACATATATTCATATTAACATTTTTACATTCCTTTCTCCCATCCCTTCCCCTACATTCCCGACTTTAATCATCTGTAGAAGACTCTATATCAGTATCGATATTGAACATGATATTGTCAGGACATGTGGCTGACATATGTCCCAACACTCCACAGGTTAAGCATGGCACTATCCCTAGACCTCCAATGTAAGGACAGTTGGTCCTTTCCCTTCAATCCCCACAAAATCCACATATTGAGCATACCACATTAATAGGCTAGGGACAATAGGTGTCGTAGTGCCCTTCCTGATTGCATAGCCCGCAAACATATGACATCATATCGTCAGCATTGGGAGTGGATGGTGTATATTCGGGCAAGCCTATTTACCCTACTGATGATGACTCTTCTATAGCTGAGAATACTCCAACATTTTCAGGTTGAACACTGAAATTGCTAGTAGATGAATCTAATACTATTGGGTAGCTAGGGGTTCCCTTGTCTCAAATCTCTATATATTTCTTGTTACTTGACATATCTGTATAACACAATTTAATCAATATTGTTAGATAATGTCAATAACATATACAGTTTTAATCAGAAAGATATATTCTAATCATGTATTATCCATTACAGTCATAGAGTTTGAGTCAAAGCTCTAATACCAAGCTGTAACGCCCCAACCCGGAGGTGGGCCGGAGCGCTACTAATTTTTTATTTTTTTATAACCTTAATAACTCCTAATTGGGCTGGATCAAAAGTTAGATATAGAAATAAATGTCACACATGCTCTTTACATGTGGACTCAAACATATACCATATATCTACCCATTTATAAGCACATTTCATACAAACAAATGTTTTCATCACAAAAAAGGCAGTCTCATTCATAATAGAGTCACTAGCAGTAACATGGTGGTTCATTACAAAATAAGTACCATACAAGGTACTTTACACAAAAACATAATTTAATGAACCAATAGCTAAGATAAATGAAATTCTTATCCACGAAATTCCAAGTAACCGCAACAGCTTATCCATCATCAGCTTGAAATGAACGTTCTTCCTCCTCGGGTATATCTCTTGAAATGTGAATAGTGTGAGCTAACCAGCCCAGTGAAAGGAATATAACAATGCAATGTAATGAACATCAGGTTAGCCAAAATCAACAATTTCATCATAATATGTTTATCATGCCAAAACATCTTCATATCACTACTAACATCCAATGTAGCACCTAGACACTAAACTGACTATAAGCATTAAGTTTAGACACGGTCAAAATCCAGAATCTTGCAAGTACATCTCCGACACACTTGAGTCGATACTGACACACCTTGGCCAGCAACTAACACACCTGCGTCGGCAATAGTTCAGTAGTTAAGGGTACGTGTAAGCATTATAAATAACATCATAGCTCATAAGTGTTTCATCATCATAATGACAATATACAATAAACATCGGTAGTATCAATAAGTACTTTTCACAATAGTGCATCATGTCTAGGCATATAAGTGGGTTCATTAAGTCTGATCTTTCAAATCACTCATTGCACTAGATCATCTTAACCTGATTTACTCCTACTGCAATGTTAAATCTCCTCACTAAATTTGTGGGATATCGAAGTATCTGTTAAACATACAAACAGATATACAATTAATAAACAATCAATATACACAGATACAATATAACACATATTCATAGTATTTCAAATCCCTCTATCCTATTTTACAGAAAAATTCCAGGGGAAATGGATCTAAGTCTCCTAAATGAGTTACTATCCATTTTAAAATTACAATAATCAACAATATAATAAGGTGTTCAGGCCACTACACGTATTGCTTCCTGGAAATGACCATGGAGACATATTGAGTTAGGCCTAGAGGTCACTCAGTTCCCGAACCCTTCTTTTCTACTGAGCGGCGAAGTTAATTGCTCAGCTACTGATAGTTATCGGGTTGCATCAGCCACAGATAAAGAGTATAGTCCTAGAAGTAAATACATAATATAGGTTTACATAATAATACCAATGAAAGGGATTAATATCATTTTTAATTATTAAATTGGTATAAACATCACATTAAAAACCTAGGATCTAAAGTTAACATGGAATCTTAACTTAAACTAAATTTCAAAGCTTGTTCTGGGTTCCTCGGAACTTCCGAACAATTCGGGACATCCGATGGGTCTCTGATCGTCAAGGTCTAATCAACAAAGGCAGAAAGAAATATTTGGCCTTTGGCGCTTCGAAATCCCGAACAGAAGTTCAAAACTTCGGAAGTCTTACCTTCAGAACTTCCGAAGGCCGATTCTCTAATCTTCCAAGAGTCGTCTTCTTCCTCTGTCACCTGCAATAGAGAAGTGATGGGAGGGACTGAGTGAATTACAAATTGAGAAACAATGGGTTTTCTAGGTTCGTTTTTCAGACCTTTCTGATCAGATGGCCTCTCTAATGAGTCCTCTTCAATTTGAAAAACAATTGGACCATTAATACTAATTAAAAAATTAGATTTTAATTGGAAAACTGGTGGAACACATGAAAATCCATGTTTTCCACTAAACTTCAAATCTGATTTTAGGATTCAAAACTTAACCAAATGGACTTCTATTTGATTCTAAACTGACTAGAATTTAAAAACAAAGACAATGGTTACCTTGCACTTTTATTCTTGGGTTGAAATTCAACAACTGAAAAAATATTCCACTTATGCTAAAATGTTGAAACGGAAGAATCAGAGAGGAAGAAACAAGCTTGTCAGTAATGGAAAATTCTACCGCACTTACAGCCCTTAAATAGGCATGGAGGGGTAGGGGAGTAGGCTCCATGCATGGCCATAGAGTTCCCACGTTGCTCTGTACGCTACGGCGGTAGCTTGTATGAGTTGACTCTTACGTAGCTGTTTCCGATCGTCACCTGCTATGCAGGTGGTTAAAAGTTTTGGTATTTGCAATTTAGTCCTCTTAAACTTATTTGCATTTTAAACCCAATTTCTTTTATTTTTAATATTTAGCTATTAAATTATTTATTTAATTTAATCCATCTTAACCAAAATGTTGGGTTTTAAATTCTAAAAGTATTATAAAAATTTGAAGATTTATATTTCATCAAAGTTACTTGATTTAAACAAAATTCATATTTTCAACACTATTCTCTTAACTTAATTTGTATTTATTTTAAGAGTTTAAAATCTCTATTTTCAAAACCTGGAAATATAAAACAATGAATCAAAATAAAATCTAACTATACGTATTTTTCTTAAAATTTTCTAACTTCTAAAGTTATTTAAAATAATCATTTCCTAGCTTTCGGGACTTTTTCGGGTAGTTTTTAATAACATTTTCTGAAATTAGAAATGAAATGAAGATACTTATAAATTTTAGAATATAAATCCCTAATAAGGAAATCTATATCACCCAAATAGTAATCAAACAATTATTCAAACAATAAATACACTACTAATGGTAAATTACTATTTTGCCCCTTTAATTTAAATGAGTTGGATCAATGAGCTATCGAGCTCTGATTGGGCCAATCCTAGACTTTTCACAAATCCCTTACTGTAATCTACGTGATTAACAGGTCAAAACACGATTTACTAAAATAAATCATATCATTTAAGCCTAATTTAGGTCAGGGTATTACAGTTCGCCACCGTCTAGCCCACACAGACTACTCGCTTAAGTCAAGAATCAATTTTTTTTTTTTTTTGAATTTACGTGTAGGAAACCGCGGGATAGCCAGCGTAAAACCTCCACGGGTGGACCCCTACCCTTAAGGCACAGCCAAAGTTAGGCCATGGGGGCTCTAACTGGTAACCTCCAGCTTCCTGAGACGGGAGATAACCAGCTGAGCTACACCCATGTGGGTAGTCAAGAATCAATTTAATATCAAAAGAGTTTGGTGCCAATTATATCCATCAAATG
This sequence comes from Chimonanthus salicifolius, assembly GCA_013350335.1. Classification (NCBI taxonomy): domain Eukaryota; kingdom Viridiplantae; phylum Streptophyta; class Magnoliopsida; order Laurales; family Calycanthaceae; genus Chimonanthus; species Chimonanthus salicifolius. The sequence goes on from CM023539.1 coordinate 34,777,954, forward strand.
AATTTAGAATTGTATGAGATACAAATTTATAAAAGATCATTTAGATTGATGGTGGATAATATTTCATCGTCTGATCATTCTAATCACTTGATTTTGATATCACAATTTTGATGAATGCAATTTATTGATTTATAAGAACAACATACCAAGTGATGAGATGATCAAATGAAGACAAAATTTAACATCTCCTGCTGTTGCGGTCCTCTTTTATCATACTCAACCATTCTAGACTCAAAATCCATCTGTAGAATAGTTTGGATGAAAAAATATAATAATTTTTTATTTTTTATTTAATTGTGAGAAATAATTTATTTTAAATAAGGTAATTAATTTTTATGTAGTGTTCATTTTGTGATTTTTTATCTTATTAACTTTTATCATTCTATGTAATCTTCTTTTATATATTTATCTGTTATAAATCATAAAATAAGAAATTATTCGTTCTAAATAAAGTAATTCATTATTAAATTGAATTCACTTATGGCCTTTTCTTCTTATTAACTATTATTGTAACGACCCTGTTTCGAGTTTTCCCGATGTTTGGAGAGTTTTCGGACCTCCGAGTTGTTTTCGGGACCGTAGTAGCAGTGAGGAGACTTATCACTATTTTAGCATGCACTTGCATATATTACACTGTTATCTTTGGACATGAAGTGACCGGGGATGACCCTCTATTTATTTAGCCACTCGGTAAGGGGAAACTGTCGTAATAAATATGTGACAGAGGGTCTGCTCGGGGGTACTCCAGTCAACTATATGCTTTGTAAAGAACTTTAATTGGACAATCGAAATTAAATATGATACTTGGAAAATTGCTTGTGATACTTTAAATGTTTATCCGCTAGATGTTATTGGAATCGCGTGGAACATAGAGATGTGTGTTTAAGTAACTCGATATGTGATTTTGACTCGCATGATGAACATGATACTGATTTTTGGTTAATTATGTTAGAACATGCACATGTTGTTATACATGCTTATGTTGTTATACATGATCGTGAAATCATGCGCATGCATGAGAGGTAACCCACAACGGACTGACGCGCCGTTGGGTATTGGGATGGAGAAACTGTTGACATGTGTATATATTTATGATGATATGAGGAGTTTGGTTGTTGGGAGGACTTCCCCGTTATGCCTAGGCGGTTGAGACCCCCATAGGGAGATGCGGGTTTCCCCGTTGCGTTCTGGCGGTTGAGGTGTCTGCCCTTGAGATTGGCTTCCCCGTTATGCTCCGGCGGTCGAGACCCTCATAGGGAGATGCGGGTTTCCCCAGTTGCATTCCGGCGGTCGAGGCGGTTGTTTATCATACGGTCTCCCGTTTATTTTGGTAGGGAGATCGGGGTTGTTGGAGGACAGTTATTAGTTATGGAGATTATGCCTCTGATTGGTCGGCGGGACCATTGGTTACTTGTGTAGTTGAGTACTCTCGTACGTAGACATGCATTCTATTATGATGTCCATTATTTTTCGATATGCGATATGTATATGTCGTTGAGGTATGATATGGTTATTTCCTCTATTGGACTAGTTAGTTCACCTCTTACTCTCCAGGAGTTTGTTGGAGGACCGATGTGGGCTATAGAGATGATGTCTCAATTTTGGTCGGTGTACTAGTGTTTTGTGGTGTGATTGGATTTCATGCATATGAGTACTTTTGTCATTATGATATTCTGCATTCGTACGTATAATATCCCCCTATGTTGCTGACTTGTGTTAAGTATTATCTCTTCGTTGGGCTGGTTAGCTCACCCCTTACCTTTCAGGTACCCGATTGCGAAGGGACTAGCAGGGCCCCTTGAGCAGCGCCCATAGAAGAGCAGGGGTTAGACATTTTATAATCATGTTGTTCTTAGTTGAGAGACCTTGTTTTGTATGACCCCTCTTGTATGTTAATTGATTTCGGATGATGTATAACTGTGTCTGAATAGTCTATGATTGTTTCATGCTATGTTGGTATGTTGATTCTCATTGTCAGCTTTTTAGCTGGAGGTAGTTGCCCCGTTTAAAAAAAATATATATCCGTTATCTATTCCTTTGTGACGTTTCGAGATAAGTTGGAGATAACGCCCCCGTAGAGAGATGGGGCGTTACAATTATATCATAAAGTTATAATTTATTAATTTTAACAAAGATAATTAATTTTTATGATGGTTTACATTCATGCCCTTTTACCAAAATATTATTGTAACTTAAAATTGGTATACATACTTTGAATCCATTGAAATGTACACTCAATTGAACTTAGCTCAAGTCAAAGGGACATTTAAAATTTATAGATTTTTTTAGTATTATTTATTTAATATAACTTTTGTCACATATTTTTTACATGTTTGAATAGGATCCTATAATGTCCAAAATATTTAGTTAAAAGTCTAATCATTTATTAATCAATTATTTTTAAATCTGAAATATATAACATATTTATCCATTATAAATAATAAATATATAAATTCAAAGCAAGTAATTTATTGTGTTCTAAAAATGTAGATTCAATATTCAGATAAAAAATATTGTTGTTGTTTTATTTTGTTGGGAGATATAATAGAAGAATTAAACCACATAATAATTTGGTTTTGTTATCATTTAGAAGAATTACTTATAATACATTATGCCGTTAGATAATCAAGACGAATAGGGATTGTAGATTTTTGTAATTAGTAAGTTTGACTAGCAAATATTTTAGCTTCTTTTTGTACTTAAAATAATTATTTATAAATGAAAAAAAGAGATAAAAGCATAGACTTCTATTTATGAGTAAATTCTTATGTACCTTTTGAAGTGGGTTTTTTTGGAAGCCATATCATCACTACGTTTTAGCTGTAGAAAAATTCATTAGATAAAGAAAATATAATGAAGAATTAGAAAATAGAAAGATGTCTACAAAGAATTAGACCAACCAAAAGAAAAAGAAACTAAAAAAAAAACAAGGAGATACAAATGAAAGAAATGCATCTAAAGTGATTGTTAACTCCCAATTTTACAAAATAGTCCACCATTGTGTTAGCCGACCAAGTGCTTTTGAGTCTATATGGCTTTGGCTTATTAATTTCTTATTAATTTTGTATGGGTAAGGGTGAATTTGGTGTTTGTTCTATTCATTAGGACCGCCTATCCTAACACGGGTATTTTTTTTTAGGAGATACGGGTTTTAAAAAAATTATGTGAAAACTCCACTTTATCTTTCACCCGTCCTAATGTTTTAAAAAATGAAATTATAAGTGCACCACTCAGAATTATAGGTGCACCGCTCATAATTATAGGTGCACCGCTATGGATGGGTTATACACTCCAAAATTATAGTTAATTTCAAAATTATAGATGCACCGCTCAGAATTATAGGTATACAACTCATAATTATAGGTGCACCGCTATGGATGGTTCTACACGCCAAAGTTATAGTTAATTTCAAAATTATATGTGCACTACTCAGAATTATAGGTACACCACTCATAATTATAGGTGCACTGCTAAGAATGGTTCTGCATGCCAAAGTTATAGTTAATTTTGAAATTATACGTGCACCGCTCATAATTATAGGTGCACCGCCGTGGATGGGTTATACACGTCAAAGTTATAGTTAATTTCGAAATGATCGGTGGACTGATCATAATTATAGATGCACCGCTCTTAATTATAGGTACACCGCTCATAATTATAGGTGCACCACTGTGCTCTACTTAAGATTTGCATATGGAAGGGTGGGGGTAATGTGAGAATTTCACTTTATCCCGTGTTTCCTAACAAAAAAATACCCGTGTTAGAATGGGCGGCCTGTTCATTATTGTCTTTACCTGTCCTTTTGTTTGGTTTCTTTTAAAAGGGATTTTACATGAAAAACTCTACACGTTGAAATTGTAATTTTGTGAGAGACCCTAGACTGCATCAATTTAGATAAATAATTAAATATATGCATTATTAAAATGATAAAAGAGAATTGGGACACCCAACACATAAATTTTAAAAAAAAAATGGGACTAACCAAAACTAAACTAATAGAGTACCATGTAACAAGAGTTCTATGTCAATTGAAAGAGAATTTGTAAAACTACTTTTAAACTAAATATGATTTAAAGCGGAGCGGATTGAATGATGAAGAAACATCAAGTTTGATTATAAAGATGTGTATTCTAAGATAGATATGTATTAGTGGCTTTAAAAATGGAATCATAAACGACCAAATTATAAAGACCTTAATCATAGTCAAATAGAACAAAAATAATGGAAGGCTATGTGGTTTCGACATATGTGTAAAATATTGAAATGTGCCATTGCTCTAACTATTGAAAAAGACATTTAAAAAGTACAATGAGAGGAAGAAGTCATTGAAAATAATTGAATGGATAAAAATAATATAATAATTATATAATGATGAAGGATATATTCAACGTTAAAATGAAGTAAGAGATTAAGTAAAACAGTAACCCACACACTAGTGTGTCCGGTGTTATCACACACACTTAGGCGTGAGTTCACTAAATGAGGTGGTGATTAGTTTGTTAAAAAAAATTCTTTAAATAAATAGTCTATTAAAAATCATCTTAATTGAATACTTTTTTTAAAGTTAAGATGTTCAAGGTTTATTAGAGTACCAGACTAATCCTTGAGCCATTTGCAAATCTTCCTATCTATATAGGCTGAGTAAACACTATGAAAGATTGACTCTTTTTGTCTTGAAAGTGACTTAACTCAAAACTTTCTCCATCTGAAATTGATACTTTGATCTGCTACTAGTTCAAAACGACTTTGACTTCGTTTTAAAAACCACCATTTCCATGTAAAAGACTTCTTCTTGATCGCGGCTTTATACTTGAGGGTATGGCCAACTCACGAATCCACAACTCCCTCGAAGCTGCTGCCTTTCGAGGTACATGCATACGAATGAAGCATCTATGGTTTAGTTGCTTGTGATTGATTTGATCGTCCACACCACCATCCAACCTCAGGGGCTTAGGGGGTAGTCGGAGCCAAAGCAAGAGTATAGAACCCATATTTGTACTGAAGGATAGTCAACATCCAGAGAAAAGGCAAGCACATCCCATTCTCCATGTTTGACAAGTGTTTTTGTGGAAGTCGTTTTTGGAGTCATCCTCTAACAAACAAGTCTTTCCTCGTCAGAGGTGAGAATTCCCATTTTTTGAAATGCCAACCAAAGCGAAATAGAGGCTGGATATCAAACCTTCCGTAAAGTAGGCCAACCCTCATGGGTTACCTTGATTGAATAATTTAAGACATGTTTTTTAAACTCTATGAAAATTTACCAATTTAAATTATTTTTAATAGCTGAACTTTGTGGCTTTATAAAATATGGTTTTCATTGAAATTTTTAAGAAATGATTTTTAAATTTTACAAAATTTTATGAATTTAAATTATTTTTAATACCTGTACTTCGTGACTTAGTAAAATGTGACTTGATTGAAGGCCATATGGATGATGATGAAAGACTAAATAAGACAAATGATTCTAATGATCAAGGGCTGATTGAATCCGCCAAAGTTAAATAAAGACATTTTCAACGAATTTATGCCGTCTTATTCAATAAACTTAATATCTAAATATATAAAAAGTAACATTGTATACTAGTAAAAATATCAACCTTTAAAGAAAAACTCAAAATTTGAAAAATAATACTCCCTCAGTCTCAAATTAGTTGTTCTATATGAATTTTGGAATTGTCCCAAAATAGTTGTCTCATTTGTATTTGAGTAGTATAAAATATGTTAAAAATTAATGAGATCACATAAGTGCTAGCCTGAGAGTTCCTTAAAAAATACAAATATTTCAAATGAAAAAAATAAAATGGGACAGAGGGATTTGTTGATAACAATGGGAGTATCCACGTCCACATGTACAATTGTGTAATTTAAAAGGGTTTGTGTCATTTTCATATGAAATTATCTAATTTTGAACCAAGTCTATAGAAATTATCTAATTTTGGTAAAGATTTATTATGTTTTATTTTTTAAAAATCATCTTAAATTTAATAGAAATACTATTTAATAAATAAAAAAGGTTGGTTTTGAATAATTAAGTCTGATAGGTGCATATTTGATAAAATTTTAGGATTTACACCATCAAAATTAGTTAGCTCAGAACTAATGTAACTGTAACGCCCGCCCTTTTTCACTCTATTCTGTCTTCCGAAAATCAGAGTCTATTTTTTTTTTTTTTTATAAACATAGAGCGATAGAGAGCAGGACGTCACGACGCGAGCTAAGTTCGAACTTCTAAAGTCCGACCCTTAACTGGCCAACCCTATGTGTGCATGGACTAAGTCCATGAAAACGGTTCACACATAACAATATAAACATGGGGAATAAAAATCATAACATGTGGAATAACATCATAACTTGCGGAATAATAATAGAACCCAGTTCTATTCCTATTTCAGATAATAAAGTACGTCAAGTCTTTATCCATAATTAAAATATCACAATTATCCAAATAAACATCCAACCATAGCAAATCAGCTAGGTTATTACATATCCGAAATCTAGTTACTCAAATATAAGTCCTTAAGTAACTTAATAAAAGTATAAGCTAAATCATCCAAGCTCTTATGCCTGGCCCGTTTCGCGTTCATCGTTCCCCTCGTTTCCTGTATCATCCACTAGAGTAGAAGTAGGGCGTTAGAACAACGCGCCTAGTAGGTATTCTAATTAGGGCTAACACATGGTTAAGTACAAAACATGCATATAACATAATAATAAATCCATATAAAAACAATGCCATGCCATGTGTAGTATGCAATGAGTCCCACCTATCATAAACACATGTATCCTCTTGATGGAATTCTAATCATCAAGGTACCCCCACATAGATCTTTCGGACGCCTAGACGAAGTGTGGCCCCTTCGAGTTCTTCTTGATGGGATTCTCACCATCAAGGTATCCCACATAGGTTTTTTGGACGCCGCGACGAAGTGTGGCCCCTTCAGTTTCTTCCTGATGGAAAAGCACACCAAAGTACCCCACATAGGTTTTTCGGACGCCCCGACGGAGTGTGGCCCCTCCGATTACATATCCTTCACCCCATGCCATGTATGAGATGAAAATGAATCACATGCTATTTTATCGTATAAACATAGCATTTAAAATCACAGTTTGAAACATATTCCACTCATGCTATTTTATAATATAAACATAGCATTGAAAATCACAATTTGAAACATATTCCTTTACAACATATATTCATAAAAAATAAGATAAAAACAATGTACATAAACCCATAGGTTTCAAAGAGGTGGAATCCTACCAAAGATCACTAATATGTCCTTGCGTCTTTCGTCTCCGGTAACTGCTCACGATCGTACACACCTTGTGAGGTCCTGTTACCTTATAATACAACAATCAATTAAAACTAAGTCCCACTTGATTTACAATAATGACCAAGCCCATAACCAAACTTGTGGGGTTCGGCCATACACCATGGCCGAACCTCACCCCTTTTGTTTTAGTTTCCTACTTTGGTTTATTGATCAATAACCCCTAAGTTAAACATTTAATCACTTCCTTTTTATTTAATCCAATATACCTGAACCCTAAGTCCATCAAAATAATCCCCATGGGGTTCGACCATACACCATGGCCGAACCCATGGTCTTTCATTTTCACACTTATTTACATCATTGCCATTGTTCAAATTCATAAAAACACTTCTCATAGGGTTCGGCCATCCACCATGGCCGAACCCATGATTCCTCACTTTCACCCTTTATTACAACTTTACCATTGGTCTAATCATTTCAAACCTTTCATTCATTAACACATGCCTAAGTCCATATTTTGATCCACAAACCTACCTCATGGGGTTCGGCCATACATCATGGCCGAACCCATGATCCTTTATTTTTGCTTATATTTACAACATTGCCATTCATACCACTCCATTCATTTAAATCTACCATAAATATACCCTAAGTCCAAGAATGATCCATACATAATTCATTCAACATTTACATGACTTATAATCTTAGGTTTAGGTTCCAAAACATAGGTCCATTCATTTATACATTATATACATGGATCCTCCAATGATCCATAACCATAGAACCATTTAATCATTCCTATATTTACTCATATTAGATCCATAATATTGGTTCATGGGGTTCAGCCATACACCATGGCCGAACCCATGATATCATGGTTCCATCCTCCTTCTTTTAATCATATTAGGTCCAATAACATAAACAAAAAACCCTCAATCCAATAATATAATCCATAAGTATATATTTGCATTCTCCAATTAATCCACCATTCATTTAAAATATTCATAGACATAATACCTATAAAAATTGTTTCATGGAGTTTGGCCATACACATGGCCGAACCCATGATGTCTATTTCCAATTTTAGCAACTCCCTTTCTTGAATCCATAAATCAAGGTTCCTTCCAAAAATAATGCATCATTAGATACTTTCTTAATTAATAACCATCCTCCATGGGGTTCGGCCATACACCATGGCCGAACCCTATGGTTCCTATCTTCTCTTAAAAAATCATTCTTTAAACAAAACCAATATCCTTCCATTTAATCAATCACCATGTTAAGTCCATCAATATTTTTCCATGGTCTCCATTTAATCCCTTTTAAAAATCATATACCATTACCGACAAACTCCCATGGGGTTCGGCCATACAACATGGCCGAACCCTATGGTCCATTAATTCCTTTTTAAATCATGTATCAACTTATGATTTTCAACCTTTTCAAACTCCATTTATAATTACCCAATATTCTCTCATGGGGTTCGACCATGCACTATGGCCGAACCCTATGGTTTCTCTTTTCCATTAAAAATATCATAATCATCTAATTCCCTTCCATGGTTTCCAACCCACAAAAAAAATCACCAATGACCTTCCATGGGGTTCGGCCATGCACTATGGCCGAACCCTATGGTTCATTCTTTCCATTAAAATTAACATAATCATCTCCCAATTTTCTTCCATAGGGTTCGGCCCTACACCATGGCCGAACCCTATGGTTCTTTTTCTTAAACAAAAATATCAATCTACTTATTGGTTCCGCGATTCCTCCAGTTTTTCTTCAGTTGTTCTTGCTCTTCCAATCTTCTTTTCTTCCTTAGCCTCCTTGATCCTTTACAAAGCTGAGAACACCTCTTGCTAATGTGCAAACCAGCGTTAAGACCTTTGTTTAATAATGTATTGCTGTGAGCCCCTTCTTCCTCTCTTTTATAGTTTCCAATTGGTCACAATTTAGAAGGTACCATGCGCCCCTCTTGTTGCTTCTTTTATAAACTTCCATTTGATCCTAACTTAGAAGGTGCCATGCGCCCCTTCCATTTAACAATTGCCTTAGTGCCGTGCGCCCCTCTTGTGCCTTGATTAGAAGGTGCCATGCGCCCCTCTTGTAAATGATCTTATGCGCATCACATGGATATTCATATCTCTCATGTGACCAAGCCATCTATATTTATCTCTAGACATCTTCTTTATTTAGTGATCCCCTAGTATCACTCTTAATCAAGGGAAAGGACCTCTCTTTAGACACTCCAACCCATGCGCATATCTCATATGCGGCTAAGACATTTTATTTATTTAGCAATCCCTTTTTTAAAGATATTCTAGCACATCTTCTTGGATATAAAAATTCCACATACACGGCCATAATAATCATATCTTTATTTGGATTATCTTTTATGCGTGTTACCCATTTAAGACTATCCTTGTGCGACCATGCTCCTAGATTTTCTGAGAGAAAGTCTAGCCTCAATGCGTGTGTGTCAACCTCATCCAAACCGTCCCTTATTTATATTGCATTACCAATTTAACTCAGCCCATTTAATTAGGCTTGAACCCACTTGGTGGTCAACCAAATTAACAATGACCCAAATAACAACCTTTACCCAATTAAACACATCTTACCCTTTCATTTTACATTGAATCTTAAACAATAACCGTTGGGTCTTAATTGAGCAATGACCCAACACTTTACCCATATAAGGTCCATATGTAATAAATCACAATTTAAATGAGTAATTTTCATATATATTAATAACTTAAAAATTCGGGGTGTTACAGTAACAAATACAGTCGGTATTTTTGTTTTTACCGCGAAAATACTGGATTTTTAAACGTTCTCGCGTTAAAAACGCGATTTTATCGCCTACGCTGTTTTTAACGGGATTTTACAATTAAAAACACGTTTTAACGCGATAAACAGTAAAATCGCGTTTTTACCATCAGTTTTTTTCTTTTGCAACACTCATTTAATCCCATTCGCAAGGGCATTATTCATGACTTTCCCTTGTTATTCCCTGCATGCACGCACGAATAGCGGAAGAGGTCACTTAAAACTTAAAAAACACATCTTCGATTAGGGTTTCAATCGATTGGGCATTTGGGGTTTCTCTCCTCTACACTCTCTCATCCATCTCCATTGCTCATCATTCAGCCATCTCCATTGCCCATCAGTAGTTCAGCACTTTCAGCCGCTACTTTCTCTAGGTCCGTCGCTTGCAGCCGCACAACTACCCATCTTTCCATCCGTACACCTCTGTTGTTCAGAACTTCAAACTTTAGATCTCGTTTCTTGATGAAAATAGGAGTTGGGAGCTGGGCTTTCAAGCATAAGGTGAAGACTTCAAGCAAATATCCATGGCTGATGCTGTATCTCAAGGCTGATGGAACCAAAGGATTCTCTGGTGGTTACCAGTTATCACGATCAGACAAGAGGAATGATGAAAACGTTAAGTAGGAAAAAAGAATAATCTGTTGTTTTGAATTTTGATTGCATGAGAGCGTTGAAATTTTGAGTTAAGTAAACTAATAAGCCAATCCTAACCCTCCAACTAGCAGAATTTTCATGTTGGCTAAGTAAAAATGTCAATCCAAATTCTACTGATTCTTGTATTATTTATTATTTTTATTATTTTTTAAATATTTATATTTTCTGCAAAAATTTAGTGTTAAATTACCGTTAATAATTAGAATTTAAAATTATTTCGTTATTAACGTTTCTGTTAATTTCTTGAGAATGGTATTTGTAACTATGCTTAGAAGAACCACTAACACTAACATTGAAAGAAAAACGGTAATTGCGTAGGAAATGAGACTACGTAACCACTAAACCGGTCAGAATTCTGAAAATCAAAGATTCTATAAAAGTCTAAACACGTTCAAAAGAAGAA